>CM049319.1:16999600-17584600 GCA_026874595.1 Sipunculus nudus
ACTCCATGATCAATATTCATGCAAAGAATCATGGTAATCAAAGTAGTAGCTATTCAGATAATTGAGCTTTTGTGTCCATTTTTTTTTTATTATTCTGGGGGACACCCTCACGAGACCCATAGCTCGGAGAATATGGGTAACAGCCTTAATTTCAGGTTTCCAAGGAGATTTTTCATGGATCTCCCTGGATGTCAAGTTAGAATATTCCAGGTCAAGCGGTTACGATTTGTGCTCTGTTAACGGACGGACGACCGGACAGACGGCCGGACGGACGACGGACGAAAAGATTGATCGCTATAGCTCAAATGATTTTCAGTCAGCTGAGCTAAAAAAGGTACTGTTCTGCGGACTCTGGGAATTAAGAATATAGTACGAGAGGACGAATGTTTCTTTCTTTTTACCGGTCGAGATATAATGTTTGGAAATTTGTTAGGTGGCCTAGAAAATACAAAAATTTGCTTTAATTCTTGAAATGATGTACATTATCAACACAAAATTTAATCCATTTTCCATTTTAAGGAAACAGTGCATAGATGAACAGCATTTAGTGTTCATTGAGAATCGGGAATCCGTAGAATAATACATTTTTTTGGTGGCCTAAACCAAAGTTGCATTTGGTACAGATTAACAAATCAATAGAAAAAGTTTGTTCGGCGTCTCGCATGACATGTTAGCCGCATTGAGATGTTATCATTCTTTGAATTAAGAATTTGGACGGGGCAAAAAAAATGTTATTCCGCTTAATAATTTGTCGATACCCGTCTCCATGCCACCGAACTCATTCCGTAGATAGATTTTCACACCGTTCTCTGATCGAACCAGTACGCGAGTTCTCCCAGTTTCTCGAAACCGTTCACGGGATGCCATTTTGCTCACAATACGAAAACCCCGATGTCACAGGTTGCATGTCGAAAAGATGTGTACACCGCTAATGTAATTAAAGCAGACCAAGTGAGATTGGGGGGGGGGGGGGGGGGGGGCTTCTCCGCTGACGACCCGGGTTCGATCCCAGGTGCTGCAATGAAAGTAGGTTATAGCGTGCCCGTCCAAGGTCGGTGGTTCTCTCCGGGTTCTCAGCCTTCCCCTCATTACGATCTTCAACTCTATCAGTATCTTTTATTTTTGCCTTAAATATCTAACTGTATACCGACTCAATCTGTCAAACTTTGTCGTTGCTGAGGAAGCAAGTGCGGGCCGGATTTTCCAGTGACGTGTGACTGGCTCGAGCGCCGACTTCACTTTCGGTCAGTCAGTCACTCAGTCAGTCACTCAGTCAGTCGGTCAATCAGTCAGTCAGTCAGACAAAGTGAGTTAATCTAAGCATTGTTATGGAACTTCATATTTGTTGTTTTTGTAGCAAATGAATTATTAGTAATATTGCAGTGATAGAAAAAGTCACTTGTTCATTGATTAGTCATAACTCGCAACAGTCGTAACCATTCGGAACATCTCGCCATATCTCGCGAGACACTCGATATCCGAATTCGGCCGAGGAGTTCCGAGTGCAGTCATAACTTTTCCAGTGGTGACGCCAGACGCTTTATATATGAACTATAATATAAACTAATATATTGTAAAATTATAAAATATGAAATAATATAACATGGAATAAAGTAATATGATATAAAATAACATGAAATAGTTAATATGAAATAAAATGAATTAAAATAATTATGAATATTATTATGTGAAGTAATATGATATGAAATAATATAATATAATATAAAATAAAATATAAATTGAAAAATGAAATATAAGATAATATAATTTGAAACAAAATAATATGAAATATCATAAGGTGACATAATATGATATGAAGTAATATGATATAATATGAAATAGTGTAATATGAAATCAAATGATATGAAATAAAATAATATGAAATAATAAAATTTATTATAAAATTATAAAATCCGTTAACGGGGCACAAATCGTAACCACTGGACCTGGATCTTCTAACTATACATCAAGGGAGGTCCATGAAAAATCACCTTGATAACCTGGAATTAGGTCACTGTTACCCATATTCTTCAAGCTATGGGGCTCTGTAGTACCCCCCCCCCCTCCCAGAATAATGAAAAATGTGATATACAAAAGCTTAAGTATCTGAACAACTAATTCATTGATCACCATGATTCTTTGCATCGATATTGATCATTGAGTGTTTCATTGGTTTCTGCAGACTGATGGCGCCACCTGTATATTTTCGAATTTTTACGAATATTTTTCTTTATTTTTGAGACCTAAAAAGATGCAGTCATCTGTTAACAGGGCACCAATCGTAACTGCTGGACCTGGTATTTTCTAACTTTACATCCAGAGAGGACCATGAAAAGTCTCCATGGAAACCTGGAAATAGGTCTCTGTTACCCATTTTCTTCAAGCCATGGGGCTCCTAAGTACCCCCCAGAATAATGAAAAAATTGATATAAAAGCACAAGTATCTGAACAACTAATGCATTATCACAATAATTTTTTGCATGGATATTGGTCATGGAATTTTTCATCAGTTTTTTTTAAATTTTTTTTTTGTTTTTTCTTTGTTTTTGAGACCTTTAAAGATGTGGTCATCTGTTAATAGGGCACAAATTTAATGACTGGACCTAGAATCTTGTATCTTGACATGCATGAACGTCCATTGAAAAAGTCTCCTTAATCCTGAAATAAGGTCTCTGTCACCTATATTGTCCCAGCTAAGGGGCCTAGAAGTACCCCCCAGAATAACTAAAAATTTGATACAAAAGCTCTAGTATCTGAACAACTAATGCATTGATTGGCTTCATTCTTTGCATACATATGCACCATGGAGTGTTTAATCAGTTTCTATAGACTGATGGCGCTACTTGGACTTTTTTCGAATTTTTTTTTCGCATTTTTATCTTTATTTTTGAGACCTACCAAGATGTGGTTGTCTGTTTACAAGGCACAAATAATAACCATTTGACCTGGAATCTTCTTTCTTGACATCCCAGGAGGTCCATTGTCATCCATATTGTCCAAGCTTTAGGGCTCAGAAGTACCCCCCCCCCCCAGAATAGCTCAAAATTTGATACAACAGCTCTAGTATCGAAACAACTAGTGCATTGATCGGCATGACTCTTTGCATTCATATGCATCATGGATTGTTTCTTCAGTTCATGCAGACTGCAGGCGCTACCTGGACTTTGAAAAAAATTTAACAATTTTTTTTTCAATTTTTTTGGAAACTTGAAATTACTTCTCTGTTACCCATATTCTCTGAGCCATGGGGCTTGTAAACACCCCCAGCATAAAGCAGGGTACAAATCATAACCATTGAACCTGGAATCTTCTTACTTTAAATCCAGAGAGGTCAATGAAAAGTCTCCTTGGAAACGTGAAATTAGGTCTCTGTTATTTTTTTCTGGGCTATGGGGCTTATAAGCCCTCAGAATAATTGAAAATTTGATACCAAAATAGGGCACAAGTCAGAACCATTTGGCCCAGAAACTTCCTACTTGAAATCCTGAGAGTTACTCAAAAGTTCTCCCCAGAAACCTGAAATTCGGTCACTGTAACCTATATTCTCAGAGTTTTGGGGTATGTCTGAGCACCCAAGAAATAATGCCAAATACACACAATTTGCCAGATTTCTCAGGAAAGGCTGGTTGGATCGTCATCAAATTTGTTGTGCTTATGGGTCTTGATGAACTTAAGCTAAGATGCATGAACAATGATGCCATCTACATTATCTTAATTAGTTGCCTATGTGAGGACATATTGTCAACATGTCAGTCGGCTGAGCGTCATGACCCATGGGTCCCTTGTTCTATTATTGCACTAGGAACTGCACGTTATTTTGTGAAATAAACATATATTATAGTGTTAAACTTCGACCACTTGGCTCCAAGCCAATGTAAAGGAGAAGATAAATTTGCGCGTCGTCTATAGCGTACTTGCACACACGATAACGTACAGCCAAGGTCACACAGGAGCACGACTTAACGGATCCGAGAGCAGCATTTATAAATGATACCAACAAGTATTGTCACCGCTCTGTTTTACTTATTGTACTTCCAGTTATTAAAGCCACACCAAAAAAAATCCACAATAAAAGAATTTCGTGGAGATACTGTGTTCAGCCGCGGTCCGTTGCCGCCAAGTTTTTAGCTAATCTGACTGAAAGTCAGCTGAGCTATAGCGATTACCATTTGTCCGTCGTCCGTCCGGCCGTCCATCCGTTAAAACAGGATCGTAACCGTTAGACCTAGAAACTTCTAACTGCACACCCTGGGAGGTCCTCGTCAAATCTTCTTAGAAACCTGGTTTTCGGTCTTGGTAACCTATATTTTGTAACCTACGGGCCGAAAACATGATTTTGAACACCCAGACTGTCATATGGGACACAAATTGTATCCATTAGGCCGAAAATCTTCCAACGTAATATTCTGGGATATCCTGGGCATATGTCCTTGAAAAACTGAAACTAGGTCATCATGACCTATATTCCGTGACATATAAGAAAATGTGTCATATGAGCACACACAGTCATACGGAGCACAAATTGCATCCATTAGGTCTAGAATCTTCTAACATAACATTCTGGGAGGTCCAAGGTATCAATAAACCCCATGAACTGAATAGAGTATGGTTGAAAGACCTTTCACGTGTCAAGGACAATATGTGACCCTCCGTCATAGGTAATGAGCTGTACTGCCCTTGGGTAAACTGAACTTAAATGTTATAAATATTTACACAGCCGCATTTGTTTAAAGGAGATTAAATTCTTCATGCTAAATAACTGGTTTTGGTTTATATGTTGGTGTATAAATTGGATAAACATGAATCCTGCTAGATTTTTTTTTTTGGCATTTTATAGTTTTAATTAAAAACCAATGCAATCTTTGTTTGATTTAAACAAACAGGACAAGGCCAGACAGCAAAAAGAACACTATAGAGATCCTTCGCTATATCCGCCCATTTGAGATGTAATTTGGATGTATAAAATAGATGACTGACGACAGAGCACAACTTAACTCTGTCCGATCGAGGAATATAGAGGAGACAAATAAGGATTAAAGGCCTCAGAACCGTCGCCTGAGTCTGTTTTAATATAATTTAACATTTATCTTTTATATAACCTAAACTTTTGCCCTTAGCCCATTTCTTGTGTGCACATTCTTAAAACTAAGTGTGGTGTATCATAATTTCCTAACACTGGTGAAATTCAAAAGATTAAAAAGAAATTACTATTTTCCTATATCTTTGCATTAAATCGATATTTTTATCGATTCATGCTTCAGACATTCCATTTCCTAAATACGGAATTGTTAACATATGCTCTAAAGCACGTATTTTAACGGGAAGTAATTCGTAGGTGAACATTTATAAAATACGTTATTCATGCACATAAAACCTAAATACTCTATGAAATAATAATTTAGAAAATTTAAAACACCAAATAAAAACAATTGAGGGTTAACACAAATTTTAATATGATGCTTAGATGTATTCAGTGACTGCCACAGGTATGTTTTAACAAGCGATTGCAGTCAAATACCTGAAATTATATATTATATATTAAAATTTAGGTGAAAATCATTCAATGTCAGAAAAAAACCCATTTTCCAAACAGTACGAAATTATAAGGAAAACTGAAACACTGCTGATATATATATATATATATATATATATATATATATATATATATATATATATATATATATACTCATTAGACAGATATGACACTTTAAGTTGAGGTCACACGTTCACGATCTGTCCTGACTAATCGTAGCCACAAAAATTGTGCGAACCACGATTGTGGACGATTCTCCCACGTGCACCTGCCGAGTGACATCTCTACGATAAGCGACGATTTTGGTACGATAAATCATATGATAGACTTACGGCGCGAGTTATCGTGACAACTAGTGACAAATGGAAGCAACGTCATGGCTCCACCCTGCTCGTGCAAAAACGTAAAGAAATGGCCTAGGACTGCCAAGGATCAACCAAGATTGATGGCAATTTGGTACAATAGTGATCGGGATCCCGATTAGTGACAAACAACGAACAATAGAACTACGATTTGAAAAAAAAAATCGTGGCGGCTCATCGACATTTTCGAACCGTTTAAAGATTGGCTTAGATATCTACCTACCATGACCTACAGTAACTCGTGGCACAGGATACAATCTCCGTCGTCAAGAAATAAAAGATATTAAATAGCTGACTTACGATAGAAGATGGCCTGTTGAGAAGGAACACTGCTGTAACAGATGGAGGACTATAGCAGAGTCCAACATATATATAGTGTCTAGTTCAGGGTGGTCTCTACCGGGATTTCTACCATGATTTCTGTTGTTGCGGAACCAAACGCTATCCACTCGATCATTGGGTAAACGCCAAAATAAAGGAATTTCATGTTTACTACCTGACTGTTGAAAAATGTTTATTCAAACATTGTGCTTTCTCTTGTTCAACGATCCAGTGATATATTTAAATAAATGTTCAGTAATTTATGTATGCAGGGTGCATCTTATGCTCAATTGAACAAAGCAGGTTCGACCAGCTCTTCAAAGAAGGTACGGTCATAAATACGATATTTTCTACGTCATAGGTGCAAATACAGTATTTACACTGTGACACACAGAATAATAGTAGACGAACACAAATCTTAATTACAGTATGATCTAACTGACTTTGAATAAGCAGAGTTAAACTAAGAGGCTCCATCGAGGGTTTGCCACTCGCGACACGAATATATCCTATTGTCCAAAGCACATTCTAACCCAGTCTGAAAATGACGAAATAGCCGTTCAAAAATGGCAAAGTTTATGGTAAATGTCGATAATCATGTCTTACACCCGTTTCCGCTTTTAGCATACAAGTTGCAAAGTCAAGACAAATATGTCAGATACATGGTTTCTAGCGGAGTTAAATCAAATAAGACACCTTTGATAGGTATATTTAATTCTCACTACAAGTCGATAATGATCTTTTAATTCTTTCAATTTGTGGCTAAATGTGTCAAAGAATAGAATGTAGAGTTGCCAAATCACAGTTGTTGTTCATGCATAAAACGATTTAGGTTTTGTTGAATTGTATATTCTATAATAATATATAATATAATACAATATAGTAATATATTATATTAGATTATAAGAATATAATATACTATAATACTATATCACTGCTAAATGACAACAGCACGCCTTCAGTTGAGCCCGCAAATTTTATTTGGTGTAAGCGTCAAAGGCAACGTCACCTGTCTCCTGTATGCTGAACTTCGGACCCGTCGCCATGAATGAATTGTTCTTGGGTCTTCCATGAATTCAGAAATTATGTGTTACATGAATGCGATCAAATTCTTGATCGCATGTGAAAGAAATTCATGCAAATGTTTAAAATGTTAAACAAAGTAACTGTTATGTAATAAAACTGAGCTTATACCTTAAGTGGCGCTGGCTCTCAGTTTTTTATTAACTCAATCAAACAAACACAAGTAAAATGACTTGAAATCGTAAATACATATAAGACATACACACGTACAGATTTATTTTTATTACAAGAAACATCTCCAGTATGAAACCGCTATGAAACTTTGAAAGTCAATTGTTATACTATACCACAGGATTTTATGCATGGATATGATTCAACATGCAATGATTCGTAGCATATACCGAAATTAACTTGATAACACTCGCATTATGCGTAACATTGTTTTAATCATAAGATAACACAGTAGGATATAACTAAATAAATACATGTATTTCATACTGATCACAGTTATCGAAGCCCATGTAAATTAACCTGTCTAGAGGTTTAAGTATAAAAACGCTCTGTCCTGACCTATTGAGATAAGACCCGTCGTTATAAAGTGATCAAATGTGATCATATGGGTAGTCCTCTTGCACTTTGTTTCGAGGATTCGTCACTGGGGTATGTGTTATATGCTGTGTTTGTATACACCGGCTCAGAGGGAAATGCATTAGCGTTTCTCTCCGTTTTGTCACCAGAGGGCGTTTCGTTCTCTTCCTGTTCACTTACCGCCCATTGCTGAACCTTTGCAGACCCGAAAAAGAAAAATACAAATTGCCCAAACGCCACGATGCCTCCACAAACGAAAAAGAAGTTCCTCCACTGTACCTGTGTACCCTGAATAAATAAAATTATGCCTCGTCTCCTTATCACAAGAACGATTACACGATATGCAGCGTGTGGCAAAGTATGTTAATGAAAACGCGTTGTTTAGACGCAAAGTAACTTTAAACACATCTAGCGAAATATTCTCTATTTTCAGATGATAACAGATTTAAGCATGTCTGTAAATCGAGAATACTCACTCTGAAAAATTATTCAAAATTCACTTAATGAAACCAGTATATCTGTGATTTAATTGTGCAGTAAAGACTAGATATCGCGTGGTTCATCGCCTATATGGCGTTGGCTGACGTTTTCATGGAAACGTAGTGTAAGGCTGTGGGCGTGTGTGGATACGTGGATACATGAGTTTTTGCTCACGTGTGTATGCTTGTATGTATTTGCGTGTGCATTTCCTTACCTGAGGGGTCAATGAGCTGGCGACAATGGGAGTTAAAATGCCACCCACGGTCCCCACAGTGTTTGCAATACCATGGACTTCAGCACCGACTAAATTTACAAATAATTCTCTCTATATTTGATATTTTATTATATATACCTTGGTGCTATATCAATCATGGCCGTCATATAGCCTGCTCTGCAGACGGTTAGGAACCCTAAGCACAAGCAGAGAAGCGCTACAGCTAACGCCCTCTGTTGACAGTTCAGGAAACCAATGACAAAGAAGATGATCGCAGTGGGAACGAAACCTTGATGACGGAAGATGAAGGAATGAACTACAATAACTGTACTTATAAACATACATAACAAAAAGATCATCGTCAGAATAAACATGAATTGTCAGAATACGCGGTAGATCAGCTTTTATTTTTCATTATATAATCACAATTGAAGTTACACCTTACCGCATTTATTTTTACTTGTTAGCTGACGTGTTCGAAGTTATTTTGAATCAAATGCAGCATTTATGAGTCCACACACGCCATAGCACAATAGAAGCCGCGTAATGCAACATGGAACAGATAAACCGTGTACTGTAACACTGGGCAGCGGAGTCGCATATTGTTACACCGAGTTACAGATTTGTGTACACGACTCCTCTCTCCGGTGTATTTGTTCACAACTCCTTTCTTGAGTGTTAACAAAACATGACTCTTCTCTGGAGGGTAACAAGACACGACTCCTCTCTCCAGTAGTACCATGTAATCTTGAGGAGTTGCGAGCTGATACCCCCAACTGAGGAGTCATGTATTGTTACAATGGGCCGAAGACTCAAATACTTGTACACTGAGCTATAATTATAAATGTTATGTCAGGTCTGAAACCGTAACATTGTATAGGATTTGGGGATGAATTTTGTTACGTCATCATAGGTACATCATAAGCAGTACACTGGCGCCCCTGAACGGGAGAAAAGACACGAATAAATCACAACACTAAATAATTAATAGCGCTTAAAAAGTGTGATCAAATGCGGTGTCCGTCCCCTCGTGGACTCAACATACATTATGTATATATATATATATATATATATATATATATATATATATATATATATAATTCAAAAGCAATTAAAATTTATATGTATATATTTATATATGGTGAAGCAATAGCTCAACTCTTTTTTTCTGTAAAGAGAGTAAATGATGTATAAATTAAGCCTAACTTTAGTGAGAATCTATTTGAATTATCGACGGGATAACAAAAGACCTTTCCTTCTACCCTAGCGACACCCGTCGGTAGTACTGACACTGAGCTTTCGGGTCCCTCATATCGACAAAAAAAGTGTATTTTGTTATATCACAGATGATTTATAGTAATCAACCTACCTAATTTTAAGGACAAGGTTCCTGCCGGAGTTTATTGTTTGTATCTAAATTCAATTAATCAGACTTAATTTTCTCGCCCATTGGACCCGAACGCTTCAGACGCCTGTAATGGGCAGTGCGCATGCTCGCGGTGAAGGTCTATTACGTACCTAGCGTATTCATGACCTTCCTGACTGTCGTGATGGAGCACACTTTCTTCTGAAGGATTTTATCTGCCAGGTAGCCAGAGAGGATCGTGGACAACAAAGACACGAACTGAGGTTACGAGTTCACCACCCCGTTCTATATAAAAATATATACGGTATTTAGTTCACAGACCCGTGACCAATTTTGCTATCATGTACATTTTATAATACATTTTCCTTACTATATGTTCGTATGTTGTGTGTACAGTTACAGTAAAAAAAAAGCGTAATATAAGCGTTTGTTAATATAAGAGAAAAATAAATAGAGTAAACTAGAAATCTGCATTCTAAGGAATGCAAGCCTATTCCATGCGCGTGTGTGTGTGTGGGGGGGGGGGGGGGGGGGGTTCTTATTGTGGATGCTCCAAAAAACATGTTTGGATTTACTTATTCAGCCAATATTCCCAAATTTATTTTAGCATAAGTCACTCTACATTATGAATATTCTTTGATGAAGTTCCTGAATCCGGATAATATACCGGATCCACAACAAAATCCAATCGATCTTTCCTGAAATGCCCTGAAAATTCATTGAGATTTCCTTTTTTACTGGGTGGATTATGTTGTTGACAAACACACACTCACACGAACGGGGATAAACACATACCCATCGTCAAAGCAAGAATGAAACAGAAAACATCAATAGAACATACATATAAAATATTGAAACAGTGCACTGACCGTGGCGATGTTGAACTTGAGCACATCTCTGATGTATTGAGGGAGGCTGGAGAGGATTGTGTGGAAACCCCATGAACCGCAGAACATAGTGATGAGGATGGCCCATACTGGAACGGAGGTAAAGATGGCCCGCCAGGGAGTCGCTATACTCTGTAAAATCACATACAGTATACATCCGTGAATAAGGTCGCCCTGTTTACTGTTATTCAGTTAGAGACAATGGAATTCGCACTGATTATTAAGCGTCATAGGCTGCTTAAGTTGTGGGCAAATTATTGCTTATGGGTAGAATTATGCTATGCATAACACAGTGGAGGTTGTTATATAGTATATTCACGAGGACTGATTCATCACAGTAATAAACTGCCAAGTTGCACGTCGACTGTAAACTGAATTCACCGTGTTTGTGGAGAGGCTTCTGTGTGTATTGCGAACGAAAAGCTAAGAACATGACTAGGTAAATGTAAAAGGTTGTGCTGGGAACACATTTGGTGATACAATTTTAAGCCTGGGATATCTATTAAATATATTTATCGGAACTGGTGGATACTTGGTTAATATTACTTTTGATTTTAACTTATGTTTGTGATCTCATTTTATTGTGATAGGACAGAGCTCCATTGTAAGCGGGTACCTCTTCGACAGTAACGTTCTGATTAAAACATTTGTTTGTTGTTTGACCTCATGTTTTGTGCTCTGTGCATAATAACTTAGGATTGTGTTTATATGGGAGAATATTCGTTGCCCTTGCATTTCTAGGGTAACACCTTCCTTTTTGGCCCTCCTTCAAGAACAATATATTAATATATAAGAATAATATATCATTCCTGGCTAGAACCTCTTTATTATAAATCAACAAGCAGTCATTTCTCTTAATATTCCCTTTAGTATTTATCAGTTTGGAAATGGAACAGTGTTTTTGTCGGATGGTATATGTATGGATTAATTAATTTGCCCCTCACTATTTTCAATCAAATTTAATGTTGCCAAGATGTTTGAGCTCATTCTTCTCAACAATATAATTAGTTTAGTTCCGACGTTAACATAGCAATGGTGTGAAAGCGGCGGGTTTTTGGAAAGAAAAAAAATGTGTATTCACCCGATCATCTTCTGAACCACCAGTGGCGGCCTGTATATATTTTCTCTCACGTTGTGAAATACAAGCGTGAGATCCTGGCGAGTCTGCCGTAGCCGCGAACCAGAAAATTATCCACGGTACTGTCACCATCCCTACAAGTTAAGCACGCATGCGCAAAGTGGTCACGTGACAAGAGGTAACAACCGCATAACCTTTCATTGTTCCAGCATGCATATCCATGATCATGAATATTCATAAACACGATAAAATAGTGGCTGCTCTCACACATCGTTGATATAGTATACATGCTAGTGTTTGTCAGATTATTAAGTGATTATGTATGTCTGACTGGTGATTTGTGGATGAGAAAACGCTAAAAGAAATGGAATGAAATAGATAAGCGGAATGTCCAAAAAAGATTGTTGTCCAAGAATGTTTTTCCTGTTGCAGATACTGACCATAGATGTAGAAAACTGATGGCCATCCATTATCGAACCCATATTCACACAAAAAGCCATACGTAGAAAAAGTGATCACGCTGCCAATACTTGTCCCTGAAAGCAAATGTTATCCAGAGGAGATGACATGTATTAAATCCTTATACTCGTATTTCTATTTCAAAGTTTAAGGGATCTGTATTAAATTCGTCTTGTATTTGAATACATACGGACATTTTTTTTTCTCCGTATTCTTTGCCATAGCAGTACCTCATGAGTGAAAGACATAATAAAGACGTGAAAATAAAACCATTTATATAAGTTAAGCAAGGAAAGATAGCGTTAAAGAAAGTTGTTTTTACCAAAGGATTAATATCATGTTATAGTTGATTGTAATAGGATAAGCCCCTTAGCTTTATGGGGACCCCTATTGAATAAAGATTACGTTAAACCATACATGTGGTGCATTTTTTCTGTTCTTTTTGGTTAGTTTTGTGAATCTTGTGTTTTTTTTATTTTGTGCATGAATTTCCTGGTTATTTTAATAAGGTGTAAAGATGTGCATGCAGATATTTTAATACTGAGAACATGAACAGAATTTTTCAAATCAAGCAAATTTATGATTTGTTTATTTTATACAGTAGAAGTAAATTCGGTTATTTTAATACCTACACGTATTGTGTATTCTGTATAATGATACTGCCGTTATTTTGCACAATTTATTACGCTGTTGGTTCAAGACACAGTGTATGAACACCGTGGTCATTTTGACATATATATGTTAACACTGAAGTTATTTTGATATCGCGTATGTACGTTATAGTTATTTTCATAGTAAGTATGTATATTCTTCATTTATATTTTAATACTCTGCATGTAAAATATGGATATTCTAATAGTGTTTATTACATTGTGGTTATTTTATTCTGTGCCCTAAAAGTAGTTCTTTGAATTTTGTGTCTATATAATGTGGATATTGTGTGTGTGTGTGTGTGTGTGTGTATACTTTCCTATAGTCAATGTATCACCTGGTGTCAACCTGTTTTTCCTGTTAGCTATGCAAATTGTTTTTAATTACATTTCTGATAATAAAAATTGTAATAAAGAGTACAAGATCAATGGGCCTTATATCAGTATGAGAAATATCATCTACCTTTGGCAAGGCAAGATAATTATTTAAAACATAAGATATCTGTTTACATTTATAACTTATCAGCCCAACTTATCGCAGTCAAGTTCAATGGTCTTTTGCAAATACGCCCTCATTTGACAGTTGCTGATTGGATGATGCCATATAAAATATTACCAGCTACATGGTTTCTCATGCAAAGACACATCTGTCAGATCATCTTTAAGAGTCAAAAACGTTGGAAAACATACACTGGGCATTTTTTTTATTCTTGGTTACCATAATAGAACTTCCCTTCCATATGCAGCTATCTATAACATTATTGAAAAATATAAACCTTTAAGCAAATTATCCCTACAAACAAGTGGACCAAGGTTGGTGCAACAGAGTAAAATAGTTTTGGAATACCTGCAAGAACGTAGCTGTATAATTTGGCTCTCTCAAGCATCGGTCCCCAGCGTGCCCACAATGCATTAAAAGCTGGAAAATAGACGCCCTAAAACGGAGAAGATGAAAATTATATGATTGATTGGATATCTGACATATTGTAAATTTAATGATTTATCTTATAACATATTGATAGTTATTTGTTAATAAATTATAATTATGATGATAGAATTACGTTTATTAATTTTTTTTTAGAACTTAAAATTAAAAATAATTGAATCGTAAAAGGGCAAATGTTCCCCGATCATCACAGGAGATCATAGTTTCGTTTCCGCGTTGGTGAGCGAGGGGTCGAAACGGTTTCCACCCATGAAACGTTCTTTCTTTCAATGCTTCGTAAAGGTGTATGCAAAAATGCAGCATAGCGTGAACTCTCCCCTGGTCAGGTCAGTTATGGAGTCAAATTGACGAGGGCAGTGAATTAGAAAGAATCGCATTTGAAATATCACAGTTAATATTTGAGAATACATAAATTGGTTATATATGATTTGGGAGAAAGGAGACATTCAATAAACTAGCGAACTACCCATAATTGCGATATGCGACTTGTAACATCCGAGTTTTAGGGTAAACTCAAAATGCCAGCTCCGATGAGCTGATTTGAGATGCTGGGAGAAATAAACCTGTTAGGGTTCGATAAGGGCGCAGGCAAGCGACATAAAAGTACACCTGGGACATGCGAAAATCTATGTGCGGAAAGAGTTTCGTTGAAAATCGACATGTATCGGAAAAGTTTAAATCAGGATAATGGCATTTTTGGACCACTCCAAAATCTTCAAATTACACAGGGACAAAATAAGTTACAATGTGGAACTTTTTATTTCCTGTCGAAAAAGATTGAACCTGGCATGTACGTTACTGGTGGAAATGCTTCCAAGGTGGTAACACTTGTGGCCAGTTTAAGTGTGAGCTTGAATTTGGTGTTCTACATAATGCCAAACATTTGATGGGAAATCAGTCCCTGATGGAAAATCTGATAATATATCGACCCTTGAAAAAAAAATCCTTCTAAATATAGGGACAAATCATATACGATTGATCTTACCGAACCTTTGCCGGCAATTATCCTCAGGGCTATCACGATATAGGGGCTTCCCCGCGCTGCAACCGGTGTAAGTAATGACGTCAAAGTAAGGAGACTCATGCCAGTTCCTATCACAATACGAGCACTGTACTTTCTCGCCAGCCAGCCACCCAGAACCGGCGAAAACAGAATCCCGATGTAAAACGAACTCAGGATGAATCCCTGTAAGTTCCGGTCCCAGTCGAATTCACCAGGTCTCTGAAAAATAGATTTGTTCAACAAGATATATTTTAACCTACAATTGATCCATAATTGTGCAGTTGTTAATGGAAAATAAACTGTTGTAATTCTGAAATTGTGCATGGCAAAGGTGTCAAGAAGGGTTAAGGGTCACTCGCCTAGCAGGCTGGAGTTAACTTGGGTTCTGCATGTATGCTTGATTTTCAGATGGATTTAGTGGCTGTATATGCTTGTGGACTTTGGTGAAGCGCCGTGATGTGGGGTAGCTTCTTCCTGTGGGCATTTTATGGCAACCCTGTATTCAGGTTTCTCACAATTTGAATAGCCATTTCTGAAACGCTTGCCGTCTCAACTGACCAGTGGTCGCCATTCGAAACACCAAGGTCGCCAATGCGTGAACTCCATGGACAACAAAAAAGCGCAATACGGTATAGCCGGGCTGAACTTCTTGGTGTGACACCGGCACGCCTGAAAGCCTAGTTGATCTCAAAACTACGCTCATAACAGATCGCTAGAGATCTGCCAAGGAACAGGAAAAAACGAGGTGGCAAACGGAAACGTGTGAGTAAAAATAATAATATAAGGTATTTGTCTTTAATGCCCAGGCTGTTCGGCAGGAAGTAACTGACATCCATGAGATGGTCATCGACTACCAAGCCGATATTGTTATATTGATGGAGACCTAGCTTTACCCACAAGCTAGGCGACGAAGCTTTCATCGCTGCTTTGACACCGACAGGTTACAAGTTTCGTTCGTTCCCCGTGTTCGACTAAGGGGAGATGGCAACGGCGTCGTCATCAAATCAGGCTTGGTTACCAATGCTTCGTTTGCGCCATTAGATTTTCGTCTTTTGAGGCGGTTGAATTAAAACTTTCTCTGAACCAGACTTCGATTCCATTTGTTTGCTTATATAGTCTATAGACCTCCTCCCAGCAAGCGGAATAAACTGACTAATTCTGTGTTTCTTCAGGAATTTCCTGAGCTTCTGTCAAGATAAAGTATCTCTGGTGATTTTGCAAAATTAGGTGATTTCAATTTCCATTATGAAGACAATGTTAATCAGCAGGTAAATCGGCTGACGACCATGTTGAGCGACCGTCATCTCACCCAGCTAGTCGATCTCTCCACCCATAAACAAGGCCACACTCTCGACTAGGTGGTTGTACGCACCGGTTTCAGTACACTGTTACTTGAAGGAGTCCATGAATGTGCTGATCTATCTGATCACTAAGTCGTTTTCTGTATTTTAACCGTAACCAGGCCACGTCCACGCAAAAGACTCGTGACCTCACGGAACATCCAAGCGATTTCTCTTCATGAATTGCGGTCTAATATTAAGGAGATGATAGAATCTAGACAATTAGGTTAGTCAGCCTGTCTTGACCTGGACTCTCTCGTTTTCTGTACAATAATGAGCTCAGACATGCTCTTGACCGCTATGCACCGTCTGTAACTAGAATGGTAAGAGACAGACCCTTCGGCCCCGTGGTTGTCTGATGCCATCAGAGTTGCCCGCCGTAAACGGAGGCGAGCGGAAAGACGCTGGTGAAGTTCAAGTCTGTCTGTACATCGTGAAATCTTCGTCAGAGAGAACGATGTAATGAAAGCAGCCCTTCATGATTCCAAGAGACAATTCGACATGGATAAGATTGACTCCAGTTCGTCATCAAAACTGCTGTTTTCTGTCTGGTGAGGTTCAGGGCAAGTCCCGGATAATACCTCTGCAAACAGCTATACCTTTCTGTGACCTTCCGAAACGTTTCTGTGACTTTTTCTTGGCCAAAATTGAACGTGTTCGTCGCTAACTTGACTCTTATGTGAACCTCCTAAATTTGATGTTTATGAAGGTCCCTTTTTGTCCTGGTTTACACCAGCGACTGATCAGGAGATACAGAAACTCACCATGTTATCACCAACAAAACGCTGTATGCTTGATCCCTTCCCCACTCCCCTTCTTTAGCAGAAAATGACCTTATTCCATTGATTACATTTATTATAAATGTCTCTCTAACAACAGGTACAGTCCCTTCTCAGTTTGAAGAGGCTGTTGTGACCCCACTTTTGAAGAAACCGGGAAAAGATCATAATGACCTTATAAATTTTAGACAAGTTTCAAACCTTCCCTTTGATTCTAAAAAGCCTTTCTCAAGCTCCGCCGTATAGCTTCCATCCGGCGTTTCCTCTCTTCTTATGCGTGCTGTCAGCTCATTTGCACCACAATAATATCTCGCCTGGATTACTGTAATTCAGTTCTTGCTGGGTTACCAGCAGAGCAAATATCGGCTACAGATGGTCCAGAATAATGAAGCGCGTCTCATTCTTAAAAAGCGTAAGACCGACCACGTGACGCTCAAACAGCTTCATTGGCTTCCCGCATACAGTACAAAAATGCTACTTTTGTTTACCGCCATTTTTATGACTCACTTCCATCATATTTGTCTGAATACTAATTATCTAAAAGCCTTTGCGAACGCTGCGCTCGGCTGGCGAAAAATTTCTTAAAGTACTTAAGTGTAATATTAAAGTCGGTGAACGTTCTTTCCATTTCATAGCACCAAAAGTTTGGAATTTACTCCCCATTACACTTAGAAAATCTCCAACTCTTGTATCAATTAAAACTGATTTAAAAACGTATTTCTTTCATCAATTTTTGGTAATTAATATGCATTATTTTTTTTTTCTTGAGTCAGGCACAGGGTGTAGATTTCCATGAAATCGTATGTGGGTACGTGTGTGTATATGTTAGAATTGCGCTGTGAGTCCGACCATCGGAGAATTGGCGCTATGTAAATACTATATATTATTATTATTTTAATCAGACCAATGATGCAATACAACGCTCTCTTGGTCTGATTACATTTCTTTGGCTGGTGACGGCCCTGGTGTGGAGACCCTGAAACACTTGCTATGCAAAACAACGGTTAAGGTGAAGGATATCTGGAAATATCGAGGTTAACCGAGACGTTTGGCTAATGTTTTGTCGAACAGAGATCGATACAACAATCGTGTACATTAGATCCCTAAACACTGATATCTAAATTGATATATCTTATTAATAACTTAGGTATTGGATTGATAGTCAGGTTCAACGCCAGGAAATGAAAAGGTTAGCGTTGCAGTTTAATACGTGTTGAAAGTCCTAAGGAACCCGTGACCATTACTCAAGCGATGTCTTTACTTAGTAAAATCGCCCCCCCCCCCACCCTCTCACACGTTTAATAGCATTGCTTATTTGAGAAGCACATATTTCTCAAGTCCTTATTATTTCTTGTCGGTGGGAGATTCTTCAACCTTGGTAGAAGGTTTATTACCGTAATTTATAAAGTATTTTACCGTAAAGTTATGATTTATCTCATCGGATATATACAAAATGTTACACTCTTGAAGATTTCCTATTATAACATACCGATAAGTAAAGCCAATCTTTCACCAGTACTTGTATTACAATTACTTAGTTTGTATTAAATTGCAGGTAAAATTTAAATATATATATATATATATGAGACTCCAAAGGGAGGGATGAATCATACATTTCCTCCACTTTAAAAGGTCGTCACCTAAAGTTAGCATGTTTATGATGCTATTTAAAGTGTCAAAAGACTTTGTCACTTGTCCACAGTACCCGCTTTTTACGTTACGGCCTGGTAGCATCTCCTCCTTCCATGATAATTGTAAATTGGGAGAAACTGAACCATCTGCTTATAAGTTAAACACAGATGTATATATTAATGATATATTAAACATGATCGTGAACATTTTAGGGTTTTAACACTGTAAAACCGGAAATATTTCTCGAATTTCGCGAGGGTGCCTTGATTCGCGAAAAAATATATGATATGCTAGCGAAAATTGCATTTGACACTACATTAAGTATTCATCTTGCGTCTATTACATCTCTGAGAAGTTAATCGGGAGAGCATAGTTTGCACACTAATTATGCGGTGCCGCCACCGAGCGCCGTTGAGTGAACGCTATTAAATACACTTCTAACTTGACTATATACCCCTGTCAGTGTTGCTTTTTCTTTGATTTTCATTTGAATTTTAACATGAGTAAAAAAAAATTCACTAGGCGATTCGCAAAAATTACACACTCGCGAAAGGTTGGACCATTTTAGTTCACGAAATTTGAGTTTCGCGATAATACGATATTCTACAATATAAAGACAGTTATTTAAGTCTGGCCTCCTTGTGTTGAGGTCCATCTGGGTCATTCGGTCGGCAGTCATCCGGGGACTGTGTGATGTTCACGTTCTGAGTCTCGTTTTTAGCTCGTACCATGTAGATGATAGCGACGCTCATATTGACTCTTTGACTGAAGAGGACCATGCATCCCAGCATTCCCGTGAAGGGAAGCGTCGCCCGCCATGATGGAAATAGGGGCGCATCTGCATGACCATTGAAGTACAGCTAATGATTTTTTTTTATATTTAAGATGAAGAACATGGGGTAACATAAATGCAGATATTAAAAAATTTCCCGTATTTCACAATATCACACTTCGAAACACTCTTTGCATAGTAGTCGAGAGACACTGCTCCTATATGCTTTGACAAGTTCTGTAAACGTCTTCATAACATGTTTGCTGCCATGAATGTAACAGACTCCGGGCAAAAGAAATTAATGTTTCTGCACTACGTCGGAGAGGATGTGTGTGATATATTTGACGAGTGTGTCGCAGTAGACCTGCTGCACCTCATCATAAAAGAGCTCAGAGTGCAAACTCAATGCCAGAGCCATTGAAACTATATCAGTTAGTGAAAGTGATGTGGATAATGATAATTATCATAAATCTGATGACGATGTTCCTGCACCAGATGGCTACACTTTTCACATTGGAGAACAACAAACCAAACAGCCAAACCAGTATTCTGTGTCATTATATCTGGTATTCGGTTAATATCATGGCTGATTCTGGAACCACAGTCAGTCTGCTCAGTGAAAAGGACTATTGCAGCTGATTCTAGAATCAGACTCTAGCACTGTACCTGAACTTTTAAAGGAATTTCCATCTGTTACTTCCGGAATGGGCGCTTATGCAGGGGATAGATTAATAAAACATGTGTACCCTCATGTTAAGCTGATTGTGCAACCATTACGGCGTATACCTTGCCACGTAATTTAACAAGTCGCACAAAAACTCTTACAGCTCGAAAGGGATGACATGATTGAAAGAGTCGAAGTGACGAACACCATGGCTTTCTCCTATTCTGACAGGGGCCAAACCGAAAAAAAAAACAGGCGACATACGAATTTGTGTTGATATGCGTGCTGTCAACCAGGCTATGGTTCGCAAATTTCATATCATACCAATTTTAGATGATATCATCTCGGATCTTAGTGGATGCACAGTGTTCTGCAAACTAGATCTTAATCAGGGATACCGTCAAATTTAATTACATCCTGATTCGCATCACCTGACAACCTTCTCGACTATATCGGTTTGTGGAGATACAAATGGCTGAATCTCAGTATGTTTTGTTCAATTGAAATATTTAAAAAATCGCTAGTCAAATTGGACTTGGAACTGTGCTGGCTCAAAAGGACCCCAAAAGTGGGATGTTAACCACACTGTATTTCTTCTAGTTACTCTCAGACGGCCACTGAAGCTTGCTATCCTCAGATCGATCATAAGGTATTATCAGTCTATTGGGTCACCAAGCGCTTCCCATCTATACCTATACGGTAGGGAATTCAAGGTAATTACCGACCATCTGCCACTGGCCTCATTGCTCAACAACCCAAACCATCCGATCAAGCTACAGCGCTATCGTTTTACGGGTGAGTACCAACCAGGTGCATCTTGTACGGCTGATTACGCTCAAGACACCCTATTCATCCTTCAGAGTCAAGACCCAAAAAATGTAGAATGACGCTTTGTGGCATACATTGTTACAAACGTCATGCCGAAAGCAGCCACACTTGCAGATGTAGAACAAGCAAAACCGCAAGAGAAAGCCTTACAAGCAGATAAATCGTCACTTAGGTCAGGAGGATGGCACAACCGGCCGACTAATGTGTCTTCGTCTGAGATATCACGATACGAAACAGTCAAAAATGATCTGACATGAACAGACACTATAGTTCTGAAAGGAAGTCGCATCGTCGTATCTGCTTTACTCCAAGACCAGCTGGTTGACATTGATCATGAAGGCAATCAAGGCATTGTTCAAACAAAAGGAATGATGCGATGGTTTGGTTTCCACACATGGACAAGAGTTGATCAAATCAAAAGAAAAAAATCTTGTCTTGCTTGTCACGTTACCATACCAATTCATAGCAGAGAACCACTGAAAATGACTGTATTACCTGATATCCTATATGATGAGATCAGTATTGACTTTGCTTATGTTTATAGGGAGACTCTGTTTTGGTTGTAGATGACATTTCCAGGTTCCCTCAATCGGAGCCAGTTTCCACAACCACTGCTAATGCGGTGATTCCAAAACTGGACTCTATATTTGCTGTATTTGGCACTCCTAGTGTTGTCAAATCAGATAACGGTCCACCGTTTAAATGGGGAGGAGTTCGTTTGTCACAAAAATACTAGGATTCCGGCACCGTAAGGTAGCTCCTTGTGGCCTCGGGCTGACGGAGAGGTGGGAGATTTGTCAAGACTGTGAAAAAGTCGAAAATGGCCGAAAAACAGAAGAAGGAAAGAACTGAAAAAGAGAAATACACGCTTTCTTATGTAATTAATACGCCATATGCAACTTCAAATGTCGCACCTTGTTCCTCAAACGTACAACAAGGAGTAAGCTTCCTGAGATCATCAATCCAGATTCGGTCAGTGAAATCAAAGGGAAACAAGGTGCAACCCAAAAACAGAAAATGAAAGAGTACGCAGGCAAAAAAAAAAAAAAACTGTTAAATCCAGTAACCTACAGATTGATGACCCAGTACTAGTAAAACGTCCTATCACAGCCTGTAGGAAGTTACCACTGTATAAGCCGACACCCATGGTGATAACGGATAAGAAAGGTAATATGATAACAGCCAGTCCGCGTGGAGCTCAGGTAACACGAAATTCGGCGTTCTTTAAGAAATTGCAAGGACAGGTCTAAGAAGATGGTGTTGATGAATATGATGATCTCTCATTAATCACAACGTGGGAAATGCCGACCAACAACGTAAAAAGGCTGGAGCGTCTGCCGGATTCTGACCCTGTACCACCTGTTTTCAGTTTATGCAAAAAATAAAGTTGATCTCCAAATTCCATAAGTTTAACGCCAACGCCTGTTCCACACAGACGGTTTAAAACGAGTAATGAAGGCTCCTACCAACCTGAACTTACTATTAAGTTATTTTGCGAACTGTTTTGTAGGTTTCAGCTAGCTTACATGACGGTTACACAATTTATTTCAGTGCTTAAAAGAAAAGAACACTTCGTAGACTTTACATTTATTTTAAGTGATTACAATCTCATCATATATGGACGCTTAAAACAAGCATTAAGTTTTGCTTTTGTCTGTTGAGAAATTACCCATGAACAATACGAACTCTTCAGAGACTGTTAATTTAAGAACCTATGTTTGCATGTCTAGCTATTTTATGACATTAATAAATTTGTTTATACATTTACCATCTCCTTGGAAGGGGATGTAATTTTCCTACTAAAATTTCAGCAAATATCCCTGGTATTAACAATATATGGGACACCGGAACTTCCCAAGCGAGAGGACATATTGGTGTTGACTAATACCCCGCTCTATTATGTCACCGCTGCTCTAGGCCAATCGTGGGTGTGAGCGACAATTAGAGCAATTGGAAATTTTGTGCAGGGTCCACCGGACTAAATGTAATATGACAGGGCCGGGCTGAAGGGTGTCACCCTCAAATAAATAGAAGGGCCATTAATATGTGGCTTTAATTATTGAATAATATAGGATTTTAGCTAATTAATCATGCAAAGATATTTTTTATCTGCAGGGGGAAAAAATTGACACAAGATGCTGTGAGAGGTGAGCTTTTTCCACAGTTTGCTCCAGGAGGTGCTGCCATCTTCAGACTGAGATCATTCGGAACATCTCGCCATATCTCGCGAGACACTCGATATTAGAATCCGAATTCGGCCGAGGTGTTCCCAGTGGACTGAGATAGAAATAGGCCCATAGTTCTCAAACGAGTCACATGAGGCGCCACTTTCTCCACATTTGTAAACAGAGTTCAGTTTGGTCTCTCAGACCAATGTGCCGGAACTGTCAATAGGTGGTCAGGTATGCATGCAATTCACCTTTATTAACAATCATAATATATAGTGAAAATAATGCGTCAGTCTGACCCATAGAGACGGGCGTACAGTGCCATCTTCAGTACTCCCGGCAGACTGGTTCCAACTCCAGTATGTATGTAATATGATAAAAATAAGCATTTCGTTTGCCCAGAGAAGTCGTCAAAAGTTTGCTGTACATTTCGTGCGACATTATGATTAGATTAAAAGATATTGATAAAAAACCAATGCCACGTACAGTTGAATATCAAAAATTCAGTTTATCGTATCATCTATACATCCATTATCAATGTGTGTGCAACAACTCTTTTTTTAATATTTAAACTATAAATAACAAAAGAAAGTAATTTTATAGGAAATCTTCATGGATAACCAGTATGGATCAAGTGAACGTCCATGACAATCGGTAGGAGCGTGCAGAGTACTGCAGACTGGAGTTGGAACCAGTCAACAGTTAAGTCAGGAGTTGCAACTGGGAGTACTTAAGATGGCGTTGTACGCCTGTCTCTATGCTTGGCCGAGGGCCATAATAGAGCAGGGTACCAGTCTAATGTTTGTGTTTGTTATTCATGGCCTAGATAAATCGGTATATCTTATCAATCATCGAACTCATCAGACCCCACAAGCCATCACATTAACGTACCTGGGACGTCTGCCGAATCAACCACGTACTGTTTTGTGACCATTTTTATGATACCCTTGTGTAACTTATACAGTCAATGGATCTATCCCCCGTCGCCGGATTGTAGCAATCCGGTGATTGTTTTGGTCTGATCGCTACCGAGCAAAGGTTGTTTCGTTTAACACATACGCAAGATAGATATAAAAAGTGGCATGTGGATGATCGTAACAACTCAGCTGGCGTTAACTCTTATCGTCCTTTGTTGATTATTTGACTAATTTGTTCTTTTTTTTATGGTTCTTCTGTTAACAACATTGCTCAAAATTTTATGAGGGGATGTAGACGAAATTTGTTAGGGTTAGCGTTAAACCTGTGGAACTTGGAGATCACCTTATTTTGCATTAATTTGTGCAAATAGTTATTATGACTAATCGAAGCAATATCCGTGGCTCGGGTAGTGTCTGAAGGTGATGAATATCGAAAAAACCTGGAGAACTCCATAGACCTTGGACGAACCAATGCATCCCTCTCTCATAGCCACGCCGGGGATCGAACCCGGGTTGCTACCAGAGAGAGATGAGCGTTTTACCCCTTGACTGCCCGGCCCATCTGGGTCATTCATAAATTGTTTTCAAAGCGTTCTTTATCATTGTTGTGTGCACGAGACGGCGTAATGGGTTTATTATGGAAGGGAGTAAGATCATTCAAAGATATAAGTGGCCGCATTTGTTATGGCGTCCCGAGCTCACCCTGTGAACCAACCATGGAAACGATGAACCGTTACACGCCTTATTTCTTTGTAGCACACACAAAAGATTGATAAGAATCGTAAAGGGGTATCTATATACTGTCTAAATGTAAATAAAGGTGACGCCACCAATCTTGTACTATGGTGTACAGAGCAGATAATCTAATAAGATAGGGTCACCATGCCCTTATGTGATATATTTTTCTAATATATATAATTGTTATCCTCAAACTTATCATTTTTAATCATTTGGATGTCATCTGAAAAGGCGAAAAAGAAAAAAAAATACCCGCTCACTACATATTTGATACCGGGAGTCCGTAGAATAATTACCCATTTAGACCTTTCGATAATAAGTATCTGTCCTTTAACTAGAACAATAAATGTGCACTAAGTCATGTTTTTGGTTGTCTCCTCGTACAAACTATGTAATCTACTGAATAATGTCATGAGGCCAATGGTAAAATTTCTCTATGAAAAACAGGTCTGTCCTATTTAACCATATTATACTATAGTGGGATGTTTTAATGGAGATCTTGTCACATATCTACCAGGATTTCTTTGTCCCTTTATTGGCTGACGTTTTGTTGCGAAGCAGGAAAAAAAGGGAATTCTAACCGCACAGTTACACGGGATATAACAGGGTTAAATCTTATGATTGAGTGATAAACCAATCTAAGACATATTTACACGCCTTACCCAGCGAATATGGACTGCAATCGTTCCAGCTCTTCTTCGCTATTACCGCTGCTGTGGCTAGTAAGTTTTTTCAGCGTTTCAACAACTTGGCTGGCACAGGGCCAACTAAGGGGAGCTGGGTGTTGCCAATTAAAAACGTGAAATTGGATATATAATGCAATATCACTGCTCATTAGTCTGACTTCAATTCTTCGCCCTGTGCCAGCCCTGGCGGTGAAACACGGAATCTTGGTATACAAAGCAGCGATTTAAACGAACGTGATATAGAACGACTGCAGTCTATAACAGCTGCGTGAGAAGTGCAAGACATATTGAGAAGGCTACCGTTTTTCTTTACACTGGTCCAGTAATTGGCGAAGGTTATAAACTGACGATAAACGCAAATTAGTGTCGCATTGAAAGATAAGTTTCTATTCTATTGTATTGTCTTTGTTTTCATTCTTCTTTACTAGCATATTACGTGTTCTTGCTTTATTTCTGACAGATGGCCCCGCTATAAAAGTTTCTCAGGATTTAGGGGGAAATATATAAAATGCCCCCTAGGACACATGTCATTTGGCATAGTTTCCTACAGTTCGTGACAAACAAATTGCATTTTTGAGGAAGAGTGGGCACAGAGGAACTACGTGACAAAAGTCGAGTGGTACCACCGTCAAGTGTTACGTAGATAGTGTTATTCATATAAGAATTAAACGAAAGACGATTAAAACAAAAATGATATAGAACGAGTGCAGGGTATAACCGTTGCGTGTGAAGTTTTCATTCTGTTTACAAGCATATACTTGTTCTTTCTAAATTTCTGATATATGACCTTGCAAAAAAAATTCTCAGGTTTTAAGGGAAATATGTAAAATCCCCCTTCCCAAATTAGGACACACTTGGCATCGTGCCGACCAGTTCGTGACAAGTTGCATTTTTAAGAAGAGTTGGCATATATGAATTGCATGACAAAAGTAGAGAGGCACCACCGTCAGTTATAAAGTAGATAGTGTTAATCATTATAAGAATGGTCGAAAAAATATGACCCGAAATAGTAGTTCTTCGTTACTTAATAATTTGCTTTGTCGGATCGAGACGGTAACCTTTTTTAATAATCGTTCACATCAGAGAAAGTCGTCTTGCCAGCATTTCAATCTTTTAGATGTGCTTTATTGCATATTCTTTTTTACATTGGTTTCAGTTTAAAGTATTTGGTGTCAAATGAAAGTGCATTAGATAATCATTTTTTTTTTTCAAAATACAAAACAGCATCTTCTGGGCGTTACCACTTCCATGAATTAAGCCTCCGATGCGCTAAGAATTGGACATTAATTTGCTTCTTAGCTCTTCGTCGGAGTTCGTGAAGCGCTTCTGTGCAGTTCGTAACTGTTACGTGCCGACTTTTGGCGTAGCGTGAGTGAGCGTACATATTGGTTCGGTACGGGAATCTATCAACGGGATGAGTTCCGTGGCATTGGGACTTATATCGACAAATTATGTCCTGCGAGAAGCCGAACAAACTTTTTTTCTTGATCTCTTAATCTGTACCAACTGCAACTGTGGCTCAGGCCAAACAAAAAATGTATTGTTCTACGGGTTCGCCGCTCCGAATTTTCTTTTCCAAATCAAGACCAAATGTCGTATATTTGTTCTATGGTACAAATTTCTTAAAATGGAAAATATATTAAATTTTTTGGTTGATAATGTACAAGTTTTTGTATTTTCTAGGCAAGCTAACAAAATTCCAATTATTATCTATCGATTGGTAAAGAAAAAAAAAGAACATTCACCTTCTCACACCATACTCCTTGTTCCAAGAGTCCGTAGAACAATATTTGTGTGTGTGGCCTTTCGTTATTTCCTATAGAGTTAGTATAGTTAAGGAAACAGTCACCAGATGGCAGCAAAAACGATTGCAGAAAACGCTCACGGGCCGAAAGGCTTTTCGGGATGGTTTTATTATGTGAATGTTCCCTTCTTACTTGATTAGTTTCGCTGTTAACACCTTAACTCAGAGAGTCATGGATGGATTTTTTATCAATTATTGTGAAGGGTTAGGAAAACACCCTAAAACAGCCTATAATTTTTTAAAAATTTTAATCTGGATCACCATACTATCTGATTCATTCAAAGGTTTCAGTTCCATTATAAAATATGACAATTCGTTTTGTCACGGTCGCCTTTCTAGGTTCCAGGGCTGACCTGTTATCTAATCAGGGAGTCGATGAGCCCTGGTACACATTTTTCTGTGTTTGATTAACTTCACGAAACACAATAGTTGGACACAGTAGTTTTTACTGTATCACTGTATACATACATACATATATATATATATATAATATAAATACCGCTAACACGTCCAACTGAGGAACCAGCCAATATGGTCGTGTTTGCTGGAATGTCAAACTGCAAACCAAATTTTCAACCAGGTGATAAATGAGTATATATTTTAACATTATTTTATATTATAGATAATATACTATTATAATTTCAATATAATTTTATATATATATATATATATATATATATATATATATATATATAATATAATAAATATCTTTATATTTATTCATATCATATTATGCATCAATTGTGTCTGTCAAATACACGAGTTCAAAGCTACTTTTGCTCCACCTTTTGGCAGCTGGCTGAACCATACGGATAATGCAGAAAAAAAAATCGCAGTTCAACACAACATACCACTATAGTATTAAGGCGACATATATCATTCTGTTTGTGCAATCTTGAGACAATCAATAGTCATTTATATATACAAGTTTGTATCCAGATTTGACCTGCGAGTTATCGATCTGTGACTAAAGTGTTTAATGTTTATCCGTCGAGTGTACATCATGGAAAACCATCAGAGGAGCGGTGAGCTGACCTATTTAACAAGTGAGTTATTTCACGTTTTGACATGTTTTGTAATTTCTGCAAGTCCGTATGATCTAGCGTATGTGTGTGCGGGGGGGGGGATCGAGTGCGCATGTGCAGGCTGAGGGATCTTCAATCTGCTGAACCTACTCGTAGGGTCCATATATTGTTCTACATGAAGATGTTACAAAATATTATATGGCTTTGGTTGAAGGGTTTCCAAGCTGAATGGGGTCTTAAGTGCACAGCCTGGCCACTTATAAACCTTTAACTTAACATTTGTACCCGACATCTGGTTATAGCTTTATTATTATTTTAAGGACAATTCGTGACCCTACTAAACGATAAATTACGAAGTTAATAATTAGTTTAAATTCGTTAAAGGGGTCCTTTCCAATAAGTGTCGTGAATTAACCAAAGATAATCCCTTGAACCCTTCATTAAAAAAAAAAAAATAAAGGCCGATCGAGCCACACACAGCTGTTCGTTTTGTTTATATACACGTGTTTATAACACGTGGGGGGCGCCATAATAATCCATACGCATTCAACAAGGGAATCTGGCCTAAAATTAGACGAACCGTAGTTTGTGTGAGGGCGTCTTATAATTAGTTAACTATTATATTATGCATATATCTACTTTAAGTTGCAACCCCTTTAAGTTGCATGGTTTTTCTGTTTGTCAACACCGACGCATGTAGCGTGATTACTAACAACTGATGAACAAGCTTATACGTCCGTCACGGTGAGGTTATAGGTAGTTTTTTTTTAGGTCCATTTTTAGTTACCTAGATTCCATTATTATGTACGTAGAGAAGGCCAAAAATCACATAAATTCTACAGAAAAGGTCAGGGAATAGCTGGCTTTTAGATGAACTGATGGTCAGCAAGGCTTGCTGTCAGACTTCTTAAAATTTAAAGGGCCAAAGTAAGATTTTCAAGAGTCAGAGGTTTTGGGTTCTTTAATTACAGAGACCATATATATGTTGTTTTCTAGTGAGACGGCCGATTGGTTTGATTGGCCCATGGGAATGTTTTGTAACATACAGGAGATATTGATTCTTTGGACTCTATCGGGTACAAGCATATGACACGCATGTGACGAACTCACAAAACTCACCCACTTATCACGTAATAATCATGTGGCTACTTGTCACGGGTATCACGGATAAAAACACACTAAATACTGGGGAGTCCATTTTAGCATAACTATATAGTTTTTGCTTCGACCATATGGGTATGCATTCATTCCTTTTCATGTGTTTTTGTGTGTATTAGTGTTTGATCACAAGTATGAATCGCGCAATCTTAAACGGAACTCAGGAAATTATCAGAGCTTTTCGGGAATGCGCCATGGAAGAACCGATTTGATTTTGACGTGGATCCAACATATGATCCGGAATCTGGCACGTCCTCAAGTGATCTTCACAGGTGTAGGTCACGTGGTCCTATTTGTTTACATGACCTGGGGTCACCAAGCCCTGAACCTGAAGGAGAGTAGTGAATGGTCTGGCTTTCTCTGGTTGGCTCTAGCCATCATGTGGTGGAGCATTAAAACACCTCATTGTTTGATTTTTAAGCATGTTAAGCATAATTTCCAATAAAATTGACAGTATTGGTCAACTTTAAAAAAATGTGGCCAATCAAAGAGGTGTTGTTCAAATGCTTGTTTGGGACTGCTTGGTGGGGTACTTTGGGCTTCACTGCATTCGGGCCAGGTTGGTTAAAAAATGAGATACACAAGCCCCCTTTTTCTTGGTCTTGTTTGACTGAAGAAACAACAAATTCTCAGGTAAAAAAAAGTTTAATATCAGAATTTATTTTGAAAATTATTTAAAAGAGGCCCAAACCTTAGGTGTTTTATAGATGTTATATAGGGAAAATAAATACAGCCACGTGTCCTGTAGAGTCACTTATATATGCACGAGTGAACCTGGGGATATGGGCCAAATAAGTGAATGGCGGAGGCTTGCTTTCATTAGAATACAGATTTCTAATATTTATAATATGAACGAGGCGGCATGCATGCTATATGATTGCCAGGGGGAATCCTCAACAAAAATGCACAGACGTACATATTTAACTACATTCACCTACATTCTCTGACCTACGTGAAGACAGTATCATGTATAAAAAGATATTCAAACTAAATGTATGTAATCGCGAAGCGGTCACTGGACCAAAACATGAGAAAAGGAAAAAAGTGAAATCGGTGGTTTAGCACTCAGAGGAACCTAAGCTGGTTAACCCACAAACACATTTCACCTTGATATGGATATAGAAGGAAATCAAATACTATAAGTTTTGATGGTGTCCAAATTAATCGATTATATCGATGATTGGTTATTTTCTTTCATAATCGATTAAAATTACTGCATTTTTGCATAATCGATTAAAACGACTATGTATGCACATTCAAAGACGTCATATTATCTCAATAAAATATTATTATTCTGTCAGAGATGTAAGAAATTTCGAGCAACAAACAGAGAACACCAATAAAACATTACGCTCTTTACCTATAGGGCTACTATAGTCCTATATCCCAAGCGTTGTTTGTTTTTGCCTGGTTTTCTGGGTCTTTACGCGAGAGGGGGGCATTTTATGTTGGGCGAAACATATGAGACCCGGTGCTTGAGTAACTTCCTCTATAATTGGCTGAAATGGTCACATAATTTATAGCAAATATAAATAACATAAATATAAAGATCGTTTTAGGGGTGGTAGAGGCCATTGTATATGAGCTAAACCAAAAACTGATTCCATAAATATTTTTGGTCCCCTTCACAGCGACTCAGAGTAATCAATGCCCGAAACGCGACATACAACTGGTGCGACAAGGAATCTACATAACTATCGGGACGTGTTACCAGCTAAACGGATACAAGCCAAGCGAGGTATGCACGGAGCCAATGTTGTTACACTTCGTTTTGAGTGACAGCTCATCGCTCCGGCAACAATTTGAATTGGGAACAGGCTCAGAGAGAACGGCCAAAACGTGGTTGGCTCACGTCCTTGTGCACACAGGATGCCAGGCCTTTGAGCTGTCACTCAAACGAAATGTAACAACATGGCTCCGTGCACACTTCGCTGAACTTGTATCCGTTTTGCTGGCAACAGAAACACGGCTTCGCTTACATACTTTTAATGTCATAATCGGTCGATGACGCGAGAACGCAGAGGGTACAAAATTTGACCTATTATTTACTGAGAGTAACCACAAAACTGTCATCAAGCGGCGCTTGAAGCGCAGTTTTTGGCGGAGCCATGTTGCCTGTCCAGTGTTTGTTAACTGGCATTTGGTTGGCTGCTGGTCACATCACACAAGTCCGTAGTTTCTTTGGAAGCGCAAGATTTCCGCTGCCCCGGGAGCGTATTAAATATAACCTTGTTAAACATATATGTCACCAACCGTCCCATCACCTTGACCTTTCAGCTCAATATACGCGTTAGACTGTATTTACTTTGTTAATATTTTAGGTTTAATTCTAAACAGCATATTTCACGGTGATGTAGCTTGTTAATAAAATAATCGATTAATTGGTCGGTTTTATCTTTCAATCATCGAATATGATTTAACAACGATTCCTACCACTAATAAGCGCCACTCCCTACACGGGGGAAGCTCTGCTTTGCTCCATTGATATCTGACCTTGTTCAATATGTCATATGCGGAGCGGCATCTGTCGAGCTTCAGGTCTGTTGGTACAATAAGGTTTCGGTTCCAGAAACAGTTCAATTTATATAATTGCGAAACCAACAGTGGTTTCGACGAAAATGCGAAACCATCTCCGGAGACGATTTCGGTATTTGTTTCGCTAAAGCCGTGAACTCGATAAATATACTGTCATGATGGCGGCATTGAGCCAAAGTAGTGCAATTTTGTTAATTATTTTATTAATTGATATTGTTGATACCTGTATGAGTTAAATAAGCAATGTTTGAAGTATAAACAGTCCTTCAGAAGTGTTTTGATTTCATTTTCCCTGCTTTATAGTCCTGTATAGCTAAAGATGAGAGTTATGAACGAACGTATGTTGTATGTCCTGTATGTTGTTTGACACTTTGCCATGTGATAGGACACAGAGAAATAGTCTATTTTCAACATAATTACAATTTAAATAGGCCAGTCACGATTGATAATGCTCCCACTAGGTCATAAAAGGCCCAGGCATGGATCTCTAACTTTTGATAACATTTTCATCATTAATTCATGTAATTATATTTAAAAAATTACGAAGTTATTATAATTTGTCTATAAAACCGAAACCCTAATAAATACAAGGCTTAAACCGTATACAGATTCGCTTTTCCTGTAACCGAAACTGGTTTTGTGTTATCGAGTGGAGCCTAACTTTCAATATCAATTCATTCTAATCCTTTGGATATTTTCGAGAAAAAAAGAATATCTGATAAAGTCAGACTAAAGACATTGATGTGCCTGTGCGCACCAGGAAACCGTTTACTATAAACCGGACTCGAGCAAACCTCGACTACTGAAGACAACCTGTCAAGCGGAATACGTATAAAACAAATTTAAGCAGTAAATCAATTCCCGATTAGGATTTTTTTTTTAATTTTCGGATACGGCTCAGGGATCATAATACACATGTACTTTCCAATGGAAAGGAATCAGTGCAGGTTTTTATTTCCGCATAAAAAATTGCCTTTCCGCAAAAGATGCACCCTGCCTTTAGATCAAACTTTCAGTCACACTTCGCTCAGTGTAAACCTGATAATGTCACCTTAAAAGCAATCTTACATACATGCACATTTGCATGCAAAAAGAACTGAATATTTTCAATAATAACACTGTTTTATCAATAACACAATTGTTTAATCAGAAACACGATTGTTTGAGATGAGTGCCTAAATGCAGGAAAGTATTATTATAAGAAATATTATAAGAAATTATAGACCATTTTTACAGAAAAATATAGGAAATATAGGGAATCGGTGGAACTCCACTTGTAAAATATTTCGTTTTTTGTGTCATGTTTCTTACTACTTGTCAGCTACTAGGCCTAATATGGAAACCACCTAGGTGTTCACCTTTCCAACGGATTGGTACAAAATGGAAAAGCTTTTCCCTGCACCTGTTTGCCTGTCAGGGACAGGCGGAGATGCGTTATTACGAACCCTGTGGCTTAATACTAATGGATAAGACAGAGGCTAACGTAAAACACATGTGGTTACGTTTAATGGAAAAAGTTAGGAATGGTTACACGAGATTTCAATTCTGTGACCGCTCCTGTAATTTATGTAATTTGAATCGCTGAATTTTTTATTTTGTTTATATAATATTTGTTTAACCAATCAAATGGGGCGTAAGAGATGGCAGATTAGATTTGATTAGCCATCATTTATGTAGAAACAACAATATAAATATATTTTGAATATGTATATAGGCCTACATTTAATTTCAACTGAATAAACTTTTTTTAACCCGAAGGTTATTTCAATTTTCATGCGAAGGAGCAGAAGAGGTAATGTAGAAGCTTACGGAAGCGAGGCCGCACACGATTCTGAGAGCAATGAGGATATAAGGACTACCCCTGGCGCCCTCTGGTATCAATAACGTGGCCACCATGAGGGTCAGCATGCCAAACCCTATTACACGACGACCCCCGTACATCCGGGCCAGCCATCCACCCGGAAGCTGAGTCAACATGTACCCGATAAAAAACGAACTCAAGATGAAACCACGTAAGTTCCGGTCCCAGGCAAACTCGCCTCGCCCCTGTGAAATAGCGTATAACAAAAGAATCTTCTATATTTTTATATAAAATGGTAGCTACAAATATTCGACATTTGATTAAGCGGAAACTTATTTCTTTATGACCCTTGGCGTCCAACCTTCGAGATTATTTAAACTGTGTTCATTATGAATACTAAGTGCTTATCACTGAGATGAGGATACTAACCGAAACTCTTGAAAGAAGGCCATTCCTCACAAAAAAGGGTTCACCCTAATGTTTTACTGACATTTTTATCAAAATTAACAACGGAAAGTTTTTGAAATATATGAATTTGTCAAATTTAATAAGGTTTATCTTAAAGATTTATTTTCATTAGTATTATATATGAAAAGAAAAATCATACTCACTAAACAAGATTTGATTATTACGACAAAGCAAGATCGCCTGTCAACCTGGGTTAATTGAAAGGAAATCCTAGAATTGCAGAAACATCTAATCAAGCTTACATATATGGGTTGGTATGAGGACGTATAAGATATTTCCAATACTTACCGTAGTCTGAATTTCCACGGTGTATTGGAAATCATAGCCCTCAAGAACAGTTGTCGAATTCTCTCCTGATGTGTGGTTTGGCGCGAAATCACGGACCATGCAGACGATAGCTAGACTCATGTTGACTCTCATGGCGTACAAGAGAACACAACCAAGCATACCAACGAAACAGAGGGCTGCTCGCCATGATGGAAGCAGTCGCGGTGCTATGGAAAATACAAATTCCATATCACAATATGCGAACTAGAGATTTTAGGCATTCAATACACGGGCATATACGTGTAAATTAAGTGAAGATGGTAATGTGGTTCGTTCAAATATGTCAAAACAACCTTACTCGGGTAAGTTACTTCTACACATTTTCCAAGTGCTTCATTTCTTAAGTATAAAAGGCCCTTGTAGATTTTTTATATTAAAATTACAACTACTGTGTGATGAGCAGTTAAAAAAGCATGAACATTGGTTGTTATTAGTCAATTTTGCACGTATAGATTTATAGTTTTATTGGCTTGAATGTTCTTTGTACCAATGTCTTACCCTCTCAAGGTACCTGATTGCCCTGGGCGTAACTGACGTCAATATGATAGAGGGAAAGCGATGACATTTATGTATTTTACTTCTCACAATTTCTTACCGATCCCTATGCTCTGACTACACAACTTTTATTTTATTTTAGGAAATAATATCGGAAGCATTGTGGTGTATCCAACCTCCGGGTATCTTTGCGACTACGGCTTCGACAATAGGTGGCCCTCTATTTTTTACATTTACGGTAAGTTTATATATATATAAATATATATATATATATATAAATATATATATATATATATAAATATATATATATATATATATATATATTTATATATATATACTCGGCCAGTGTCTAAATTTCTATACGCGATTCGATACATATGATCGAATTCCAGGATTTGGCTATTATTTCTTGTTCATAGTATAACAAATTTATTTCCATAAATTCATTTCTAGAACGATTATATCCCGAATTGTTAGACGATCTGGCGATATTCAGATATTTTCTTCAAATATGCTTTCAATTTTCATGTTTTTGACCGCTTCTCCGGTGTCCAATTGATTCAATTATAATTTCATCATTAACATTATGGAGAATAAAAATTATGTCAAATATTTTAGCATATAAATGCCATCCAAAGTCCAGAAGAAGGAAATCTTTGTCACACACTATAAAGACGTTTATATACATGTACGGACTACCAACAGTATATTACAAAAAAGACTGTATATTATACTTTAGCTTGAGCTATGCATCGGGAGCTAAATGTAACAAAATATTCAAGTAAATGCATGTGAAATCTAACATAAAAATACCTATGTAATCTCAAATTTCCTTTTTAAATTTCCTGTTATAAGGATTTTTTTTTTGTATTTGACTTGAACTTGGACATGGGTTCGAGATGTCTCGGATAAGAAGAAGGTGGACTTGAACCCGAATCTCAAGGGAACCGACTTGGACTCCGAAGCGAAAAACTCCGACTTGAACTCAGACTATTGATAGTGTGGACTCACTGTACTGTAAATCACTGTATTTAAAACAGAATAATGACAAAGTATCTGCTTATAAGAACAATATCGGTTAATCTAATTTATATTTCTAAAAATTATACACAATAAAGAACACCAAGGTGTTTTGTAAATTCAAATGATAATCTAGACATTAATATTTATTCATTGTATTTCTAGAAGAACATTGTCTACAATATTCTGTATTATATTACAAGTTTAACTCCATACATTCGTTTTTTTACATAGTGACCCCTGTTTATATGGCTATACATGCATATACACATAATTACACATAATGTAAAACCTGCATATACAACGCTATAGGCTATTTCACTAAGTAATAGACTGCTTTCATGACGATGGTCGCATGCCTTAAATGTAACGATACAAGAACAATAGACCTTTTCCACGCGCATGCGCACTACACGTTACGGTCGTTCAGAGCCTCTCAGAGGAATCTTGTGAGGCGGTATTAACAGGTTTCCGTACCCCCATCTCTTCATAATACATATTCAGTTTCACGGATCTACTCATTTTTGTATTCAATTTGAAGCCATTTAGTCAACTGAAGGGGTAAAAGAGGATAGACTGTAAAAGAAGGATATGCTGGAATGCTTTATTGTTTTTCTGCAATTAGGCCCAAGGACTCGTGTTTGAATGTGAAGATGATTAATTTTTACCAGTATTCTGTTGGACACACATAATTATGTACTTCATCCACAATATTCACATTGAACAAAACTTATGGCTGGTTAGGCCTAATTAAATTAAATTCTACCAATTCAAATTGCAATTAAAGCAATTATTATAAACTCAAAGGAAGCAACATACAGGAGATTACCCAGACTACAGTATATGTTTCTCATGTTATCTAAACCATCAGGGATTAGTGTCCACAATATGAACGACAAAAAAACATAAATAAAAGATTAAAAGGATTAAGGCATAATAAGCAGTTACTTAGTTTGGTTGATCGCCACGTGCCTCAGCAGTCAACGCGAATGCAAGTGCGTCAGATTATGCATATATTCGGCATTTAGGGGGAGGAAAGATGAGGGGGCCCGGAAACCTGTACGTGCCGTCTCACAAATTTCCTCTTTGGGGCCCTGCATGTCATTGGAACAGGCATGGTGGGTTTCGTTAAATAAATGTCACAAGTAAAGACTCAAACAAGGTGACCAGAGGTCACGCGCTTGCCGGATATGGAAATAAAACAGACAGAGAGACGGAACAGAAAGGGGATGTAGAAACAGTCATATGAATGAACAATGTTGTGGGGGTAGCAGAAACGAATAATACGTTTATTTAGGCATGCTGACATTGAATAGCTGCAGACCTTTCTGGTGTAAATGTGACTTTAACCATTTCCGTGAAATCTCGTTTATTCTCGTTTGACAAGAAGCAGTGAGAAATTGTCAGATTTGTCATGGCAATCTCGCCAAATGTTACGAAATCCCGACAGGTAGACCTGTCTAGTTGTAAAAGTCGCCAAGTTATATGCATTTCTGTGAAATCTCGATTTTTCGCGTTTGACGAGATATGCTGCCAGATTTGGCCAGTCTTGCAGTGTTATCATGTCAAGGTGGCCAAATTTAACAAAATGACAAAAACTAGACCTGTCTAGCTTAAAAAGTCGCCGAGTTTTAAGCTTTTCCTTGAAATCTCGATTTTTTCTCGTTTGACGAGATTTTGTGCGAGATTTGGCAAGAATTTCAGCCATAAGCTACCCAATGACGAAATCCAGATCTTTGTAGCTTAAAATTGACAAAGAAAGAAAATGTAGCATGAATTTTTTCAAATTATCAAGTTTTAACCCAGAATGCGTAACCATGATAACCGCAGATTAAGCTAGATATATAATACATGAAAGGCCATGGAATGTCAAACAAAATGAGCTACAGTTTATGTTGGTAACTTATATAGTTGTGGAGATATGGCCAAAAAGTATAAGTGGTGGTGTATATCGACTGCAGCGCCCCCTATTGGTCATATTCAAAACCTGAAAAAAGATATCGAGATATTGGCGTGGGATTTGAGATATATCAGTTACAAGATGATTCCTTCAAACCTGTGGCCTCTGCGGTATCTTAAAGTGACATCTAGACAAATCACGTTTTCGATGACCTTGACCTTGGGCCGATGTTAACCAAAAACAATAGGCTTCCAGGACTTTGAGTTGTCAATCATCCCTGTAAGTTTCAAGTCGATTGCTGCAAAATTGTGCCCTGTAAAGAATCCTCAAACAGACAGACAGACAAATGGTCATACGGAACTGACAAGATTACCGGCAAGCAAAAATAATCTAACTACTAATGATAAGACAAGATCCTTTTAGTTTCATTATTTGAGATAAAGGAAAATAGTCCATGTTTACAGGAAAACGTCTCTATTTTGTGAACATGATGTTAGAAGGGACCGTTACTGTTAGTGTCAATCGTCGTCAACAGATGTCGCTAGTTTGGTTTAAAACGGTCTGTACTGAAGAGAAGTTTGTCGAATTATTATCAGTGCACTGGTATATGGTAAGTGTTATAACTATATATATGCGAATCTTAATTGTTCCTGTTAACCAGGTATGGTAGCCCTGCCTTGGTTGGTGATCTGGTTCCTAGGGATGGCCGACTCACCGGAAGTTCACTCTCGTATATCCGAAAAGAAAAGAACTACATACGACAAACCCTCGGCCATTACGACCAACAAGCTGAGGTAATAACTTTAATTTCATTGCGAATCTGTAAATATAGGATGCAATGAAAAGAATTTATGAAGGTGCACCTTATATAATTGTATTCTCCACTGACAGGAGCTATCAAGCTTATGGTCGCAGCTATGACACTGCATGTAACATATGTTGAAAGCGACATTATTCCCTCATAGATAAGCTTCAGCCATTCCAGATCTAATCAAATTTCAGTATTTTATCGTTACATGTATAAAATTATAATTTGCTTATTTTGGATCTACTTCGTTGTGTAACTGTTCTACCCAAAATTATAACCATAATAGGAACTTAAGCACGTTTCCAAGAGATATTGATTAGGCATGTCATAACCTCATACACCCAACATTAGCCTTTGGCCATATAACACAATACAACTGGTGTGAGGAAAATATGACCATGTAATATAAAATTTAGATGTCTTCATAAAATCAAATTTTCAAGAAAAATTTTTAAATCTCAGAAAATAGGCATAATTTTATGCCCTCTTGGTATTACAATTATGATCACATTTAAATACAGTGATTGGCATGACGATAGGCATAAACTGTCAGGCGCATGTTATGGTACAGTGGATCTACAAGGTCTTCCTTCAAAAGATGGTGGGGTGACGTAATTTTACCCCGAATCCCTGTGTTCAAGCAGACCTTACGAATGAAAATCACTCCCGTGACACACACGCATATAGGCCTACGCTGACTAGCACATGGAAACACCGCACTCAGAAAATCACGCATAAAAACATATATGCACACATGGAAACACAGCTTTAAGGCAGTATCTCACTGGGCTGCGACAGCTTGCGGCTAGTTGAAGACACGACAATTGCGAGAAAATGCGCGAATTAGCGACAACTTTCACTTGCAATCACACTGATTCGTATTTACGACATGTTTGCGAACATAGTACGAGTGTTTGGCCCAACATTCGGCTGGAGTTCGTATGTCTGTCGTGCGAATGTCGTGCGATGATCACAAGACATTCGCACGACATTTGTGAAATATTCGCACGACAATTCGCGACCAGAATGTCAGATTCTCATTTTTATCTCCAAATATTCGAAATTTAGTTGCATAGGTCCAAAACCCCTCTAAATGTTGTCTCGAGTTCCCGCAATTTCTGACTCACAGAAACTGACTTGAGAATAGTTCGCGACATGTTTTAGACGGGTTTGAGACACCAGCGATGCCTCTGCGACTATTTTGCGAGGAATTTTGTTTTGCGAATTCTTTAAACATGTTCAAGTCGGCGACACTTTGCGAATCACGCGAGGAAATTGAGAACCGCCGCCAATGTTCTAAAACAATTTTGAGACCATCTCGCATATGAATTCGCAATTTTTCGTAAAGCTTTCGCAGCCCAGTGAAATACAGGCTTTAAGAGCAGCAGGGTCTATCATACACTGCAATCGATTTCAGTCCTGCGTAGAGTTTGTGTCTAATGGTTGGTCTGCAATCTTTTGACAGCGATTTCCGACCCCATGGTATCGTCTGCTGGCCTCGGTTCCGTTTTACGCCGCCATGGTAGCCCATTTCTGCTACGCCTGGGCGGGATATACGATCCTGACCAGTCTGCCACAGTACATGAAAGACGTGCTGAAACTGAATATTCAGGCGGTACGGATGTATATGTTCTTAATAGTAACAGGTCGAACCGATGCATTTTTTCTGATGTCTGTTTTCATTGTAAAACCGATACATTTTTTCTGATGTATGTTTTCATTGTAAAACCGATGCATTATTTCTGCTCTTGTTTTTTTTATTGTAAAAAAAGCAGTATTTCATTCACATATGGCCAAATTTTGACAGGTCCAGCAAGTGGCCACGAGAGAATTCGTTAATCTAATTTCCCCAGTCGTGGTGTAAAGGCGTAAGGTTACCTCATTTTAGGTCACCCCATGTAATCTGAATTCGATTTCAGATTGTCGCCCCGGATAGTCTTAACCCACACTACAGAAAACCCCCGCATTGTTTAGATTACGCACTTGCTGATTAAATTGAATACTTGATTCTATATATGCTTTTAACACATGGTATATTATTTAAATAAAAGATACAAGATTTTAAAGATGGAATCATCCTAAGAAAATTAAAAATGTTAGGTATATTGTTAATTATATTTATATTGACTCAAGCACCTCAGCAAAGTGCATGACATGTTGGATAATATTAAAAGATATATGTATATACAAAGATTTGATTGATTTGGGAAATCCAGAAGAAAGAAAGTACTTGAATTTAAAGTATATACACATAAAAAACAAATGTTTTGAAGGGATAATCTAAAATTGACTTCAAGTTAGCCCCGAGAGTGATCTGAGATCGATTTAATGCCACCGCGGGTTAAACTGAAATATAAATCTTTACACCGGCGAGCTACTGGAAGAAAGAAAAAAGAAGTTTCAGGTAATATATAGAAATCCCTTTTCAGAACGGCCTGGTGAACTCCCTGCCGTATGTCCCTGGCTTCATGGTGACTCTGCTGTCCGCGTACTGCTCGGATATTCTCCTCAAGAAACAAGTGAGCTCGATCTCTGTAGTCAGGAAAATTATGCAGAGTATCGGTAAGTCCGGCTGTATTCCTGATTTACAAATAAATAGCCTGTCCCACTATGTTCTAAAATAATTTGCCTGTATGGAGGTAGTCCTGCCAGAGCATTGGTATTTATCATTACTACTAAAATGAGTAAATAAAACGTGATTTCCTCCATCGATAGACATAACTCAGTGCCAGATCTTCTTATAATAGTCACTTAGAGAGCTGTGAATTAGTTATATGAGTCGCCGGTAGGTGGCAGTACCTGTTTTAAGAGATGGGACACGGCAAGAGCAAGTTTGATTACTCTGAAGGAGTGGTTTGGGGGAGGGGTGGGTCGGGGATGGGGGGGGGGGGGGGGGTTGATAATTGGCCACAATGGTAACCAGGCAGTTTCATCTTCATGCTACAAAGTCTGACAGGAAACCCTTTCACAAATCTTGGTTCACCTATAATTATAACCCCGGCAAATGTTGAGGCTGAAATCAACACTGCCAACCATTGCATGGACTGGGCCTGTCTAGGAAGAAAAGTGTTTTATTGATTATGGTAAGCATATGATAGGAACAACATGTTACTGAAATACTTTTGATTTGTCAAATACACTCCTCATTCAGAAGTTATACACTTCACTCGTTCCATATGTCCTTCACTTTAACCATTGCTTTGTATAATAATTTTTCTCAGAGTTTCACCACCACCAGGGCCAGGGTTTATAATCAGACCAATTAGTATCGGTTGTCACGATTTAAAGCTTTGATTTGGATGCACAATGAAACACCCGGTTCTCATTCGTCTGATTACAGTTCTCATCCTGTGCCAAGCCTAGTGGCGAAACCCCGAAATATGTGATATACAAAGCAGCGGTTACAGCGAAGGAGATATAGAACGAATGAAGTATATAAGCGCTGTGTTAGAAGTGTATCAGTCTAATGGTAATGCCATCATAGATGTATTTATAAATGAATAATGTAAAGGCCACCTTACTTTATTCTAAAATGTATATGCATTAGGAGTGTTTACTTGAAAGATGCATTAGTAGAAAAAATTTAAAAAATCGGAACCTCGTGTAGTGTTATATATGTTTTGCCGTGTGTGTGTGGTGGGGGGGGGGGGGGGAGGTATTATTATTTATTTAGTCTCTTGGTTGGATAATTAATAAAACAATATGGACATCTATTTCCTAATTTGTGTTTTATTCCAGGTTTCATCCCACCACTGATTGTCTGCTTTACGGTTGGTTTCTTGAAACGAAAACCAGACGGCGCTAGCTGTGGCTTTATTGTGTATTTGTAACGGTCTGCTGTCCTGCAGCCGGGCGGGCGTTCTAACGACACTCATGGATATAGCGCCCAGGTATATATATATATATATATATATATATATATATATATATATATATAATGTGTAAGGAATACGCTCGTGTATTGATACGCTCTGGTTATACCATAGAGCACTTTGCCGTCAGTGCATTGCAAACAGCCTAGAAAGAACAATTTTATATATATATATATATATATATATATATATATATATATCATTCGGACGATCGGTTTTTACGGGTCTAAGCGTCCGCGCGGAATCGTAAAATTTAAGGCTGTTGAACCGAGGAGATCAAAGCTGTTTCTAAACCCTTCTAAATGAGAAATCAGTAAATTGTGTAAACGTCGTATACTGACATTGTACATCATATTATGACACAAAATCTTATCATAAACTAATCATAAATAAATAAAACACACATTCCTGACAAAGGGATATAACACAAGCTTATATAGTGATAAATAATTTGTTATTGTCTGCGTTTGTAGTTTGGATGTTTGTTGGTTTGTAGGTTCGGCGGGGAGCTGTTAGGGATATCGAACACAGTTGCCACAGTAGCTGGTATCGTAAGTCCACTTGCGGCGAGCTCCCTCACACCCCAGGTGAGACCAGAATTTTTTCTAAACCTTTTTATTTTACCCGGTATAAAGTACTGATATTTTATTGATATGTTATTTATACCAGTCTGTTATATATAATATATACGTTATAATAATATAATATATGTTTTCCTCATGTTTCAGCGTAATCTGGAATACCATTTAGCAACTTGACTAGAATTTATTTTAGAAATATTGTGTAGGGTAAGGCACATAAGCTTGTATCCCTATTGGTATAAATTTCGGCTTACATATTTTCCAATATACCATATAAACAGTGATGCTTCATTCATTACGCTTGAAAAAAACTGAATAATGTTACAAGTAACAGTTAAGAGCGGCACAAGGTGGGAATCTTCATTTGCAACTGCATTGTATCCACTCAATGGTAGCCCGGCACAATTCTCATTGTCAACCTGCGATTGGTTATAAACAATTAATATATAGACTGGTACCTTGCATAATTGTGACAGCCTCATCATAAAGTTGCAAATAATTCTATGCGGTAATGAATGCTATGCAACATGCAGTTATACAAACGGAGATACTAGTCTTTAAATAAGTTACTGAAAAGCATTATTTGCTCGTTTAGCGCTAAGTAGGGAAGGTTATTATTTGTAAGGCTGATTGAAAACTAGTTAAGCCAATATTTATACAAACAGGGTTTTATGCGTCTGTGGTTAAGGTAAACACTGAAGGAATAATCCATGTAAATTTGTAGGTAATCAGGATTTATATATTTTTATTTTCAAAGGATGCTTAACCATTGAGGGACAAGGTTATACCTTTATTATGACCAACATTTCAAGCTTTTGTTATATTTGATTGAACGGCTATTCATTCTTATTAACCGGTTAATAAGTCACATTATTTATTTTTTGTTATAGACAAAAGGTGGTTTCTAAAATGCTAGCTCGTACGGAGAAGCCACGGACAGCACGGGAGGAATATCCCGTAACATGATATGGAAACCTTATTTAGGTCTTAAAGAGGGAACGAGGGACTTTGTCTACTGTTATTGTGATTGGAATACTGGCTGTACACAGGTTCTTCTTGATGTAAACGATAACAGCATTTCAGTATTATTCACTTTTTTCAGCCATGTGCCATGTTCATGTGATACCATAAAGACATGTTTAAGAATGGTAGTGATCAACATATCATTAGGTGGCAGCACCCATAAAACCATATATAAAGAAATACAACAACCAGTTGATTGCACTTATTCAAAAGATTCTTTGGTTAGAGGTATACGTATTAGTTGTAAACAAAAAAAATACATGTATCTTTAACCATGGTTTTAATCTAATTGACAAACTGGATATGAACTTCGAAATTTCACGTTTATTGTTTTATTGTATTACGCCTACCAACATAATATATGTATATGTATATGTATCTGTGTATGTAGAATGTCAATTTGTATTAATGTTTATTATGCTATGTATATATCTCACCGTGTGTGATTATATGTGCACTTTTCCAATCTGATCATTTGTACACACGTATATCCATTCATGTTAATTTATCACTTTTCACTTTCTTTTTATTTTTATGCGGGAGAGCATTTACATTAGCCTTATCGACTACTTTGTTATCCTGTTGAAATAAATATGTTTAAACCAACAACACCCTGAATGCACTCCTGAGAATGAGCAGTCAATGCATTACGAGGATTATTGTTCTCCAATAGGGCTCTCAGGAAGAATGGAGAAACGTGTTTTATGTGTGCGGAGGATTACTGGTGCTCGGAGAAATCGTTTTTGTATCGCTGGCTACCTCAGAGGTTCAACCGTGGACACTAGATGACCCAGTACCTTGATTTCATCTCCGGATATGACGTCACGGAAAGAAACTGGACCAGGAGATAATGCTACCGATGAAGCAGCAAATTACGTGAACGAAGGTTTTGAGGAAGTTACCGAAACGGCTCGTCTGACAAAATGACGTTATATTTCCTAGAATTTATTTATCTTGACATATAGATTTAATTATGCATCAGTGAAAGGCGAGTTGGCGTTGAGACAGTGAATACTTGTTAAAATGTAGGATTTGAACGAATCATACTTATGACACTGGCGGAGGTGTACGCTCTCTGAGTACTTTCTGAATCAAGGTAGGATTTAGATACAACTGCATTCAAATGCAGATGCAAATATTAAAAAAAATCAAATGCGAAAGTGCGACCTTATAAAATCAAATACAAAAGTAATATTTTATCAAAAGCAGTTTCAATAGCATTTACAAAACCGTTTGCATTTGAAATCTATTTGGTTTTAACATATCTGGGTATCTTTATAAATATTGTAAATCGTAAATATTCAAAAACTGTAACTATTCTAATAGGACATAAATGTTATAGAAACCTTAATTAATAGTATATCTGGAATCGTTTTGAAAAAAAATTATATAATGCACTTTCATTTGACATCAAATACTTCCAGACTGAAACTCATATGAAAAAGAAAATGCAATAAAGCAGATCTGAAAGACAGAAATGTGGCAAGACGACTTTCTCTGCGGTGTGACGCAATTTCTTCTGTTCCCACTCCTCTTCAAAAATGGAATTTGTCACGAACTGTTAGGAACGATGCCAAGGGTGTCCTAAGAGGGCATTTTACATATTTCCCTTAAATCATGAGAAACTTATTGAAGGGCCATCTATCAAAAATGAGACAAAAACAGGTAATATGCGGGAAAAGAAGAATGAAAACAAAAACAATACAATAGAATGGAAACTTATCTTTCAATGCGACACTCATTTGCATTTCACATCAGTTTATAACCTTCGTCAAGTACTAGACCAGTGTATAAAAAAGAAACGATAGCCTTCCTAAAATGTCTTGTGTTTCTCATGCAGCTGTTATACACGGTAATCGTTCTATCTCATTTTCGCTTTAATCGCTACCAAGTTTCCGGGTTTCACCGCCAGGGCTGGCAGGGAGCGAAGAACTTAAATCTGACCAATGAGCCGTGATATTGCATTATACATCTTACTTCACGTTTTTATCTGGCGACAAATCCGCACTCGATGGTCTGATTCTTGGCTCTGTGCCAGCCCTGTTGTTGAACCCCCGAATAAAACTTACTACACACAGCAGCGGTTATAGCGAAGAAGATCTGGAACGACTGAAGTGCATATTCGATGGGTAAGGCGTTTAAACATGTCTGAGATGGGTTTACTACTCAAGGAACAGATTTAACCCGGTTATATCCCTGTGTCACTTTGCGGTAAGAATTCCTTTTTCCCCTGAATCGCAACAAAACTTCAGCCAATAAAGAGACAAAGATATCGTGGTAGATATATGACAAGACCTCCATTAAAACATCCCACTATAGTGTGCTATGGTAAATTGGGCCGAACCAATACTTCATAGAGTAGTTTTGTCATTGACCTCATGACATTAAACAGCAGATTACATTTTTTGTACGATGATAAGATGACAGCCAAAAACATGACTTAGTGCACATTTATTGTTCTAGTTAAAGGACAGATATTTGCTATTGAAAGGTGTAAACGGTAAATTGTTCTTCGGACCCCCGGTATAAAATATGTAGTGAGCGTCACCAGTATTTACATTGAGACAATACCCATATAGATATCCCTTCTTATCAATCTGTAACGGTTCATCGTGTAACGGTTCATTGATTCCATGGTTGGTTCACAGGTGAGCTCGGGACGCCTTAACAAATGAGGCCACTAATCTTTGAATGGGTCTTACTCCCTTCCGGCATAAACAAATAACTCCGTCTCGTGCACACAACAATGATAAAGAACGCTTTGAAAAATATATCAGAATGATCCAGACGGGCCTGACAGTCAAGGAGTAAAACGATCAACTCTCTCCGCTGGCGACCCGGGTTCGATCCCCGGCGTGGCTATGAAAGTGGGTTGCAGTGGTCCGTCCAAGGTCGGTGGTGTTTTCCGGGTTCTTCGGTTTCCTCCACCTTTAGACACTACCCGAGCCGATTAGTCATAATAATTATTTGTACAATCCATGCAAAAAAAATTAAGTGGATCTCCAAGTACCATAATTCTAACGCTAGCCATATAACAAATGTCATCTGCATCCCCTCATAACATTTTGAGCAAAGTTGCTAATAGACAAAACAACAAATAACAAATCAACCAAATAACCAACAAAAGACGATAAAAAATAACATTAGCTGAGACGTTATGATCATCGATATACCATAAAAACAAACGCTTTTTATATCTACCTCGTGTGTGTGTTTTACTGCACAACCTTTGCTCGGTAAATATTGAAGCAACACAATTACCAATTTGTTCAAACCGGCGAATGCTGATAGAGCCATCGGATTTGTCAGTTAGCAAGGGATATCATCAAAACATGGTCACAAAACGGTATGTGGTTGACTCAGCAGAGGTTCAAGGTAGGTGTACACGTACTCCCAAAGAACAATTCTTTCCCTGTATATGCAGTTCGCAGATAACTGCCAATTTTGGATCGACCGATTGTTTTGCATTTATATTTTAATTGAATTCTATCGGTCGGATAATCTGCAAAAACAGAAAGTCGATGCATGACTCTATACGTACCAACTAGTGTGCAGATCAGTATATATTTCGGGCCATTTGGTCATTTATGGCTTCGTCTTATATTTTCATCAACTCTAGCGAATTGAATAGGACTTTTCGGACGGAATTCGCAGTAGTGAACAATTAAATGCCATAATAATTTATAATCATTCCGATAGCTTTTTTCTTATCAAAATTGTTTTAATTCTTTATTTAATATATGTGAAACATTTACATATGAGTGTTATAATACCACGAATGTACCTTGCATGAATTCAGTTTTTGAACACCCCGGTTTATTGTGCAATAAATATCTCTATGGATATTACTGCTTTTATGTATAGTCTACATTCGTCTTCTTCTTCCTTTGAATATTCTATGGGAATTCTAGTTTAATCTTTAAATATACTTCCTACACAGTGGGTACGCTGCATTTTTCCAGAACTCAACACTGTTGTTTCCCTTTTTTCCCTTTTTTCCCTATTTTCGCGTGGGTTTAAGAACGTGATATTTATCGCGAAAATTATAGCGAAAATGAAACCTTCGTGAATAAGACGCATCATCAACACAGTTTTAAAAAAGTTAAACATTTATTTATAAACTGTAGTATGATACTGTAGCCATATTTGTATACAATACCATATCTTCTGTGTAACATATGTATGAAATAGAAAATAAAAAAATATAAAATGTTTATAAATATAAATTTCAATTATCTGACCATATAATGAGAAAAAAATTCAACTCTTCTATGTACTTTTTTTAGTCATAGTTTTCTAAGATTATATTTAATAATTTGTGTAACAAAACACTGTATAAGTCCATGTATGGGGAGATCGCGAAAATCAGCACCCCGCGAAACAGTGGGAAAATGTAACGAGCGAAAATTCAACTCCGAGAATATGAAACCTACCACAGTATATAGCAATCTCTATTGCATAAGTGCAGAGTATTGCCGGTTTTTAACTCCATACTCAACTCATATTGATAACAATATACTTGGCTGAGCCGGCTCTGTCCCAGAATCCCGGTGGCAATACCGAGCAAACTAGGACATAGAAAGCAGTGGTAAAGTGGAAATTGGCGTGACTATGTAAAGAGTGTTTTGAAGAAATTGGTCTTGATAGACCACATGCCCAGCCTTGAAGTGTGATATTGTGAAATATGGGAAACTTAAAAAAAACTGCATTAATGTAACCCGATGTTCGCCATCTTTAATATGAAGAAAAACTTAAATGGATGACTTGATCAGCATATCCATTAAGTAATTAGCTGTACTTCTATGATCTTGCAGCTGCGCCCCTTATTCCATCATGGCGTGCAACGCTTTGCTTCACGGGACTGCTGGGGTGCGTGTTTCAATTCAGCCGAACAGTCAATATGAGCGTCGCCATCGTCTGAATGGTACGAGATCGCGCTAGTAACGAGATTGAAAACGTGAACACCACCCAGTCCCAAGATGACTGCCGACCGAACGACCCAGATGGAACTCAACGCACGGTAAGACAGACTTTAATAACTGCCTTTATCTTATAGAATATGTTATTTTCGCTCAAATTTCATGCACCCACATTGTCCGACCTTTCGAGAGCATGTTATTTCCGCTAATCGCCTGGTGATTTTTTATTTTACTCACATATAAATTTTCAAGAAAAACAAAGAGAAACAACACTGACAGGGTGTAATTAGTCAACTTACTAGTGTTCTTAATTTCGTTCACTAATTGCCGATTTTTGTTCATAAACATGTTTAATATATCATAAATATGTACAAATGTATTTAACTTATAAACAAATGGTTCAAGTTCGCCCCACTTTCATAATACCATGAAAAGGGGAGATCCTACTAGACCATAACGTAAAAAGCGGGTTCTGTATAAAAGAACTTTTATACTGGTAAATCGCCCATACTCAATGTGTTTACGGATTCTAAGCCATTTTAGTGCTGGAAACGAGTGCCTGTGGGTTCTGTAGACAAGGGACCTGTATCAAGTCCTTTGATGCTTTAATTATCATCATAAAAATGCTTACTTTGGGTGACTACCTTTCAAAGTGGGGTAAATGTATAATTTATCTTTCCCTTTAAGAGTCTCTCATATATATGTATATACCTGCCATTTAATACAAACTATATATTGTCATACAAGTACCGGTGAAAGATTGGCTTAACTTAACGGTATGTAATAATAGGAAATCTCCGGGAGTGTAACATTTTGTAAATATCCGATAAGATAAATTAAAAATTTACGGTAATGTACATTACGGTAATAAAACTCCTATCAAGGTTGAAGAATCTCTAACTGACAAGAAACAATGAAGACTTGAGAAATGTGTTTTTTATTAGGTAATGCTTTTTCACTGATGGGACTGAGTGATGGTTAAAAACAGTATCTCTGGTGCCACGGGTTCCTTACGACTTTCGACACGAATTAAACTGCAACGACAGCTAAATCAATTTGCTGACGTTGGAGCTGACTATTAATCCAATACCTTCGTTATTAATCAGATATATCAATAAAGATACCAGTGTAAAGGGATCTAATACACGATTGTTTTATCGATATCTGTTCGACAAAACATCGGCCACACGTCTCAATTTCGGATTAGTAGCCGAAGTATGAACCAACATTACAGTCTACCATTCCAAGGTTGTCATAATATAATAGATAATCCAAAGGGCGAGCTCTGCAAATCAATACGGAATAATCAATGTATTATGATCAGTTTTTTTTATTCAGACTCGATGTATACGGACACCGTGTATGTTCACACACCCAAACAACATATGAGGGATGGATACAGGATTTTAAAATGAAGGATTTGGGGGGGGGGGGGGGGGGCAGAGTAGGAAGGCAAAGGAGAGGGCAAATTCTTCCCATATAGTAAAAACGTTTTGATAATTTATTCTGTCATCTTGGGTAATTGAAAAGCAACATGATTCTTAGGAAGTTTATTTTTCTATTTCCCAGATTTTTTTTTAGTTGAAAAAAAAACCCTAGATATGCCCTTGCAGATGAAAACTTACCTAACATTCAAGTTTTTCAATGATTGTTATTATTATGTACCTTGTAGTTTGTACCTTGCATTTTGCACCTTGCATTTTGTGCAGTCAATAATGACAATTAAAGTTATTTTTACAAATAGCAAAAAAAAGTACATTCAAAATCTGATTTCTGTTTTGCCAAGAGTAGTCACTGATTCACTACCGTAAAGTTGTTGTTCCTCGAAAGCAATTTCTCAACACAGGTCACGCAAAAGTGAGTATATTTTAAAACTTGTCAGATAATCTTTGTTAATGTGTGTGTTCGTATTATGTAGACTGTCGTTGTTTCCAGATATCCTTCGCTTTATCCGCTGCTTTGCATAGCAAGTGTTTCAGGGTTTCTACACCAGGACCGACACAAGCCAAGGAATTGTAATCTGACCAATGAGAGCGCGGTACTGCATCATTGGTCTGATTATAATTCTTTGCTATGCACAGATTCAGAATTACAACAGTATATTTTCCATTAATAACTGCACAAACATGGATCAATTGTAGGTTTAAATACATCTTGTTGAATATACCTATTTTTCAGAGATCTGGTGAATTCGACTGGGATCGGAACTTACAGGGCTTCATCCTGAGTTCGTTTTACATCGGGAACTTGTTTTCGCCGGTTCCGGGTGGCTGGCTGGCCAGAAAGTACAGTGCTCGTATTTTGATAGGAACTGGCATGGGTCTCCTTACTTTGACGTCATTACTTACACCGGTTGCATCGCGGGGAAGCCCCTATATCGTGATAGCGCTGAGGATAATTGCGGGCCTAGGTTCGGTAAGATCAACCGTATATGATTTGTTCCTACATTTAGAGGGATTTATTTCCAGGCTCGATATATTATAAGATTTTCCAACAAGGAATGATTTCCCATCAGATGTTTTGCATTGTGTAGTACACCAAATTCAAGCTCACACTTAACTCTCCATAGGTGTCACCACCTTGCAAGAATTTTCCCGATTGGAACATATCCTACCCCCCGCCAACCAAGCGAAACTGTGATCTCCTTTGTTGACCGGGGAACCTTTGCCCTCTTATGATTGGAATATTTTAAATTTCAATTTCTACAAAAATTTAGATAAACGTTTTTATGTTATCATTATTATCATTTTAAAAAAATAATTATATATTAACAATTACCAAATAACTATCAATATGTTATAAGATTAATCATAAAATTTACAATAAGCAAAATTCCAATCAATCATATAATTTTCATCTTCTCCGTTTTAGGGCGTATATTTTCCAGCTTTTAATGCATTGTGGACACGCTGGGGACCGATGCTTGAAAGAGCCAAATTATACAGCTACGTTCTTGCAGGTAATACCAAAACTATTTTACTCTGTTGCACCAACCTTGGTCCACTTGTTTGTAGGGATAAATACCTTAAAGGTTTATTTTTCAATAATTATATAGATATCTGTATATGGAAGTGAAAGCCTATTATGGCAATCAAGACTTTAAAAATAAATGTCTAGTGTGTGTTTTCTTACTTTTTGGACTCCTTAAGATGATCTGACAGATGAGTCTTTGCATGAGGAGTCATCTTTGTTGTAGCTGGTAATATTGTATATGGCTTCATCCAATCAGCAACTGTCAACTGAAGCATTTTTTCATATGACTAATGACCTGGACTGCCATAAGTCGGGCTGATAAGACGTAAAATGTGAACTGATTTCTCATATTTTAAATAGTTATCTTTCTCAAACGAAAGGTAGATGTTTATTTCCCATGGTGGTATTAGGCCCATTGATCTTGATCCCTTCATTACCATTTTTATTGCCAGGAATGTAAGTACAACAATCTGCATAGCTAACAAGACAAACAGTTTAAAACCAGGTGATAAATAGACTCGGACAGTATACACACACAATCCACATTATAGAGACACAATATACAAAAGTTAGATATAACTACGGTATAAGTACACAGGATTAAATAACCACAATGTAATAAACAGTATTAAAATAACCATAGTTTACATGCATAGTATTAAAATATAAATAAAAATATATATACATATTATAAAAATAACTATTATGTACATACGCGATATTAAAATAACCTCAGTGTAAACAAATATATCTCAAAATGACCACGGAGATCATACACTGTGTTAAGAGTACAACAGCGTCATAAACAGTGCAAAATAATGGCAGTATATTTTTATACAGAATTCATAATAGGTATTGATATAAAATAACAGAATTTACTTCTACTATATAAAATCATGAATTCACTTGATTAAATAATTTCAGTTATTTTCACGTCTCTTTTATGTATTTCTTTCTCCTCTCATGAGGCGCTGCTATGACAAAGAATTGGAAGATACCGTGTATTACCGTATTTCCTCGAATACAAGACGATTTGAATACAGATCCCTTGAACTTTGAAATAGAAAACGAGTATTCGGATTTAATATCCTCTGGATAACGTTCGTCACCTGATATAAAGGTTTATGGCGGTACTATTGACATTGTTATATCTTGAAATTTGCCTTCAGGGACCAGTATTGGCAGCGTGATCACTTTTTCAACGTCTGGCTTTTTGTGTGAATATGGGTTCGATGATGGATGGCCATCAGTTTTCTATATCTATGGTGAGTATCTGCAACAAGAAAGACATTCTTTGACAACAATCTTTTTTTGGACATTGCGCTAATGTATTTCGTTTCATTTATTTTACCATTATATCATCTACAAATCACCAGTGTGACATACTTAACCACCTTATATTCTGACTAACGCTAGAATGTAAACTATATTTACGATTTGTGAGAGCACCCAAGATTTTATTGTGTTTTATTACGATTCATGGTCATGAATATACAAGCTGGAACAAAGAAAGGTTATGTGGTTCATGTGGTTTGCGCATGCGTCCTTAACTTGTAGGGATGGTGACAGTACCGTGGATAATTTTCTGGTTCGCGGCTACGGCAGACTCGCCAGGGTCTCACGCTTGTATCTCACAACGTGAGAGAAAATATATACAGGCCGCCACTGTTGATTCAGAGGATGATCGGGTGAATACACGATCTGTTACTTTCCAAATTGCCGCCGCTGATCTCAAACATATTGGCAATATTTATGTTGTTTGCTTTAAAATTGTACTCTTAATTTTAAACAGGAAAAAAGCATGTAAGATGAACAAACAAAAAGGTCGTTGGATATTGTAACGTAGTTTGATATGAGCGTACTAAAGTGGCTTGTTTCTGCTTAGTGCATAGAAAAAATCATTTTTTTTTTAAAAATGAGGGGCACATTAATTAATCCATACATATACTATCTGACATAAACAGTGTACTATTTCTAAACTTATAAATACTTATGGGAATATTAAAAGAAATGATTGCTTTTAGGGTTTGATACAGAGGTTCTAGCCAGGAATGATATATTATTATTATATATTAATATACTGTTCCTGAAGAAGGGCCAAAAAGGAAGGTGTTTCCTCCGACATATAAAGACAATGAATATTCTCCCATATAATGACATACTTAAGTTATCATGCACAGAGCACAAAATATGAGCTGATACAACCAACAAAATGCTTTAATAGTAACGTTACGGACAAAGGGGTACCCGCTTACAATGGAGCTCTGTCCTATTACAATAAAATGGGATCACAAACATAAGTAAAAATCAAAAGTTATATTCACCATGCATGCACCAGGTCCGATAAATATATTTAATAGATATCCCAGGCTTTGTATCACAAAATGCGTTCCCAGCACAACTTACTACATTTATCTAGTCTTGTTTCTAGCTTTCCCATCACGATAGACACAAAAATCCCTCCAACAACACGACCGATTCAGTTGACAATCGACGTACAACTTATCAGTTCATATCTGTGAAAAATCAGTCCTAAAAATTATGACAACTATATAATAGCCTTCACTGTGCACTATGCATTGAATAATTATTAGCAATAAATAGCCCACAACTTTAGTAGCCTTTGACCTTATTCACGGATGTATACTGTATGTGATTTTACAGAGTATAGCGACTCCTTGGCGCTCCATCTTTACCTCCGTTCCAGTATGGGCCATCCTTATTACTAACATCTGCAGCTCGTGGGGTTTCCACACAATCCTCTCCAGCCTCCCTCAATACATCAGAGATGTACTCAAGTTCAACATCGCCGCGGTAAATCCATTTTTTCAATGTTTTATATGATCGGTTTTGCTGATGATTTTTGTTTTTTTGGGTATGTGTTAATCCCCGTTCGTGCGGAAGTTTCTGTGTTTGTCAACAACATAACCCATCCAGTCAAAAACGGAATCTGAATAAATTTTCAGGGTATTTCGAATATGCCAATGATTAGGTTTTGTTGAGGATGTAATGTACATTATCCTGATTCAGGATCGTCTTCAAGGAATATTCACAAATGCAAAGTGACTTATGTAGAAATCAACTTGGGAACATGAGCCGAATTAGTAATGCAAACAAGGTTTTTAGAAGATCCCACCATGAGAACCTCCCCCCCCCCCCCCCCCCCACCAACCTACATGATGGAGGCTTAGAACGCAGATTTCTAGTTTATTCTAAGTTTTTTTTTTTTTCGATTAACATACGCTAATTATTTTTTTAACTTAGCTGTACACCCAACATACGAACATAAAGTGAGTAAAACGTATTAAGTATATAAATGGACATGATGCAAATTAGTCACAAGTCTGTGAACTAAATACCGTATATATTCTTATATAGAACGGGGTGGTGAACTCGTAACCTCAGTTCGTGTCTTTGTTGTCTACGATCCTCTCTGGCTACCTGGCTACCTGGCAGATAAAATCCTTCAGAAGAAAGTGTGCTCCATCACGACAGTCAGGAAGGTCATGAATACGCTAGGTACGTAATAGACCTTCTCCGCGAGCATGCGAACTGCCCATGACAGGCGTCTGAAGCGTTCGGGTCCAATGGGCGAGAAAATTTAGTCTGATTAATTGAAACAAATTAAAAAGGTAAACTCCGGCAGGAACCTGGTCTTTAAAGACAAGGTAGGTTGATGACTATAAATCATCTGAGATATAACAAAATACACTTTCTCGTCAATACTACCGACAGGTGTCGCAAGGAAAGGTCTTTGGTTATCCCTTGGATTATTCAAATAAATTCTCATTAAAGTTAGGCTTATTTTATACATCCATAATTTTCTTTTAAAAAAAGAGTGGTTTATTCACCATATATAAATATACTTAAAATTCTAATTGCTTTTGAATTATGTGTATGTAAGTTGTGTCCACGAGGGGACAGACACAGCATTCGATCAATACCACTTAAGCACTATTGTTAGTGTTGTGATTGATTGGTGTCTTATTTCTAGTTCAAGAAGGCTAGTGAACTGTTATTGATACTCCCATGATGACGTGACGAAAGTCTTCCCCAAATCCTATACAATGTTAAGGTTTTTTTATACCTGACATAACATAAATAATTGTAGCTCAGTGTATTAGTAATTGAGTCTTCGGCCCAATGTAACAATATAAGACTCCTCAGTGGGGGGTAACAGTACGCAACTCCTCAGGATTCAGTGGTACTACAGGAGAGAGGAGTCGTGTCTTGTTACACTCCAGAAAGGAACCGTGTACAAATACACCGGTATACAGGAGCGGATCCAGAATTTAGAAAAAGGAGGGGTCCAACCAAGGAGGACTAATGATAAAACCTTAAAATAGTCCCAAGGTCCGCAAAAGAGGGGGCCCTAAAAAGAAGAAATCCTAAATAAGGTGGCGGTGGTTGAATAAAAAAAGGAGGGGGGGGGGAGATGGGGGTCCCGACCCCCTCATCTCCTGTGAATCCACTTCTGCAGTCCGACGAGTCGTGTACATGAATCTGTAGCCCGGTGTAAAAGTACTCGACTTCGCTGCCCGCTGTTACAGAGCATAAGGGAACACATTAAGTACGATAGGAAGGTGTGACATCCATTGTGACTAAAACAGAAAAAGTAAAAACTGATCATATGCGTATTCTGACCATATATATATTTATTTTGACGATGACTTATTAGTTTTATGTGTTTATAAAACTACATTTATTGTTGTTCACTCCATCTTCCCTTATCAAGGTTTCGTTCCCCCTGCGATCGTCTGCTTTGCCATTGGTTTCATGAACTGTCAGCAGAGGGCGTTAGCTGTAGCGCTTCTGTGCTTGTGCAGCGGGTTCATTTCCGTCAGCAGAGTTGGCTTCATGACGGCCATGATTGATATAGCACCAAGGTATATTTAATAAATCTCAAAAGTAAAAAGAATAACTTGTATATTGGGACGATATTTAAAAGTTCAGCAACGTTTCAACCCTTTGGTATTTAAAAAGTAAGGCAACGTTTTAACCCTTTGGCATTTAAAAAGTAAGGCAACGTTTTAACCCTTTGGTATTTAAAAAGTAAGGCAACTTTTTAACCCTTTGGTATTTAAAAAGTAAGGCAACGTTTTAACCCTTTGATGGCATAATTGCCCCATTATCCACGAGGTGTGCTGCGTTACGTTCAGTGGAGTGGAAATTTAATATATCACCCTTGTGACACACAAAGCGCAAGCTGCTGGTGATAAAAAAAACGTTACACAGACAGATGGCAGTTTTTTAAGGGTTGGTAACATATGCTGTTGTTTCATCAAAAGGTTCAGTGCTGAAATCAATGGCATTGCCAGCGCTGTGGGGACGGCCACCGGTATTTTAACCCCGATAGTTGCCAGCTCATTGACCCCTCAGGTGAAGAAATACACAAGCACACACACACACACATAAGCATATTCACACGTGAGCAAAAAAGGCATGTATCCACATATACACACACGTCCACAACCTTACACTACGTTACCATAAATTTGTAAGGGAAGGCAAACGTGATTGTGCCGAGATCCATTGCGATCGCGGTCTCTTACTTATACGGTTGCTGATTTAGAACAAAGAAATCAATTATCTCCAGTTAAACCTTCATAGAAAAAAAAAAATTGCGGACAAAACGGAAATATATCTCGAGATTTTCTTTCGAGATCTCGAGTTATTATCACAAGATCTCCAGATATTATCACGAGATCTTCAGCTATTCTTTGTTGTTTCTATGTACTAAATCAGCCTAATCATATCAATCATATTTGCGCATTCATTGACATTCAATGAACTGAAGCTTTGCACACACGTAATCTTTTCTGCACTTTACTACAAAAAAGATTATCATCAGTAGAATATGATTTTCTGGCTTTTAAGGCTTTTTAAGCGTGGTTATTCTTCTTATAGATGTGAAACATAACTTGCTACAGTTAGAGGCTATGAGTTACTAAATTAACTTTTATTTATTCAGGGTTCACAGGTCCAGTGGAGGAATGTCTTTTTCGTTTGTGGAGGTATCATGGCGTTTGGGCAATTTGTTTTTCTCTTCTTCGGGACTGCAAAAGTCCAGAGTTGGGCGGTCAGTGAACCGGAAGAGAACGAAGCGCCCTCTGGTGACAAAGCGGAGGGTAAAGCTGGCGGATTTTCCTCTGAGCCGGTGTATATAAACAAAGCATATGATGCCGAATCCTCGACACAAAGTGCAACAGGGCAACCCATATGATCACATATAGCGCTTTATATTTACGGATCTTATATCAATAGTGCAGGGCTGAGACTCAATATACTTATTTTAATATTTTCAGACAGGTTGATTTATATGGGCTTATATAACAGAGATATATACATGTATATATTGGATTTTTAGGTATATTGTATTATCATATCATTATAATTAAAACAAAAGCGTGCATAAGATGAGTATTATAACTTAAATTTGGGTCATACGCTTTAAAAAGCATATTTATATGTGAATCGCATGCAAGCACAATGGTTGTTGCATTTTTTGACAATAAAAACAATAGCGGTTTCATTATAGAGGATAATATTTTGGATTAAAAATATAAATCTACACAGTACATATGTATGTCTTATATGTATTTTGGTGTTTGAAATCTTTTTATTTTTGTGTTTGTTTGATAAAGTAATACAAAATGATAAACATCTCCGCGGAAGGTAAAAGCTCAATTTTTTCTACAAAGCAGTTACATTTTTAAACATTTGAAACACTTAACATGCGAACAAGTGATATATGTCGCATTTATGTAACACAAATTTTTTTTTTTTTTTTTGGTGGAGTTAACCGCCTCCAATTTTTAATGCGTACTTAACTACATAATGTACATCTGCAGAATTCCATTCCGGTTTCGGACTACGTGACAGAGCAGTACCATATGCTTCCTCTCATTTTATATCCTGGCGTTAACCAGGCCCGGTGACTACTGCACCTGCGGGCCCTGGGTGTCTAATCTTCCCCATTTTTGGGTCATACCACCATAGCCCCCGAAAGCCTGCAGAGCGCTCACCCTGGGTTGGGGCCGACCGTGAAAAATCTCAACACCTCGGCTGAGATTCGAACTCACGATCTCCCGGCTTTGAGTCCTGCGAACTACCCCTGAGCCACAGAAGCCGGTCAACACAAACAGTTCGTAGAAGGTCTTAGATCAAGTGTTTGTTTGCATTTTTGCAACACAGTTATGCAAGTGTTCGTAGAAGATCTAAGGTCATTCATGGTGAGGGGTCCGAAGTTCAGCATGGAGGGGAAAGGTGGCGCTGCCTTCTTCTGTTCACACGAACTACAGGGAGAGTGAGTATGTATGATTCAAGAAAATCTCAATCGTTTTACAAGCATATGTTTTTCGAGATTTCTGTGTTGCAAATGAAATAAATACAGAAAGATATAGGTGGACAGAAAGGACTGTTAACTTTTTATTACTTTCTGCTGGGGCTGTGAAGTACAGATTTTAAGTTTATATTAAAATCTTTTTTCCCGCATGTACATTTTGGCAAGAGAAAAACGATTAATTTAATGAATGAATTTGATCATTTTTTAATGAATTTTTTTATTTTTTCAAATATAATAAATGCCAAAATTAATCTGCAAATATAATTTAATATAGAATTATAAGCTGCATCATTATTCATCCTTAGTTTGGTTATGTCAAATAATGCATATACACATGTTTAACAATTTTTTAAAATCATAAAATGCTTTAACTAAATTTAAGAGAAAATATTTTTTTAAATAAAACACTGAAAAATGGTATCTTCTCGGGTATTCCTTGGACCACTATTCCAAAAACGATTTTTCGCAAGGGGTTTTTAGTTTAATGTACATGCTTAAGATTACAATTCAGTACAATGATTAAAAATGTCAACCTTTTAAAATCAGGTATACCCACTGTTTGTTGGATTAGGGACATATATCATCATTTTGCAAAAAATATTATCTTAACTATAAATTTATACTGAATTAAACACATATTTAAAAAAATAATCAGTTTTTAACTCTACTGAAGCGAAGTATTGTTCTCAACATGCACGTCAGCGCTTGTATAGCTACACCTAACACAGATAATGCAATTAGCACTCATTATAACCCCTTGTATAGAAAATAAATTCCAAAATGTATCAAAAGTCTCGTATAAACGAATTAAACATAGAAAATTTTATTTTAACATCCCCCCCCCCCCCCGACTACACCCCTGGTTACCTTGTATTAAGACTTTAAACTACTACATTTGATAAATCGTGTTGGTCGGGATTAAAGCCGTGGCGCAGTCGGTGTGAATCGTGGAGGTCGGGATGGGTCATGGTTGGTCGGTAGAGAGCTACGGCTATTTTGAACCAGTTCAAAATTGTCGTAGAGCTGCTACGATGCCTAATCGGCATCAATCGTGGTTGAACGTAGTCAGTTGTAGGTCATTTTCTAAACATTTCGCACGACTTCTCTACGGCTGTGCTACGAGTTTGTTATGCTTTATCACGGTTTGTCGCGACGAGGGACGATAAGCTGCGTCGTAAGCCTTTCGTAGTTAATCTTCATCAAGTTCGTTGACAAGTCTGCCTTTAATGGTCACAGGTCGTAGAGTCATCGTGCTAAATCTTGCTGACATCAGGGGGCCTGTTTCATGACCTTCAACGATTATTGTGGCTACAATACGGAATAAATTGTGTTCTAGATCATGAACGTGTGACCATACTTTTAAGGTCTGAGAACTGTCTCATGAGCATTTGCAAGCAGTGTTTCCTAAAATTTGTCGATTCCAAATTCTCACGTTTATTGACGAAAGATAATCCCTTTATTAAAGAACCCTTTATTAAAAAGGCAATAAAAAAGTTGATCCCACGGTACCCAGGTTATTTTTTTATTTTAAATACACGTGATCATAACATGTGGGGGGCCAGCATAATTCAACCATTCAACAAAAGCAACTTGCGGCAAGTCAGACGAGTTTTGCCATTTACAACATGTGTGCTTTAAATTTCCGCCCATATACAACCAACTCCTTCAGTTACATGTTTTTGTCCTGATCGTCAGCATGGGCGCTTGCTCCGTGATTACTAACATTTAGTAGATAAACAAGCACATACATTAGACACAAAGGCGTTATAAGAAATTTTCTTGACAGCACATACATTCTACAGATAAGGCAGGTGAATAAACGGCTTTAATCAGTACAGACCACTTGTCTGGAACCCCTTTAGTTGTACATTTTGTGAAAGCTGAGAATATGATCTACATTTTGACACTTTGGAAAGGTGTTCAGGTTGATTTTATCAATGTTTTAAGTGTTTTCAATAGATTTCAGGTATTTAATTTGTTCATACATACCGCTAGCAGAATCAGAATCTATCTTGATATCAAATTGGAATTATTGTGACCCCCCCCCCCACCATATTTTATTTGGCCGGTTAACTTCTTTAGTTTTTTAAATGTACATAAATAAAAAAATAACATATTCTTTAAATTTTCATCTATAAACGACATTCCATTAACGACGGTCAATCAACACGTGTTTTAGAGCATATGCTTACAACTAAAAAAAGTAGAAATAAAGTTTATATATTTTTGTTTAGAAATATCGATTTAAAGTTAACTCATATAAAAATAGAAAATTGTTTTTAATATTTTTGATTTCACCCATTTTAGGACATTTTGATAATTCATATTCTGCTATAAGAATACGTACACGTCAATGGGTCGAAGAGTAACTTGTTTAGGTAAAATATGGTCAAAACCTGGGCAGAAGATAGTGTTGAAAGTTGATAGGAAGAAAGGTGCCATGGAATGTTAATTAAACCTATGTTATTCCTGAGTGACGTCATTGTCCTCGTCGTTCTCCTAGTCATTTGCACTCCAAATATGGCCATATCGTCACATGCAACGTCCTCGTGTAAAAATATGTGTTATTAGCCCCATAAAACACTCATTCCGGGGCTATATACGCTTGGATTTAAATTTCAATAACATCCATGTCACCGTCTCCAGATATATATTAAAACAATAACAGTCGCTTCGCGCAAGTTAATCAAACTATTTAAACAAGCAGACTCGGTAGACAGTTGTGAGCCCTCATATTCTCTATATGTCTCTTCGGTATTCCTCGATTTGTCGCAGGTAAGTTATGCTCTATTGTAAGTTCTCTATTTGCTATATCAGTATTACATTAAATAGGGCCTAAATATATTGCGCTCTATTGAAGGATCTCTACAGCGTTCTATCTGTGGTTAGCCTTGTCCTGTTTGTATAACACATGTGATTCAGTTTAAATCAAACCAAGATTTCATCAGTTTTTAATTATATCAATAAAGTGCCAAAATGCATGTTTATCCAATTTATATACCAATGTATAAACCAAAACCATTTATCCAGCATGAGAAATTTAATATCCCTTAAAAAAGGTGCGGCTGTGTAAATATTTATAACATTTCATTGCATTTTACTTAAGTGCAGTACTGACTGTAGGCGTAATATAATAATTAATCAAACAGCTTTCATTACAAACTTATGACGAAGGTTTACAAATTACTCTTGACACGTTTAGGCCATTCATACATAATATATTACGTTTATTGTTCATAATATTATGTTTATTGAGACATACATCATACGGAAGTATACTGTTGCTTTAGGGAAGTAGTTGTTGTTCACAGGGCTTGTCATTACCATCTCCTTATGCATGAGATAAAACGGTTTATTTGTATTACCAAAAATGTTTTCCACTTAAGCCGCATATGTTTCCCATTATCCCATGTTTGTATCATTTTCATTATCGAGCTTCCAGATGTTTAAACTTGTACCCAGGGTGTAGTTAAAAACAATTGTTCTCTGTACTGCCAGGGCCGCCGTGCATGTACTCTTAATTAAGACCTCTAGACCACATCTATTTATATTGTATTTCTGGAGAATCCAGCAGCTACTTAATGTTACAAGTAACATTGTACTGTATTGAAAATGTGTCGTTCCTATTTAACATTTTATACGTTCAATTTGAGAGAATATTGTACATAATAATTTGAAATAAAAAGATTATGATCCAAATTACAAGCTCTGATATAATTCATATATATATATATATATATGTATATGTATATATATTTATATATACATTCAGGTGTCTGTTTTGTTGTGCGCAGGAGTGTTACATGTGTCTTTTGACATTGTGATTCGTGTAGCTCAGGCATAGTTCGTTGCTATGGGAACCTCGCTTGTTTGGCGCTGGCTTCGCGTGTGGGGTCTGAAGCGTAAAGACACAGCGCTTCTTTTTCGCTCTAGATGTTTTGGGTCTGTTCATGTGCGTGTGTATTGTTCTTTGGAATTTTCCATTTCTAGATTTTTTTCCTTTAATGTAAAACACTAATTTATATTTTTTACACATTACCATTAGTTATGTGGATTAATGTGTTCCCAGGTGACAAACGTTAGCTTTTTTATATTCAAATTGATAATAGTTTTGCTACATTTCAACGTTATTATTAGCATTTGTACAAAAAATAAATACATCATGAACTCAACAAATGGTCCCATTTCTAATCTTCACTTTAACTGATTTTTTATTTGTAAAGCCTGTGCAAAATTAAACTTCACCGTAAAATTCTCGAGGTTATATCCCGGATCCCTTTCTTCTCAAACAATTCTTTACATATATTTATTTGTGTATTATTACATGTATCACCAATATTGGAAAATACAATTTACGAAATAAACAAATACACCAAAAGAACGCATAAACATGGCACCATATGAGATTACAATAATAAGCATAAAATAAATATACCCAGGGCTATAGCCATGCCGATCGGGTGTAGCCGGGACGGGTTATTGCCGGCTCGCACATGGCTAACATTCGCAACCCACCGATCGGCACAAAAGATCTTAAAGATCGTCAAAACCAGCTACCAGCAATGCAACCTTTGTTATTTATAACCCCAAACTGCATTTAATTTGTTCCTCATATGTATAGTGATCAATCGAGAGCCAAAATAATCTTTAAAATAGTTGTTTTAATACATAGATCACAACAAAGATAAAGCTTACATATTCCGAAAGCCGAGGGTGTGCACTTAGTGTTCATACCTGACATTACCATAATTTACGCGTGGTAAAATGGGGAAATGCCCCGGAATCTCCTCTGTGATTGGCTTATTTCCGAGTAAAGGTCACAGTGCACATCCAGAAAGTTCCAGTTTAACGGGCCTGTCTTAAAGTCGGAGAATCCCCGGAGAGCCGGAGATAAAGGGCATCTGGCGACAAGTCAGATAAGACAGAGCTTTGCAAATGGCGTTTTGCAACAAGTGGACTTTTTATCTCCACATATATGCAAACTACCACCTAAGGTTACATGTAGTTCCCCGTTTGTCAACATTGCTGTGTTTACAAACATGTTTTTGTTAAACAAGTTCACACGTCCTTCACGAAGGCCTTATAAGAAATTCTCAAAACCAAAAATACCAAAAATACCCTTAGATCATTAATATATTCACAGAAGAAGCCAGATATCACATATATTCTTTTTCAAAAGGTATGTGATTGGGCACCTTTAATTAAACCTGTGTTATTCCTGAGTGATGTCACTGTCCTCGTCATTTGCACTCCAAAGATGGCCATATCGTCACATGCTCATCCTTATCCTTGTGTCACCATATGTGCTATAAACCCCCATACAACACTCATTCCGGGGCTATTTACGCTTGGATTATCCACAAGACTGAACGTCTTGGACATTTACACAATACCGACCTATGTGATCAATTTCAAACACATCCGTGTCACCGACTCCAGATACCGCGCGGTCACAAACACACATGCACACACTCACACACGCACACATAGAATCGAGTTAAAATAACCTTCGCTTCGCGTAGGTTAATAAAACTATATTTAAACAAGCAGACCCGGGAGACAGTTGTGAGCTCTCATGTTCACTATTTGTCGCTTCGGTATTCCTTGATTGGGCAGAGGTATGTGATGCTCTATTGTAAGTCCTCTATTTGTTACATCAATATTACACCTTAATTGGGCTGGAATACGTTGCGCTCTATTGAAGGATCTCTACAACGTTCTATCTGCGATTAGCCTTGTCCTATATGTACAACACATATGATACAGTTTAAATCAAACCAAATTGTATCGGTTTTAAATTAAATCAATAAGTGCCAAAAATGCATGTTAATCCAATTTAGATACCAATGTATAAACCAAAACCAATTATTCTGCATGAGGCATTTTAATATCCCTTAAAAAGGTGCGGCTTTGTAAATATTTATAGCATTTCATTGCACTTTACAGTACAGTTTATAGACGTAATAAATTAATCAAACGGCTCTCATTACAAATGTATGGTGACGGTTTACAAATTAGTCTTGACACGTTTAAGGCCTTTCATACATTATCTATTAAGTTCACGATGTTTATTGATACATATATCATACGGAAGTACTGTTCATGTAGGGAAGTAGTCATTGTTCACAAGGGGTGTAATTACCATCTCCCTATGCATGAGATAAAACGGTTTATTTGTATTACCAAATATGTTTTCCACTTAAGCCGCATATTTTTCCTATTATTTCGTGTTTTGTATTATTTTAATCATCGAGCTACCAGATGTTTAAACTTGTACCCAGGGTGTAGTAAAACAATTGTTCTCTGTACTGCCAGGACCGCCGTGCTTGTACTCTTAATTAAGACCTCTAGACCACATCTATTTATAATGTATTTCTAGAGAATCCAGCAGCAACTTTATGGTACAAGGAACATTGTACTGCATTGAAAATGAGGGTTCGGGGGTGTTGGTTATGGGTTCAAACCTCTTTGTACCAAAAAATTATATAACTATATTTCGTTCCTATTGATTTTATTGACGTTCAATCTGAGAGAATATTTTATATAATAATTTAAAATAAAAAGATTATGATCCAAAATACAAGCTCTGATATAATTCCTTAAAAGTAACACACACACACACACACACACACACACATATATATATATTTATATCACGAGATTTGGTTCGTTCGTCAGGCCGTAGCAGGTTCTTTACCTCTAATGCAAAAATATTATCAGTTATTATCACTTGATTCATTTGTACAAACACACATACACACATCTACACACACGTATGTCCTCACCTGGCTTACTTCTGATTGTTTCCTCAAATTCCTTTAATGTAAAAAATTAATTAATATTTTTTGCACAATACCATTAGTTATGCGTGTTTTGTGTGTTCCCAAGTGACAAACGTTAGCTGTTTTATATTCAAATTGATATTAGTTTTGTTACATTTCAACGTTTTTATTAGCAATTGTACAAATAATAAATACATAATGAACTCAACAAATGGTCCCATTTCTAATCCTCACTTTAACTGATTTCATATGTAAAACCTATGCAAAATAAAACTTCAACATAAATTTCTCGAGGTTTTATCCCCGATCACTTTCTTCTAAAACACTCCTTTACATATATTTATTTGTGTATTATAACATGTATTACCAATATTAGAAAAATACAATATACAAAAAATACAAACTCACCCCAATAACCCATTAACATGGCACCATATGATATAACAAAGATAAGCGTACAATAAATATACCCAGAGTTACAGCAACGCCGGTTGCCGCCGTTCGGGGGTCACACATTTAGTTTGTTAAAAATGTGAAGAAATATGCTCTGATACTCTGGTTGAGAAAAAATATAAATACATACTTGTTCCATAAAATTATATTGACCGGTATTCGTATAATTAAAAATATTTACAATGTGTTGAAAAGATATATAAATATACCTTGATATCAGTACGTTAAATGACACCGACTATAGTTTAGTTACATACCCTTCCGGTATTCGCATAAAATGCAATATTGACATAGACCTGTTTAATTATATATATTCACATAACATAATTACAGTTTGCAAATAGTGTGTAGAAACTCAAACTGTTTTCACATGAAATAAGGTGCATGTGCCTTGTGGAACCCTATAATACATTTAGGAGTGTCCTTTCTATATATATTCTCCGACCAAACCCATGGAATGTACACATTCTACTACTGCAGCCCATAGAATGTACACATTCCATGGTTTGGTCGAGGAATGAATACATTCTATTGTTATACCACAGAATGTATACATTCTTTAATTAGCAAAAATCTATACAATACACATAAAAATATACAAAAAGAAATTAAAAAGGAAAATCAGAAGGAAAAGAGTTTCCCGCGTCCCGTATCTGAAAAGAGAACAATTGAACAAATTGGAATGCATGAAACATTTCGAATGTTAATATATACCAGAAATATATTTTTTACATCTCCACACGTTGAAAAACCATACAATGAACTGAACTAGAAATGTACCGGCACCAGATTTATGCTGGTAATGTTCTCTGAAATGCATCACTTTTTAACATTATACAGGTGTGCCCCAACTTAAACGTATTATGTAAAGGATTATCGCGTTTATATTTTGTTGGTCTTTTCCATGGTACTTCTGTTTCCTTTAGTATATAACAATTTTTAAAAATTAATATTTAAATTTTTTTTATTTTTTAGGCACCTAGTTCATCCAATTTTATTGTTTATCACTTTATTTATTATCTATTAATAACTGTAAAAACCCATCCCCTTGATTAACAAACATGACAGATGCTATCTCTATCCGTCTTCCCTGCAGAATATGTAAAAATATTAAATGTTACCATTTTTTCGCTACGAATGAAGTCTTTCGATGAGGCAATGGGTAACATGGGTAACTTAATTAGTAATACATGTAAAACACATGTATAGTATCAATAATACTGGTAAAATTTTGGAATTTTTTTAATTCTAAAAAAATGCTAGACTTTCGCCAGATTAATGAGAGAGTTAAACAATTACTTCAACGAAAAAACAACCATGGTAGCTCGTCTAAATATGTACATCTGCGGGATTCCATGTTGGTTTCAGTGCAGCAGCAATCGTTATATAGGCGTTCATCAGGCTGGATGTGCCGCACCTAGAGTGTAATCAGCTCCGTTGCTGGGTCCTAAACGAGAAACCCCACGAAAGGTGCACTCCTTAGTGAGTAAAACACGATCATGGGGCAGAAGATGGTCATATCGAAAATCTATTTTCAGTTCTAAACATAATCATTATACAATAGCTCAGAAAACCAAGGCCTTAACTTCAAGGATGCTTTAAACCCTAAGATCAATTTTTGAGCGTGTCGCTCCGGAGATGAGTGATTTCCTTGGGGCTATTGAAATTAATAAAACATGTATCAACATGAATTGTTAACTTACCACCGTAGGTGACACTGGCCCTCCTGGCTCTGGGCGGCACAGTCTCTCTGAGCACACCATCCCAAACACTGCTTCCTCTCCTCTGTGGTGTCTGGGCTGGTTCCTCTTGTAGGCAACTCGTACCCGTACTAGATTTCCTGTGTACAGTTTGAGAAGGAAGCACCAATTCCTCGCCTTCCCAACCCCTGCTACCTTTCCTGGTTTGGTTTTGAACGGCCTCCCCTGGCATACCGTCCCAAATATTACTAACTCTCCTTTGTGCGGCTTGAACTGTCTGCCCAGGTACGCCATCAAAGGCATAACTGCTTCTTCTGGATGACGATTCTTCTGGAACACCGAACAGAGCATTACTGGCTTTTCCATCCTGCACTCCACTCCACAAGCTTCCACCCCTCCTGCTGCAGACTTGAACAGCCTCCGCCAAAGAATTATCCCATGACGTACTGCCTCTCCTACTGAACCCCTGAAGGGTCACCTCATCAAGCCCTCCAAAAGCGGTGCTGTGTCTCCTTTGTGGGACATTCACTGTCTTTTCTTGTGTTCCATCCCACAAGCTGCTTCCCCTCCTGTTGGTGGCTTGAACATTGTCCCCCTGCTCACCTTCCCAAACAATACTGCTTCTTCTTCTACCACCATGAACGGTCGCCACTTGATCACCGTCGTAAATAGTACTGCATCTCCTGTTTGCTGGTTGGAAGTTCACTTCATTTGTGCCCTCCCAAACACTGCTGGCTCTTCTATTGGCGGTTTTGGTGTTATCCTCTTGAACATCACCCCATGCCAAACTTCTTCTCCTGTTCACGATTCGATCAGTCTCCTCATCAATATCAAGTAGATCTGGAGCGACTCTGTCAGATCGACCCGTGAGCGGATTTGTTGAAAGACGCCGTGGTCTTAGTCTCATCAACATTTGATTGACACAGCCAGATTGGTATGCCTTTGCCAAATTGAGGCCAAAAATGGCTAACAGTACCAGCACAAAATGGCACCCACCGAAAGTGAACCAATTAGCGCTGAAGGGGTGCAGGAAACCAACACAAGTAGGGATAACAATTGTCCTGCTGGCGTCAAATAGGGGTCTGCATCTTCCGATCTTATTTTTTATATCGTCGTCGAAATTTTGCGCGAAGTGATCGTAAGCCGCCAGAATCTTTTCACTCGTGTTGTGAGCAAGACGGGCGTAACCTATTTCAGTATGGTTGCTCGTGTTATAGAACCCTTGGATTTTTATTGTCAAATTACCAATGGCTCCGTATAACTTGTTTTTCATATCAACAGCTTGTGTCATTTGCCCCCTCAGGTCTTTCAACTTTTTCGTGACATTGCTAGGGGTTATGCATCCACATTGATCAGTCTTTTGGATTTCGGAACAAAGTCCTTGAAGGGATAACAAAAGATTATCTTCATCAAGCTTGGATTGGTAATCAACTAGTTTTGTGACTAAGAGTATATTCGCCCACACTAGAACGCTCACGTTTACTCGCGGAAAAGGATTCCCCTTTTTTTCTGCCAATTTGATGTGCTCTTCAAATTGGTCAAGCATCTGAGTCAATCCATGTGCTCGGGAACTGGGCAAGAAGTCCACTCTTTTTGTGTCAAAGCCAAGTGCCCCAAAGAGTGTTCTGTTTTTCATGCAAGCCCCTGTGATGTTCATCAGACTTACAGGAAAAGAGGTGTGCGCGTACTCTTGAATTTGGATTCCCACCGCCCTGTCCACTTTACCGATGGCATTCTTTACTTCAGGTTCGCAAAATAGATACCGACACACCTCGTTTCTGAGGAGGCCACCGAGGAGGAACATGCTCATGGTCATCAGAAGCCAAAGTAAAGCGACAGGCAACACACATGTGAAGTTATACTTAAGAATTCTGCCGAATTCGTAGGTTCGATTAGACTGCCGCTTGGTGATAAGATAGAGCACAGTGATGAGACTTATGGACAACACGATGCATGTGATGGAACTCAAGGTTAAGACCACCCAGAATCTGATACGTCCATAAAATTCAAAGCGCGGAATGAAGGACAGAACGGCACCCTTGAAGCGATATGTCGGGAAACCCTCAATAATGTCCAGGTATTCTTTTTTGGTAGTTATCGCCTCTTCGACCATTTTGTAGGAGACCTGGTTTAGTGATTTTATTTGTTGCAGAAATGTATTCCCAATGCGGTCACTTTCGTTCTTTCCATATTGTCCAGAATAAGATGTATTACTACAGGAATTGTACCTATTAAGCAGTCCTTGTATTCCTTTATATGGTGACTTGGACAGGTTAGTCTTAACTTCCAGCAGAAGTGCGAGCAAATCAGCTTCATTTCTGGTATCGTTCGTCATTTGTGTTTCTATATCTTCTATGTTTTTGGTAATTATAGATATTTGTTTATCAAAATTTTGGCTAAGAAGGGAAATGTCATCATTTATATCATCCAGAGTTTTGCATGCCTGCCTAAGAGATTCATTAATAAGGTAATTCTCTTTGATCATAAGGTCATCTATAGATGGTTGTAGTTGGTTCAAGATCAAGCTGATGTCCTGGGTTGATTCTTTTTTTCCATTTTTTAATTTTTGACCTATCTGATTCATTAGCTGGTTCTTGAAATGGTCAGAAGCCATTAAACCTCGGTGCATCTTTTGCATGACCCCGTGGTCGGCATCGGTTTTCTGTTCAAGATCATAGTTCTGCTTGAACACAGAGGAACATAACACCAACCCTAAGATACCGAACACAAGAACAAAGCCAATAAAAATATTTTCTTGTTTTCTGCTTGCTTTATGCTGAATATTATCTGAGCGGTAGCAACAGACACAACAACTTAAAATCAACAGGAAGATGGCGATGATGACTCCAAGAACGAGGCAGATGACGTAACCGATACAATAATACATAAAATGGTTGACGTCCTCGTTGCTTAGGTGTGTGATGTTAATCCCGTTTAGCAGTTCATCGAGTGTTCGTTGCTGCACAACACGGAGGAAATCACTCGCAAGGTGCTCCATTTTGTAACAATCAAGATAAGAAAATATATCAGCACAGAAGCATAACACAATATGAAAAGCTGCAAATTTGAAGATCTAAAGATCCTCTGAAACGAACTATCGCACGTTTAGCTCGTATCTGGCTCCGACGATCGTTACACGTCAAACCAAGTGTTCCGCCAACATCACCATGCCATGTGTCATTCTATCCTTTGTCGTTCCTTGGCGGTAGTGATATCAGTCACGACGTCACGTATTTATGCTTGATATTTAAAGTCACGCTTTGTAAGTGATACGTGAACTTCCCATCATTCCCCAAAGATTTCATAAGATATTCACATGCTCTTTGACCGTGAGTACAATAAAAAATCCACAACGTCACTCATTAATAAAAATCACTCCATGTTTAGTTCGCTCTGGTGTGTATGTATTAAAAAAAACTTCCCCTTCTATCCTCGTTAGATCTCGCGAGATTAAACCGGTATAGTAAAATCATGGTACCTTACATTTAAAAAGGAAGTTGAAATGTTGTTTGTCCACACTTAAAAGGTGCCGAATGAAAATACTCCATTTCGATGAGATATGGTGGAATTTTCTTTTATTTTTTAACTAAACAATGTATCGTTGACACATTTTTAAAAATGCAATTTTAAACTCATATACAGTAGGCTTGTCCTATCTCTCTGTGCTTTGTAAACTTCATCATTTTCGTGCGAAATCTTGAAATATCCTTTCGCACATGCGCAATTGCGCGATGAAATTAGAGTAAAATTAACTTTCTTGCGATATTTTGTAAACTTCTTTTGTCACTTTTTCATACAAGATATCTTGATACTTTGTATGATATTCCTGTGACGTCTGAATGTGCCACGCACGTGTGCTTATATGTTCAATGTAATTATAATCCGAGCGGACAGCTCTGTAATATGTTCCGGGCTTTGTATACATAGCCTGCCAGTCCTGCAGATTTAAGTGTAATACCATATGACTGGCTCTTTATATAGAATGTGTTGAGCCTTCGGTTGCAACTGGTGGCTTAGCATATTATTACAGAATAAATGTGTTTATGTTACCACAGATCACCTCTAACGAACCTCAGAACATTTGGTTGGCTGTTTTTGTGCTGATGTAAATATACACTTTATATGGAACTATAAATAGAAATCAAACTATAAACTCTAATGATTAACATTTCCAAATAAACAGTGTATTGCCCCCGAGAACTCGGCCATCACCCGGACATATTGAAAAAGTTAAGTCAGGTTTAATAAACACACTAGTGTTAATCCATCCATAACACGGGTTTCTTATGTGCATGTTTAATTTATTTCTTTACCGTGTGGTATAAGCAATTAATTAAGCCACTTTACCTGGCACAGAATTGATTTGGCTCATGGCGTGACACGTACTGACATGTCTTTATAAACACCGACAGGTGGTATCCTTCAGTATGTGATAATTATATCATATGGTTTGTTCTAACTGTTAGGTTTTATTCAAGAAATGTCTGATAATCTTTACCCTCACGTCTATAAACTGATTTATTAGGATAAATTTTACTTTAAAGACATGAAACGTAACGGCGGTTTGCCATATATATATATATATATATATATATATATATATATATATATATATATATAGAGAGAGAGAGAGAGAGAGAGAGAGAGAGAGAGTGGTAGGATTTAGTTGTGAAATCTTTTCGATAATTGATATAAAAAAGACCGACGTTCCAATATTAATTATAGATTATTTTATGTGTACTCTATATAACCCAGAAATCTTCTTTGTAGAGTTATACCTAAAATAGTAAATTCAGTTAGTCTAGCGCACAACGCTTAAAGGTCAAGTTGACACTTGTTGTTGACACATTGTTCAGCTTTAATGTTAGTCGCCATTTTTTGTCCTGCATCTCACATTGACAGGATTAGAATATTTTTTTTCTGGCTTATTTGCATGTTCATCGTGCGATTGTGTGTGCTCGATTATGAATAAAATGAAATCAATTTAATTGTGAAAGGAAACGTGAAAATTTGAATTCGATATCTAGAACAATTTGTGAGTAAATAATAACCTTAGAGATCTTTAGAAGAATAATACTTGCAAAAACATAATGTCAAATCAAAAAAGAATGTCTAATCAAATCCAGTTCACCTGTTTTGAATACTATTTAAGGGATTTCTTCGATTTATTTTCATACTTTTTCGGTATTGCTTAACAGGTGTACGTGTACAGCTCAGTGAAAATTGATCAGAGATGAGAATCCTGTATTTATATTGACAGGTAATTATTATTATGACATGAAGTATGAACAATATATATGTGTTTTAATCAACCTTTTACAAAAAAAATTATGTAAAGTGTTACATAAAAATTGAAAGAATTAATGTTTAGACAGGAAGATCACCATGGTAAATTAATTACGATATAAAAAGCAGGGCACTGTTACATTATCAACAAACAATTTCACCGGCTTCTGTGGCTCAGAGGTAGAGCACAGAGCTCAAAGCCGGGAGATCATGAGTTCGAATCTTAGCTTAAACGGTGAGATTTTTACGGTTGGTCCCCAACCCAAGGTGGGCGCTCTCTAGGCTAAATGGGGAGGTCATGCCCAAAGGCCGTGCTTCACTCACAAACGAGTGCGCCTTTCAGGGGTTCCTCGGTGGTATGACCCAGCAACTGGGACGATTATACACCCAGGGCTCGCTGGTGCAATAATCACCGGGCCAGGTTAACACCAGAATGAAAAAAGGAGAGGAAGCGTGTGACACTGCCCAGTCAAGTAGGCTGAAACCGGAATGGAATTCTGCAGTCGTACATATACTAAGACTTAAGCTAGCATTAAAAAATGGAGGTGGTTACCTAAAAAAATAAAACTAAATAGGTTTAAAAAAAGCAGGGCACTGTTACTCTATCAACACACAATTTTGACCTTCTTTAACGAGGAGATAAAACAGGTGACAGGGTCAACTGAATATTAACCAGTGAAAGGAATTGGTTGAAATCATGATCGATGATTGCAAAAACTATGTATGATCGATCAGTAGATTATTTTATGCACCTTCTACATTACGTTGACATCTGCATACTTTATAGAATTATACCTAAAATATTTAATGAGTAACTTGTACGTGAATATGAAAGATTAAGATGGCGGCCAGGTTGTGAACACTTTTCTTATACTTTTATAAATGTTGGGCTTCTTTGTGTCCCATCTTTTTTTATATCTCTGACAGGATTAGAATATTTTTTTATTATATGATTATAAGCATGTGCACCCATAATCATTTGTGATAAATTATGCAAAAATGCAACTAATATTGTCGATTATGAAAGAAAACGAATTATCATCGATTAATTGCCCCACCACACACACAATATATATATATATATATATATATATATATATATATATATATATATTTATATATATATGTGTGTGTGTATGTGTGTCTGATTAAAAGCTAGAATAAAATGTGAACGTCTCATTTTTCTTTTCTAAAATCTCCCTCCTGGTTTACAATCTCATAAATCTGGTGTTTCAAGTTAAAGTACAGGCGCTTGAATTGCTATTGGTGTTAAATTTGTTCCTTTTCTTGGTCATATCCTTATAATTATTACTTATCTGACATTTCCCCCGCGTTTTTCGCACTATATGGTCCATCTCCTCATTATTTACTTAATATTTGGGATAGGCTGGCAAGAAGCCCCCGTTGTTAGACCCGACAGCCATGGCACAGCAACCGAGGACGCACTAATTGATTGGCTGATATGTCTACTACTGGAGTCTTCAGATGGTGACTCCGCTGACGTAACAATGGTTCAGCCAATCACGCATGTACTCCAAATTTACCATGAAACCGATGTGCCATAGCTGTCTGCTAGGGCCCTGCGCGGGGCGGGTCTTGACCCGCATCTCACGGGGGCCCGCAGCCCGCGGGCCCCCGCATAGGAATCTTTGCGGGGTGGGGCGGGCTACATCTTAGAAAGTGCGGGGCGGGGCGGGCCGAAATGACGTCTGTGCGGGGCGGGGCGGGGCGAGCTGCGGGTTGATGATCTGGCAGTTCAGTAAAATATGAATATAAAATTATACTTAAAAAAATATAAGTTGAAGATATTGGATTTTTTGTATAAAATATTTTCAGGTGTCGTAAATTTGAAGAAAAAAAATTTATCCCTGTTAACCCCTTATTCTGACTGACAGTTGTAACAACACTATGCAAGTGAGTCTTTTCTAGGTATAACATCAATTTGTTATACAAAATAGATGGTGTATCCTTAATCTGAAATCTAGACTTTAAACAATTGTCTTTGCAATGGGAGCTGGTCATAACTTTGTATTAAGTTACCTGGCTTGATGTTGTATATGGACTGTAACCCTGTACTTGTGTCATGTCTCACATATTACATAATATGGCTGGGAGTGAAGCAAGGGCTTGATTACCTTTGATCTTGTAATAGACAGTGTCTGGCTACAGCTGGCTCTGTAGGTGACTCAACTGACCTGGAACTGCACAAAGCCTAAGGTGGACTCCTTATCTAGTTGTAACTCCATGTGCTGGCTAATTGTAAATGACACTGGCCACTGGCTGGTCAAATCCATGTTTGGTCACAGCATAATGTGTTGATGATTGCTGTAAGAAACATATGGCTCTGCATGGCCATGTCCAGATCTCAATGAACATCCTGAACCGAGAGCCACATCAGTCAGATTACCCCTTTACTCCCTTGACCTGATTAGTCTCAGTTTCAGCTAATTAGCAGATTATGACTATAAAAATTTAACAAGCAACACATTTCGTTAGTTTGATGGCTTGTGATTAGCCAATACTATTCTAAAGGGTCACTTTGGGTACAAATACTTTGAAGAAGTCTAATTTTTTTCTTTACTTTTTTTATATATTTATGTAGAAACAGACACAATAAACCAAAGGTTTGTTTATTACCCCTGTAAAATATGAAAACATATTTAAGGTGTGTTAAATTATTATCTATAAATTAAATCCATCTAACCAATCAAACATGTCTTTAAAAATATTTCATGAATTATGGTTTGAATTATTGCAAAAACGTATTCAAATAAATTTTTCATTCCGATCAGCAAAATTTCTATATATATTAATAATAAGCGTGTCTTATACATGTGCTGTAAAATATTTTGATTTGTAAACCTTTGTATCCGAAAACTTTTTTTCATTATTTTGCGGGCTGGACTGCAGGCCAGAAACTTAAAAAACGCGGGGCGGGGCGGGTGCGGGCTGAAAGAAAATTTTGCGGGGTGGGTGCGGGCTGAAAGAATCATAGTAACTGCGGGGCGGGGCGGGACGGGCTGAATTTATTTTTTTTTTATTGCGGGGCGGGCTGCGGGCTGACAGGGCATGATGCGGGGCGGGTGCGGGTTCAATTTTTCAGCCCGCGCAGGGCCCTACACTGTCTGCTCTGACAACGGGGGCTTCTTGCCAGCCTATTAAGTAATATTTATAAGGAAAATGAACCAGAAAAGGAAAATATTTAACCGAAATCAATACTAATAGCAATTCAAGCGCCTGTGGTTAAAGACATGACTGTAGAGAAAATGAGAACACTGCCAGTGTTCAAATAAAATATATATGCATATATTTAATAGCAATTTGACCTGCTCAAGAAATGAAACAGAAATCGACAATCTTGGAATTTGAGTTTTGTCAATTTCAATGCCCTGGGAATACGGCCCAGCTGCACGTAACCAGGAAGTCATGAAATTCGTCTCTATCGTGAGAGGTCAGTGACCTGATAGACCAACTGTGACACTGAAATTTATAAGTTTACCGTAACGTGCCCCGAGGCTTTACTTAGGGGTATCCTCACGAGCACTTACTTTTAAATGTGACATTTTGTTAGCTAGATAATAACTGATAATATAATGCTGCATGGGAACGTTTTTATTTTCAGTGAACTTGAATATATTACAGGAGAGCTTGTTCAGCGTTTGATGGTACAGTAGAAATATGGAACTTTTTTACACACCAATACTATAAAGCTTCACACGCACACACATATTTATATATGAATGAAATTCTTATATATACATATATATATATATATATATATATATATATATATATATTATATATATCGGTGCTTAGGAAACAGGTCTACAAAACTTGTGTAAACTAAATTTAGAGTGTGAATTTCGCTCGTTAACCAACAAAATTTATAGAACACTCATGGTCTTAATTATGTTATAATGGGACCGATTTGTCCCTCTTTGTTTAGTAAAATATAAATATATTATCCTGTCAATTATTCTCTTTCTCTCTCTCTCTCTCTCTCTCTCTCTCTCTCTCTCTCTCTCTCTCTCTCTCTCTCCGAAAAAAAGGCTATTCATTTTGTATGTAGTTAATATAGCTATTCAGTCATTAAATCACAGAGGAAACAGTTTTTTCCTTCAATGTACGGAATGTAAAAATATTCCATATATAACTTATATGGCGTCTTGCTGGTTTGATGGTTTCGTACCCTTATTTCAAAGTCTTTGAAATTTGGGACCTACTTATTGATATCGCTTAAATTAATCGAACGTCGAAACAATCTTGAAGAGACATTGCACACCATATAGTGCCACTTTTTACACACCAATAGCTTCACACACACATATTTATATATGAATGAAAATTCTTATAAATACATATATATGTGTGTGTGTGTGTTAATCAGAGCTTGAACAGGAAAGACCAAAAAAGTATAATTATGCTTTGTAAATCTTTTTTCAATTGTATATTTTTAGTGAAACCAAACAGTTTGCTATCTTACCAACATTTAGGTTACCAACTTACGCTGCAGGCCAATGTACAAATGGCATTATATAATGCTTGTGAACATGTTGCTTTTTACGAACGCATGGTTCACCTTTTTGTTAGCCTTTTTTGTCAGAATGTCATTTGTACATTGGCCTGCAGCGTATTACCGAAGTTGGTAACCTAAATGATGGTAAGATAGCAAACTGTTTGGTTTCACTAAAATTAGTATGAATATCCATTTTACCTGTTATTTATTACCATTTAAAATGTAATTATGAATGTGATACCACTTATACTCCGGTAAGAGTATTCATGGCACCATATGATACAAAGAGACTGATTGATTCTCTGTATTTATATACATGTATTTAAAAAGGATTAATAGGATCAAAGGATGAATAGATTTAAAAAAAGGTAAGATATTGTGTGCCACAATTTGTATATACGATTAAAAAAAGGTTTACAAAGCATAATTATAATTTTTTGGTCTTTCCTGTTCAAGCTATGATTAACACACACACACACATATGTATATATAAGAATTTTCATTCATATATAAATATGTGTGTGTGTGTGAAGCTATTGGTGTGTAAAAAGTGGCACTATATGGTGTGCAATGTCTCTTCAAGATTGTTTCGACATTCGATTAATTTAAGCGATATCAATCAGTAGGTCCCAAATTTCAAAGACTTTGAAATAAGGGTACGAAACCATCAAACCAGCAAGACGCCATATAAGTTATATATGGAATATTTTTATATTCTGTACATTGAAGGAAAAAACTGTTTACTCTGTGATTTAATGACTGAGCAGCTATATTAACTTCATACAAAATGAATAGCCTTTTTTTCGGAGAGAGAGAGAGAGAGAGAGAGAGAGAGAGAGAGAGAGAGAGAAAGAGAATAATTGACAGGATAATATATTTATATTTTACTAAACAAAGAGCGACAAATCGGTCCCATTATAACATAATTACGCCCATGAGTGTTCTATAAATTTTGTTGGTTAACGAGCGAAATTCACACTCTAAATTTAGTTTACACAAGTTTTGTAGACCTGTTTCCTAAGCACCGATCAATCATTTTGAATCACGCTTAACTTCCCTTTTTACAAGAAATATTATATTGTGAGAAACAAACCGTTAAAACGTGTTGTCTGAAAACGGGTTTCTTAATGTAGCCTATGTAACCTTTTGATCTTTTATTTCAGTACATCATTCGGGGCAATTTAATATATTTAAGACAAAGTATTAAGCTCGCATTCATCTAGATAACGACACATTTGATTAATCCCATATAATTTTATGAAAACCAACAGTTGAGGTCGTGACGCCAAGCTTGCTCAATTCATAGAGGGGGTTGGGAATTGACGCTACTGCCATCTGTTGACAGGTCGACACACTAACAGCAACAGGTTGGAAATGCCGCTATTGCCCTCTGGTGATTGTCACAGATACTAAAGGAACAACCAATAAATAAATGTAGTGTCACTCAGCAGAAAACGATCATATCTGCCACTAAATCACGACTATTTTTATATTTAACATTTCCCAAAATTGATTAATGTTGAATCCGGCCCCTTCATCCAAACTGTCAATCCTCTTTTTGAACATATGTTATTACCTTTCTCTCTTATTTTACAGTCATTAATTAACAACCGGTTCCATCCAACCACGGGTTACTAAAATATTATGCCTGTCAAACCAGAGGCCTGGTACACCGCTGTTTCACTTCTGTGTGTTTTGCACTGGTTTGTAGACGCACCCTGGTAAAATTGGTGTGTATGGTTGAGGTAGTTCAAAATAATTTTTTACCCATCTGTGAATGCTGGACCACAAATTTAACCAAAATTTATTATTATAATTAATAATACATTTTATTTGCAATATATAAATAGCAGGGGTATTATTACACAGACCGTCTCCGTTGGTAAAAAGTGTGTTTGTTGGTTGGTTAGGGGGGCAGATAGCAGTAGTGCCTTCAAGATTTTAATCTATTCTGTTTCCATTTGTGAGGTATCAGTGATTTTAAATTAAGGGGCCTTATCACCTTATCTGACCGTTATAAACTAATGGTGATCCCTATGAGCATGCACTCATAAAAATATGCCAGATAATGTGGATATCACTGCACATAGGCTGGTTGTTTTATTTATATCAACGTGTTAATTATAGGTTGGGGCCCCCCAAAATAATCAAAACAAATTCAACAAAGGCATGCAACATGGCAGCAAGTAAGATAAGCCATGCTTTGCAAATGGCGTTTTGCAACAATTGACCTTTCTAACTCCGCATATATGCAACCTACCACCTAAGGTCACAAGTTTGCCCCATTTGTCAATATTGCTGTGTTTACAAACATGTTGTTGATAAACAGCTTCATACATCCTTTACGAAGGCATTATATAAGACCTTTTCACAACCAAAATTACCTTTAGATCATTATTATATACACAGAGGAAGTAGAAATCACATAAATTCTTTTTTCAAAAGGTATAGGTGAATGGGCACTTTTAATATCGGTAAAGCCTGGTAAAAATTCAAGCAATTGATTATTGTTGACTGTTTAAAATACTTCCGTGAGGCTTTTGTACTTAAATGTCTTAAAGCCAGCTATTCTCCTGCCTGAATTGCATTTTTTTGTGATATATGGCCCATACTCGGTACATATTTATGAACTTTAGTTAACTTCTACTGGGAAATAATCATATAATTCCTCTGTGACTGATGCACGAGATTGTCTTTCTGTAAGTTGTTACTAAACACGGACCAGAGGAGATTGATTAAGCAAGCAGCTGTTGGTGGAAAGACAATGTGGGGCAACAGCACCTTGTGTCATTTTCAAACTCTGGTAACTTTGAGTTGTTCCCAGATGGCCGTGTTGGACGTATTTGGATTACAATAGGTTGTTATTTTGGCGGGCGAACAAGTTGATATAAACAAAACGGATCCTGGGGGATCGGCACCTTCTGACTCATTTTAATCACGCCGTATATCCGAATGGGCACTTTAAACATTTAGAATATTTAAAGAACAAAACAAAACTTTATTACGTGTAGATACGCACTGCGGTTGTAGTTTATACTGATACAAACAACAGACAATCTAATAAAAAACCGACAAGGGGAGCCTAGCAATGTTTATGTGTCACATGCAATCAATTGTCTGTGCATGTCAGGTGCCACCAAAATGGGTTAAGTATACTTATACCTAAAAAAAACAATAAATTTAAACTGCGGTATATTGATTGGAGAACCATCAGGTTTTATATAAATAGTTAAATCTGGATGTATGCAATCCAGAGGCGAAACCATGCAGGATTTAGAAAAGTGGGGGGGGGGGGGGGGGGGTCCGAACCCCCTGGCAATCGCCATATTGGGAGCCATCTCCGATGCCATGAACTAAGCGAATAAGGTCAAAGTCAAAAATAAAATCATATGTAAATATGTGACCTAGCACTAATATTGTGCCTATATTTCAGCTTTTGAAAATCAGCCATACTGGATATCTAGGTAAACATAAAATGCCAGAAAAAAAGGTTCATTGGAATTGATGGTTTTGCACTCAATTGGACCTAAACCTGTCGATCCACAAGTTGTTCACTCAGATACCAATATAGAAATAAACGTATCATTCGTTATAAGCCTCCACGTCAAAACGTGTCTGTCTGGTTTATTACTGACCCCTATCATTACTATATATATATAGAGCTGCTCTATAATATATATTTCAAGACTTGTCAAGAATGATTCAGCCTTGTATTGTACCTAATGACTTGTGTACTAGATGCGATATAGTAAAATAATCCTTTATTTGCTCTCAGAGAACTATTGAAAAAACAAATTTTCTTTAAAATAACTGTTTGTATCACCATTTGAGTGTCGCACCCGTTGCTTACCTATTATTCTAACAGAGCAAAACAGCGCCAAAACGTTTGTACCCGGTGACATTATAGTGAGCAAAAATAAAAACTTATTGCACAACAGCTTTGTTTATTGAACTCCTAATGCTTGTTTATTTGTAGTACCTTTGGTCCCTCGGAGGGGGTTTTGGCCTTTGAAGTGAGTGGTTGAGGAACTTTTCAAATTGGATTAATTATTGACATCCGGTGGCCTTTAATAAATAGTTGTTACATAAAACACTATTGGTGAGTCATAATTTAACATTTAACAACACACCCTTAAGCTGTACATTTGGTCTTAGTATTTAATGAGCGTGTCAGCTACTGTATAGTTATGTAAATCGAATGTTTTTATTGTTTATGATATATAGTGCAAGGAATGTTAATAAAGTGATATACACGTAGATGTTTACACAAATAAATAAATTGTCCCTTGTTAGTCAGTTGTAATAACATATTTATTAGTTATAGAATGCATGTAACCTTATTTAAGTTACATCCATTCATTCAGTATCAGGCTGGCATTATGATAAATATTTCTGGACTTGTGGAAATGAAATGTGGAAAGAAAATACACAGGTACATATATTTAAGATCTATACATCTGAAGAACCTAAGATTTATATTATATGTAAATATTTTAAATGAAGAAGTGAAAACTTGTATGTATTTAGTTAATTACTTTTTATAAACATAGTGGCTATTTTGCCGGTATTGGTAAAATAGCCTATTACATATAAATGTATAACTTGCCGGTACAATATAAAGACACCAGCAGGAAAGTTCTTTTATTGTGTCATACATTTAAAGTTTACATGAAGCCACTCATTCAATTAGAGGAGTTGTTTTTATAGCAAGTGTGAGTTTGTGCTATTATGGTCACATCATTAAAGGGAGTCCTGTCTTATAATTAGGTGGGTTGTTTGATTTTGTTTGTGTCATAGTGGTCACACCTTCAGAGAGGACACTGCAATGAGAAAATCCATGAATAATACACTGATTTTATATTTATTACCTCTTGTTTTATATACATAGTCTACAATATAGTTTATGGTGTGCATTACCAGCTATATATCCTACTGGGCGATGGTTTTTGTAAAGTCTATATGTATATATGTTTGTGTATTACCGAATGCAATAAAATTATTTTACGCTTATTTCCTCCTGTATTATACAAAGTCTACAACAATGCACACAGTGTTATCTTCCCTGACACATTACACCAACTGTGACACCAACAACCCGACTAATTAAGCCAGTACAACCTTTTATGATATGACAACAATAGTAAAAACTCACATTTGCCAATACAACTCCTCTAATTAAAGGAGTGGCCCCATGTAAGCTTTTATACTTATATGACACTATCAGAGTTGTAGCGGGTGTCTTTATGTACATTGTAATGCCTGGCGGGCTATTTAGCCTGTACCGGCAAAATAGCCTCTGCCTTTTATTAACTGCTTAAAGATCTGGGAGGACTGATCCAGAGTTATTTGAAGCTGGGTTGTACCTATAATAGTATTACATGTTCACTAGTAGCAATAAAGTAGAATGAGTAACTGATGACATCGCCGAACTTTTTTACAAAAGGAACTTCCATTTATAGATTTATTGGTTGGATTGGAGAGTCGTATCGCCTGCTTACCTTTAAACCTGACACAATCAGCGAGTCCTGGAACATTATAGGTTCAGTTTGTACCCAGTGACATACTGGTGTGTGCGCAGAAAAAGAAACTATACACATGAATTGATTTGTTTATTGAGCATTTAAAAGGGTATATTTTCAGTATCCTTTACTCTCCTGGGGGGAGGCCTGGCCTAGGAAGACAGGGGTTGCGGAGCTTTTTTCAAATTTGATTAATAACTAGCATTATGAGGGCGAGTGACTTTCGATAAATACTCATTAATCAAGACAATATAAGTGGATAATGGTTTAATACACACCCTTCAGTTGCATTTTGTGTTTACAGGCAACGACTGTTTATGTTATTAAACAGTAATGTAATGCGAATGATCGCCTGTTGAACAAATATATATAATATTATAAATGAAGCAGCATTGTACATTTTACATTTAAATTAATTGCCCCTTATTGGTCTTTTGTGATGTCAGTTATTGCAATTAATGTCCTTTATGTAACCTTATTACTATATATAGTAATATTTTATCGTGATCGACTGACACACGATTAATATATTTTGTTTTACGATGTCTAGGTTAATGCTTTTGGTCTCGGACATATCGTAGCGTCTTTTTACGTTCTCAGAATAATGGTTTTATCTCAATGCTTCCGTATTAAATTATTTAATTTATCACAGGAATACAGAAGAATATATTTATTCTGGATCTAAGGCCTCTGGCAGATAGAATCATCGGATTATCATTACAATAACTGACTCATCATTTCGTGCTGCTTAACCGTAGCGATGAAACGCAAACAAAAGAAAATGAAAGGTATTGAACACCCACAAACATATATATATATATATATATATATATATATATATATATTATATATATATTTTATATATATATATATATATATATATTCATATATATATATATTCACCTGATGATCGGGTCGCATCCCGTGAAACATATATATATATATATGAATAAATAAATAAGTTCACAGAATATTATGAAAGACTTATACACATGAGTATATGAAAGCACAAAAGTGACCTCGTAACAACCACACAAAACGTATTTACAAAGACATGGTAATAAACTAGGCAGTGTTGTCCCCTATCGGCCGACCAATGAATTAACTGTACTCCTTCATGAACACTGAACGTGGAGTGGAACCTGTCTGAAAGACCATCTGTCTAATAAGACCACCTGCCTGTTAAGACCACCTGTCTGTTAAGACCACCCATGCCTGAACCGAACACATTCACGTTAGTCATAGCTGACCTGTAAAATAATGCCGCCTGTGAATGAAAACCACTTTTGACCAGTCCCATAGGTCGTCATATTTCAAAGGTTTTACTATACTAAGTATTTGATCAATTAAGTAAATAAATAAATAAACAATGAAACAACCATTGCTAATTAACATATTTTAAAGCGCATCCGTTGTATCATAAAGGTGACATATAAAAAACAATAATATATATGCATCAGCAAAAGCCTACAGAGAGGTGTTTCCCTGAGAGAGTGGTTAATGTACGTAAACGCTTTCAAACCATAAATATTCTGCATGACAACAGATGAATAAAACGATCCCTATTATTTCAACCAACATCATTCTCTTAATACCCCCCCCCCCTGTAATGTGAAAAATGGATACCATTTTCCATGAAGGTTAAGCAATTTTTAAGATAGCATTTATGGCAAAAACCCACATATCTAAAAACAGCCTAGAAGTTGTTCTAAAAATTGAATATAAAACCCCACCAAGTATACATTAATTTAAACCTGGTACAGTGTTACTTCTTTTAAAATTTTCATTTATTTTTTTTTCATATGATATTAAACATTTAAAATCACGCTATTTTAAGCATCTAACTACAAAAAAAAACAACCTTTCAGTGGTGTAATATTTCCTCCATTTTGTTACTGTCTACATTAAAACTGATTTTTTAAAAGAAGAAAGACACATGTAAGGGAGTTAAAAACGGTTTTGAGATTTTGTCATGTAGTTGGATATTAGCCCGATAAAAGACGACTTGCTGTTAAAAAAGTGTACTAATTACAATATTATTACTAATATAAAATTATTTTGTTTTGTTTTTTTTTAAATAATTTTTTTATTAAAAAAAACAATGTGTACATTCAGTACATTAACAACATCAATATAAATAAACATTGCTTGCTAACTCAGTCCCTGAATGCATTGCCTTCATTTTCAAAATGTCTAGGTTCAAAATGTCTTTATAAATATATATATCTGATAAAAAAGTCACAAATCTGTTTATGTGAGCATTTACCTTTCTTGTTTTAACAACACGTAAATTAAAGAAATTACGAATGATCCTATATCTCTACATCTATAGATTTTTGTTTAGTTTTTATATAAGATAAATATTCCTTAGGTGTCGTATACACAGATAAACATAGAAAACAATTTTGTGTCTTATCCCTGGCAAGTGATGTCCTCCATTTTCATCTACCTCTATATGAATGACTTTAATGTTGATATTACAACAAATCTACATGTCTATCAGACGTCTACCTCATAAACCTTCATGTTCCTTCCTTGGGCATATAATCCCCATCTTTTAAAGAAATTATCCATTTTATTTCTCTTTTGTGCAATCACAAACTCTATTCTTACATAATTCCAAATAAAAAACTTCAGTTGTGCTAAACTTTGGTTTTCCTCCCTATTCCTGCATAAATATATATATTGTTTGGTCAATAGTATGAACAGGTTACAAATTGCCGTGGAATCTGCATCTCCAAATAACACTGATATTTTACTTATTACCACATTTATACCAAGTTTCTTACTCCAATGTTATAATCCTGTCCATAACTCTGTTACTTTAAAACAATACCAAAAAAGATGGATTAATGTTTAGGGTTCACTCTTACAAAAAGTACATCTATTGCAATCTTTAATATTCCACTTGTACAACCAATAATTGTAAATAAGAATGTTGTGGAGAAATTTATACTGAAATACTTGTGACTTGATGTCTGAACAAATTATTGTTGGTAGTAAATATACATTTTCTCATACTATATCTAAATTAGTGATATATTTACAAACTTTTGGTACACTTAGCTTTTCATTTAATGCGTTTCTTTTACATACAGAATATAACACCTTGGTAGGAGCATCAATTAAATTAATAATTTTCTCTTTATAAAACTGATATTCTAAAGGGTTATAATCTGTTAGAATACCTGGCACTTCATCCTTCTTACACTTTGAAACCAATGCATACCACTTTAGGAATTCTGTTCCTGATATTCCTTTGTTTGTCCAATATTCAAATGGTATCACCTCACCATCACCTTGAAAAAGATCATTACCTGTCATAACTCCTATCTCTACAAAGTTTTCCCAATAAACAGTTTGTCCTGATACTTTAAATCGCTTGTTGTTCCATATTATTTGCTGACTTGTCGGAATATTTTCAAAATATTGCTTTCTTAGAACAATATAACTCATCAATATTTCTTTGTAAAACTGTGGTATATTATAGGTAAGAATATTTTTTACCTCTAAATTACTATTCAATAATATATCCACGTTAGGGCATAAACATTTCATGTTATAACTGAAAAAAAAATTTCCAAGGTTTGTCTTCAGGTTTTATGGATCTTTGAATCCATGAAATTCTTGAGGCATGAATTACCGAATCCAAATGTGGTGCATTTAACCCACCCTTGTTTATATCCTGTATATATTAGAATTTTTCTTTTAATCCTTTCTTTTCCATTGTTCCATATAAATGAAAACAAAAGCTTATTAACCTTCACACTTAAATCTGTTGGTACCCTTATGTTTGATATAAAATACTGTAGTTTAGACATCAAAAATGATTTTGCTATTTGTATCTTTCCTTTTAGTGTCAAGTTTCTACCTCTCCACATATTTAATGTATTCTCCACTTCTTTTAATTTGGTATAAAAAATTAATTCATCTACTTTATCTCTGTCATAAGACATGTACACACCTAAGAATTTGACTGGGTTATCTGGCCACTTTATTCCTAATGGTTTTTGTTGTTTTTCTCTATTATTACCTATCCACATACCTTCACACTTATCTTCATTTAATGTTAACCCACTGTAGCTACCAAATTCTTGAATACTATCGAAAAAATACTTAGCCGATCTTTCATCTTGTATTAATCCTATTGTATCGTCTGCATATTGAAGTAACTTAAAATCTTTTCCTTCTATGTTAATTCCTTTGATGTTTTCATTATTTCATATATATTCAGCCATAATTTCAGCTGCCAGTATAAATAAATAGGGAGACAAGGGATCTCCTTGTCTAACCCCTCTCTGGACATTAAAATAACCTGAAGTGCTTCCATTATTGATAGTACAACTCTCAATTTTATTATAAAGTATGTGTATCCATTTAACAAATGACGGAGGGAAATTAAACTTTTTTAGTACTGAAAACATGAATTTCCATTCCAAGGAGTCGAACGCTTTTTCAAAATCAATACTTAAGATCATCCCCGGAATGTTATTTTTTTTGCGTAAAATTTAATATATCTGAAATTATTCTAATATTTTCCCCAATATACCTCCCTTTAATATATCCGACCTGATTTTCTTTAATAATTTTCGGCAAAACACTTTTTAACCTTAATGAGAGAGTTTTTGATAGAATTTTATAATCTACATTCAATAATGATATTGGCCTCCAATTTTTTAATAGGGTTCTGTCTTTTTTCTTGTCAAGTAAAATGATAACTGCTTGTTTTTGTGAACTGGATAATTCCCCTTCTTCAAATGACTTATTAAATGAATTTATCATTAAACTACCAAATAAGGACCAAAACTTTTTGTAAAATTCAACTGTTAATCCATCATTACCTGGACTTTTGTTAGCTGGAAATGTTTTTAAAGCATTGTAGCATTCTTCTTATGTAATTTTCCTGTCTAAATCTTCTGAATCAGGTTCACTTAATGTATCCAGAGTAATTATTTCTAAATATAAATCTATATCTCCCATTGGTTTTCTTAATTTTGATGTGTATAAGTTTTTATAGTATTCTTTCTGCATCCCCAGTATTTCTTTTGTATCTGTCGTCGTAAATGCTCCAGAGATTAACTGTAATTTCCTAATACATTTTTGTCCATTTCTGAATTTTTCTAGATTTAAAAAATATTTTGAACTTTTTTCACCATCTTCAAACCATCTTACTTTAGAACGTAATATACAACCCTGAGTCTTGTAGTTATCAATTTCTTCTAATCTTATTTTTACAGTGTCTATATCATCCTTAAGTTTTTCTGTTTCCTCACCAGAATTATTTTCCAAAATTTCATATAGTGTTTTCAGTTTTTCATTCAGATCTCTTTCCTCAGTTTTCCTACTAATATAAAATTATTTAAAAGTTTTCTTTAATTAAAATTTTATATGAAAATAAAAGCAAATTTGAGAAACTTGTATAAAAATTATTTAAAATGATTAATAATTGTTGGTTCTAATATTAATTTTAAATGAGTTTTTGGTTGATTTTGAGGTAGGGAGTTTTTATCTGAGATGGTAATTTAAGCAATTTATGTATTAATTAAGTAAAATGGAATGTTGTCGTTCAGAAAAAAAGTAAAAACCTTTGCCGTACAAATTCTAGGGGGACAAAGGGGGGGGGGTGCGGTAGGAGGGGATGGATCTGTTAATATTGTGAATTTGCAATAGAACGTAAGATAGAGGAATAGAGGCTTCATGAACGATTTAATATATAAGCTGAATGGCTGGGTCCAAAATAATGTACGTCATCGTATCAGTCATTACGTTATTTTAATTATTGCTTAAAATAACTTTTGCAAATTGTGACAAAATATTGTCAGTAACTGACATTAATTGGCAAAGTGGCATTCAATAAATTGGCAAAAAGTGTCCAAACCCATTAAGAGTGAAGGGGTCCATGTCCCAACGATTCAGAGAAGATGCTTTTAATATCAATGATAACATATTTTGTGTTTGCCTAGGTTTTGGTTTCATTGTTAGAAATAATGGATTGTTGGAGTTTCTACGTGCAGATGGCTAGGGTATAGGGTGGTTACGTAATCGCTTTATAACGCATATATTAAACTGTTTCAAGCGTTAGCGCAGCAGCTTATCGAAGTGCATTTATACCTGCGCAGAAAAAGTTAACTCATATTAAATGTTCGACAACAAATAATAGAAAATTTGAAAAATGGATTTCATATTCATAGAATATATTTTTTATTTAGATATATTTATATATGTTAATATATTTTATTCGTTTAGTATCAAGCCATAAATTTACCTTCTGTTTTAACAAACAAGAAACTGTCTTTGAGCTTTTACTCATAAGAGATCACATAAGGAAAATGAAGGGTATCGTCAATACGTATCGGTTATTATCTTAAGTGTGTTTGAATATGTATTGTAATTGATCTTGGATAAGCTGGAAAATGTCTAGCCGTGAATACACGACTCAATAGACATTTATATGAGTCATTTATATATGGCCTGGTTAACTTAGCATTAGGCTACATACGACTGGTGAATTAGCACAAAAAATATACATGTGAACTCGCATAGCAAAGAGAAAATCCGTCTCTTTTGTAACGAGTATTTCCTATATTGCGTACAATTTGGCCATCGTCCATTTAATCCGTACGAGCCATTTGTGTATTCGTGAGGTCAGAAATTCATCAGACATGCAGGGGGATTTACCAATATGCAAGCTAGGTAAAACGGCATTTTTCTTGGACATTGCACATGTCGCGTTGTTAGAAAGTATACTTAAAAAACTAACGATTGGTCTGGTTTATTTTAAGTGACAGGGTACCTGTAAAGAAAATGAAGTGTTGTCAAAAATTACGAACATATTTTTAAAAGGTACTCTGACCATGGTTGTAGACTCGCAGAAAACCATCATGGCACACGGACATGCTATCTCCAATTCACCTGATTTTATAAATTTTTATGGTTTTGTGTATGAGTTACACTGCCACCTTCACCCTTTTAATTAAATTCAGTATCCTCCCCTGAAAGATACTGTTTAGAACCTGTACGGTTGGATATCAGTGATTCGTCTTTTTATAAAAAAAGAAGATATATACATCGCACAGGGTAAGTTTTTTCTTTTGAGCTAAAATTCCTACGATTTGCTGCGACAGTTGTAAATAGTCGCAGTATAGCGTAAAGGTGATGTAGGACGACCCTCGGCAAACACATGCAGCTCCCCGCTTTTGCTTTGTATGTTTTGTGCATTGACGTGTATTTTTTATAATTTCGCACAAAGTCATTGTCTGAGACCACTCAACAGACGCTGTGATACGACTGTCCATGATTTCCGATACGAATTGCCACAATTCAAAACAAATGATTAAAAGGTAAGAAATTAATTAAATACAAAGATACAGATAAATCATTGTTGGTTCACACTGATGCCTGATATAGACTTATTTTTTTTAAATCTTCATTTTTGTAAGTTTGATGATTGCTGTTTTATTTTTTAAAACAAACATGCTATGACACCATAAAGGGTTAATTGAATTTCTATGGTTTGTTTAAATTTTATTGTAGAACTTTTTGCAGCTTTAGACATGGACCCTATATATATATATATATATATATATATATATATATATATATATATATATATATATATAATCTTCAACAACAGTTCTCGCTATCGGAATTATTTATAACCATTGTGTTTACACGTAGACGTCAACCCAAGGCATAAACACTCTTGGCCTAATTAAGAACAGAGGTTAGACAAACAAACATAACAAGATTTGGTATACTATTTGTTTGTTGTTGAGCGGTGGCGTTCTTTTTGGGTCCTATATTAAATGCCAGGTCAATATTGATTAATACAAAAAAAAAATATTTTTTATCACGGAACCTTATTCATTTTGCACATATATATTTCAATCGATAGCCCCACCCGTTCACAGCGTGTTCTTTGTTATTCAGTTAGGGTATCGTTACTAGCACTTATGATTTACTACACTTTTTTAACGCTCAGCGCGATTCCCATTGGCAGAAAGGCTGGATAAAAGCTATACTTGACTTCAGAAGCAAATCATTCATGACGTGTCGTTTAAGACACACAACCCTATGTCAAAAGTCCCGCAGTAAAAATCTTACAGGGGCAACAACTTAACAAAGCAAACGACCATACAAACATTCAACAGAAAGGAGAAAGAGATCAACTTGATTTTAGACTTATACATTCTGCAAAATTCACTAATCAGTTTAGGACTTTAACAGTGGAGAGCAGTGAGGACTGAAAAGTTTAACGAACGCTGTTGCAGGATTTATCGGTGCAGAAATTATCGTAGAATATATAGAATGACACGAACGTCAAAAATGGAAGGTACGAGCTGAAGATATAAAAGGACAGAGGAATACATCCTCCAGTTCACTGGATCATTCTAACAGTATGTACTCCAGTGCGGCAGAATATATGTTCTATAATTTTAGCTATTAGAGTGACTATAACAATCATCGAATTCACTTGACTAACCACGTGTGAACTGAAAGCTGATAGTGTAAGGTACTGTTTATATTTATGATTAATTTTCACATTATATTACGCTTGAATGGTGCAGTACGCAGGATCCATACACTTTATTTTAAACTAAATCTACCTTGACTATTAACACCAGACAATGGAAAGCCTGTCGACCGCTTTCCTCCGCTTGGTCCAACCTCTGACGTTGGATGAACTGCTGAAGGGCATCGACCCCACGCACCTGGGCAGCAGTGAGAACGTTCTTCATTTTGTACATTACTGCGTGGGTTACGTCATCTGCCTCGTTGTGGGTATCATCCTGCTCATCTTCCTGATGCTGCTAGGCTGCTGTCTCTGCTGCTGCAGGTCGAATCACAGTCGACCAGGCGGCCGTGGATTCAGGCAACAAGAGAACATATGGATGGGGAGTGTCCTAGTGATGACGATACTGGGGTTAGTGTTGTGCTCATGTGTCTTCCAACGGAATAACGCTGTCGGCCGAGAAACCAGTGCTGAATATGGCGTCGTGCAGAAGATGGACGAAGGATTGCAGATGTCTGAACGTTTCAAAGGAGACGTGATTCGGCAGTTTTATGACAGCTTACATGACCGATTAGGCAGCTCACAGCGCATCATACTGACGGTGATACGAAAGTTCCCGAAGTCTGCACAAGATGTGGCCGACAGGAAAAGACAGAATATGACAGGAAAGCTGAAGCAAGCGGGTCACACTCTTAATACTATCCACTCCAAGCTTTCGCTCATTGAAGAAAAGTCCTGTTTATTCGCAAAGAATGTATCCGCTTTGAAGACTCGAGTGGATCCGCTAAAAAATACCCTTAATTTTGCCATGATCAGTTGCGGACACGCGGCTTGCTTAGACGTCTTCGGAACGGTGCGAGAAAATTTTACCGTATCGAATATTGAACAACTGAAAGGGCTGAATGTTACTAAAAATGCTCTTACACACATTTCATATTCAGACCAGTCTAAAACCACTCTGCTGGCTTTGAAGAAACAAAGTGACCAATTAATCAGAACTTTCGTCAGGGGGAGTAACCTCCTAAAACACGACGTGCTTCTTATTTCGAGAAAGACTGCAGTCACCTTTGAGGGTTACATATCTAGAGCTCGCGATATCCCTTTGAACAAATACAAGGATGCAGTCCATGCTTTTATTCCTCGGTTTGATTTTTATGGTCGCGTCCGGTATCGGCTGACCATGATTGTGACCACCGTTACTTGCATTGTGTTGTCTCTGTGTCTTCTTGGGGTACTTTTTGCTGCTATTAACCGAGAGTCAAATTTGGCACACGGAGTAAGCCAACTCTTGAATTTTATCGTTAAATGCATGTTCAACATATCATCGGCGTGGCTCTTGGTGACGATGTTCATGTTTCTGATAGGAGGGCTCTTCAGGAACGAAGTCTGTCGGTATCTGACCTCTGAACCGGAAGTAGAAAATGCTCTTCCAAGAGTGGATGCTGCGATGGGTCAACAAATACAACAATACATGCACAGTGGTTTTAAGCTGAGTCTGCTTAACATCACAAAATCATGTCAAGCAAACAGCCCACTTTACGGAGCACTCAGCTTGGACAACATGGGGTTTGGTATAGATTCCTTGCTTAGCGAAGGAACACACGAGATGGACCATTTGTTGGATCAGTTTAAAGATCATTTCAAGTCCGCTGAGAGCCAGGAGAAGAGTTACCCGAGAAGAAGTACCAATTCACCTTCTTGGGAGAAACTTCTGAGCCAATTAAAACTTGATGTTTTCATGAGGCAGCTTAAACGAGCCACCATTGGCTTAGACTTACAGAAACTCTCTTCTGATCTTAAAGCTCTGAAGAAAACGGACCAGGGTACCATACGAAGACTCACAGATTCTCTGAAAGATTTGAACACACAGCTCACTGAACTACAAACCCTAAAAGATACGTTACGCGAAGCGGCCCATACCTTGACTATCAAGATAAACGAATTCCTCCTTTTGAACAACCAAACGAAAGATAAACTAAACTTTGCTGATGAACAGAAAGAACTGGTCTACAATACAAGCGCCCTGGTTTTGGCAGCTTTCGATGGGTTTACTCGAGATTTTGGAAAAGACGTTAAAACCAATATCGGAAAATGCCGACCACTGTTTAACGCCGGAGTGACCATCGTAAAACCTACGTGCGTGAACTTAGTTAACCCTTTTAACGCCATTTGGTTCACCTTCGGCACCTGTCTTGGGGTATTGCTCCTTTTATCTGTCTGCGGTCTCAACTTGGCCAGTGTGTACCACTCTAATCGGCTGACCCCTGTGACACTCTTGAGACCCCGACGTCTGTCGACTACACCGCTCATTTGCCGCCTGCACAGAGTCGCTCCAGAGATGTTTGACGTGGAAGAAGAGACCGTTCATACACTAAACACAAGGGGTATAGCGGCTTGGAATGGTGAGCAAAATATAATATGTTTACGTTTCATTATCATTTTGATTCTTTAGCTAAAAGTCATATACATAGCTTTCCCTCCACATCCAATAAAGATATACTCCAGACCCCATAAAGATATACTTCAATGTAAATCTGATAGAATTTCCCATCCGATAGGATCTGTTTTGGTGAAACAAGTGATAGTCTCAGCCTCTAATAACACCATAGAAATCATCATTACTTCTACATCTCCAGTCGATTTTGTTTTGTTCTTCTGTCAGATATCATGTATGTTGTTAAATTATTTTTTAAACATTTGTTTTAACATTTTATCACTTTTTGGTATATGTTGATATCAGTTCAAAACTGTTTTAATGTCAATTTTTAAACTATCAGAGAAAAACACTTTTGGAAAAAATTTCTCCGTATATAAGATAAATATGAAGTGCTAATTACTTGCAGTTACTGATAATTATCGAGAATGAGTAAATTAGGCATATGTATATATCATATTTGCTTTAGAATAATTACAAATTACTCTTTAGATACATTTTGTATTCATTATTTACTTTATTTCTGAATATACTCAATTGATAAGTAAACATGTATTGCCTGATTCCCATATATTAAAAAGGCCTTTGATCGCCTTTATATGTCCAAGCTGTCAGTTTACGTTACGCATGAAAAGAAATATAACCAATTCCCACAATTAAAGGCCATTTAAGGCATTTTCTTTCTTATGCAAAATATTGGTTCGTCTGGATACTCATTTCCTTGGATCACATCTGCTCTCATGTTTTGAACTGTTATTGCCTTTTTTTCGGTTTCAAACCCGCAATTTTCGCAAAAGGGAATTATCGCGAAAAAGAAACCTTCGTGAAAAAGAGGTCTTAACGGTTGAAAGGAAAAAACTGATATTTAATATAAATAATAATAGATTTCGTTTGTTCCAAGATTGTTGTTATGAATGATATAAGATCTTTCAAATTATCTGCAATAGTGTAGAATAATTAAATCGCGTTCAATGTTAAGATTCTGCTCACATATTTTTTTAAGGTAATTAATTTTTATACTATAGGTTTAAATTTGTGTAGGCTTAAATATAGTGAGTTCGCGAAAATGGGAGCCTCACGAAACACTGAAAAGTGGAAATCGTGATAATTCAACCTCGCGAAATATTTCATTGCATGGGCTCTAATATGATATTTGCTGGAGATGACTTCTTATTGATTTAAATATGATTATTTGCTCAGCATCTGAGCTTCAGCGACAGCCACTGAATTCAAACCAACTGCAAAAGAAAAGTTTGGGAGAAGTGTCTTCTGCAATTTTATTCATTATTTTCATTAAATCCTTATTACGTAGTATCATAATTCAAATTCTGCAACGTAAAGGGGAGTTCCCATGTGCGCGTATATATGCGTATGTGCGTTAAAACTCGCTCATATGTTTTTGTAAGTGGGGTGTTTCCGTGTGTCCTTCAGCGTTTATGTATATGTGCGTATATGCGTAAAAATCGCCACAGGAGCGATTTACACACATAGGGTCTGCGTGAACTCAGGGATTCGACGTAACTGCACGACTTTTTTTCTGGAAGTTCTAATTCAATCGTTCCATTGTACAAATATGTCTGCCAATTCACGCAGATACACTTATACCCGCACATGGAAAAACACATCTAAACCCTTACTCTTTATCCTATGTTTTTCAGGTGCCAGCAGTGATGACAGGATGAGGAAGCCTTTCCCGTTTTGATGCGAATTCACAGCCCACTCAGTTACTTCACACAGACTGGTATCCTGCTACAAATCTAGTTCCACTTTTTATTATTCACTGATTATCACCCACTGCTATATTAGCAGTTCAACTTTGCTCAAGAAGTGACATATGAGACAGGCACACAATGCCAGTGACTTGTCTGACGTATTCAAATACATATAAAATACATATATGCAGTATTATGCACATTAAACGTAGACTGGCTTCACCTCATTATGGACTGGTACACAACATCATAAGCCCAAGAAGGGCTTGGTAACTGATTCATGCACCTGTGATAAAGCTGATATCATGTATGTTACATGTCACTATGATATAAAAAAGGCATTATGGTCTAGCATTATGGTTTATTGCTTAAGAGACCAACAACAGGAGATGAGCAACGTTTTGGTATAGTACGCATAGTACATGTTTATATGTACTAGATTTGCTGCCTTCGTCAAAAATACGACTATATTACAAAGTACCTTGGAATGGCTTGGGTCATTACAAAACTTAGGTTTTGGGCCTGTTATGAATTGCTCAAGCCATAATTATTTCAATGGACTTGTACATAAGGACTGTTTAAGAAAATTATATAAACTATATCATTTTGATCTACGTTATCACATTTATTGTACATATTTTTTGTACATATGTTAATGTCGCTATATATGACTGACTGACTGAAAGTGAGGGTCTCCGAAAAACCAGGCCCGCACTGGCTCCCTCAGCAACGACAAACAGATTGAGTCGGTACACCGTTAGATATTTAAGGCGAAAATAGAAGATACTGATAGAGTTGAAGATCGTAGTGAAAGAGGTGGAGGAAGCCGGGATCGAACCCTAATCGCCAGCGTAGAAGGCCCGCTATGTATGAGTTATAATGTAAATTCCAGTGAACATTACTATTTGCAGGGTAAGTTCAAGGATAAAATTGAATGTCTTTTTTTTCATTTTGCACAATCACGAATGTATTAAATTGTATTGTGTTACTTACTATAAGTACGTTTGATTTTACAATAAACCCTTATTGCAACGGCCAAGAATATTGTGGTTTATTTGATCTTTGGCTGTCCATTAATAAACCAGATTCGTCCCTTATTACGCTGAGAAGGTACCTGAAAACACAACAGCAGCTATAACAGGATGACGTAATTCCTTTGAAGGCCAGATTTGACGTTACTATATAAGCTCTATCGTTTTTTCTATTTTTCCTGCAAATTAACCCAAATGTTGAACCTCATCTTACAATGACTTTTATTTAGGGAGGTAACCGCCTCCATTTTTTAATGCTAACTTAAATACGTATCTGTACATTTGCAGAATTCCATACCGGTGTTGGGCTACGTGACAGGGCAGTATCACACGCGTCCTCTTATTTTGTATCATGGCGTCAATCAGGCCCGATGACTACTGCACCTGCGGGCCCTGGGTTGGTCATCGTCCCCACTGCTGGGTCATACCACCGAGGAACCTCCGAAAGGCGCACTCGTTTGTGAGTAAAACATGGCCGTTTGGCACGGCCTTCCCATTAAGCCTGCAGAGTGCTCACCCTGGGTGGGGGCCGACCGTGCAAAATCTCACCGCCTCGGCTGAGATTCGAACCCATGATCTCCCAGCTTTGAATCCTATGCTTTACCCCTGAGCCATGGTACCTGAAAACGCTACAGCAGCTATAACAGAATGACGGAATTCCTATGAAGACCGGAAACTGGACGTTAATATATAGGCTCTATCGTTTTTCTATTTTTCCTGCAAATCATCCCCAATGATGACCCTCATCATCAACTTGCTAGTTGGTGACATAAGTGAAAGAGCAGTAGAGAACTCTTGTACATTTCGAATTCCATGTAGATATCGCTCGAATGAGTACAAGGGGTACCACTCGAGTGCTTGATTTCTGACTAAATGATCGTCTAGGCCCATATTTAGAAATATTTAATCAGTTATTCGTGTTAGTAATTATGCCGCTAAATCTAATTTATTTCTGACCAATATATTTTAGATATTTAAGAACATATGAAGTTAAAATGACATAACGTCCTTCACATATTACCAGACATATGGACAGTCGAGTGGTATAATTAAAACGCTCGGGGCGATTCCGATGACTATGAGAGTGGGTAGTATGGTCTCCTGTTCTCAAGCCCCCCCCCCCCTCGGAGACTAAGAAACGCTTCCACCTGAGCCATGGAGAGTGCCTTGCATTAGTTAATACAAGTATTACTACTTGCACTCTCCATGTAAAGCAATAATGTTTATATTTATAAAATATGATAATCCAGTATATATATATATATATATATATTTATATATATATATATATATATATATATATATATAATATTTTTTTTCTAGCAGCCCATTAATATTATATATTAAAAGATCGATTGAAAAGCAGTGATGTAGTCGAGCCCACACCATCCGAGTCCGAGTGCAAGTCCAGGTCTAGGCCACTCGAGTCATTGTCCGAGTCCTGGAGGTTCGAGTCTAAGTCCACCTTCTTCGGGTCCGAGTCATTTGGAACCTAAGTAACAGATTACCATGCCTACATCTGTAAGTTATATGTTTCACTTTAATGGTTAATTACATGTACACGTGTATAGCTTAAATCATAGTCGAGACTCGTGTCCTGCATCAATGTTGAAAAGATGTGGTCTAGGGGTAGAGCTAAGAGCTCAAAACCGGGAGGTCGTCGGTTAGAATCTCAGCCGAGGCAGTGCCCGGGAGTCGAGTTCCCCTCTAAAAAGGATTTCGCCCTTCGGTGGTTCCTTGGTGTTATGACCCAGCAATGGAGTTGACACACACCCAGGACCCGCGGGAGTGATACACCGAGCCTGGCTGACGCTAGGATAATCGGGTGTAAGCCCCTGTCACGTAGTCCGAAACCTGATAGGAATAGTAATAGTAATAGTTTAGCAAGCATTTAAAAAATGGAGGTGGTAACCTCCACACAAAAAGTCTTTAAAAAGTAAAACTGGTTGTATTCTCGATGTAAAACAAATAATGTTCATATATGTATAGATATATAATATGCTAAATCATTACTTATATCTTCTTGTTTTCTAGCAGCCCTTTGACAATTTATATTATAATATAGATTCAAAAGCTGTAGATTGTAAAGTGTACTCGATTCCGAGTCTGGTGATACGTGTCAAATACTAGCTAGTCCACAGTTTGCTACCCGTTTCTGCGCCACGCCCGAACTCCAATATCTTACTTCTAAGGCCAAAAAAAAAAAATAAAAAAATAAATAATAAATAAAAGGTATGGTTCCTAGGCACCACCCGCGTCAATTTTAACCCCCGAACAAAAATGTGTATATTGATCGTTCAAAAAGATAAAATAATACAATTTATGAAGCGCTTTTACCCTTTTTTGCCTAACAGCACTAGATTTCAGCCCATGGTTGTCCGCCCACAACCGTAACAATCAAATTGATGACTGGGTGATTCAGAAAGAATAAGGATATTATGTTGCCATAGTAATAGGAAGTAAAACAAATACTTAAGTTCTCAGGCACTTTTTTCAGAAATCAATGCGTGCGGGCGGTTTTTATTTTTAATTTTATTTTTATGTTTCGGTAAAAATGTCAAATGAGATGGCAAAAGCATGATAATAAAAGATTTTTTTCCCTAAACAAGTAAAAGCATTACATATCAAAGGAAATTTTATCAACATGGAAATTTTTTATGGGGGGGGGGGGGGGGGGTTAAGTTGGCATCCCTAGCAAAAAACACCTTATTTTTAAATTATTCATTCTTTGTTATTCAGAATAAACCTCAAAACTGTATTTTAAAGTTTGATTCAATAAATTTTTGTCCCATGGGGTTAAGCTGGCATCCCTAGCAAAAACCACCTTAATTTTAAATAATTCATTCTTTGTTATTCAGAATAAACCTCAAAACTGTATTTTTAAAGTTTGATTCAATAAATTTTTGTCTCATAGCGTTAAGCTGGCATCCCTAGCAAAAACCACCTTAATTTTAAATTATTCATTGTTTGTTATTCAGAAAAAAACCTCAAAACTGTATTTTTAAAGTTTGATTCAATAAATTTTTGTCTCATAGCATTAAGCTGGCATCCCTAGCAAAAACCACCTTAATTTTAAATTATTCATTGTTTGTTATTCAGAATAAACCTCAAAACTGTATTTTTAAAGTTTGATTCAATAAATTTTTGTCTCATAGCGTTAAGCCGGCATCCCTAGCAAAAACCACCTTAATTTTAAATTATTCATTCTTTGTTATTCAGAATAAACCTCAAAACTGTATTTTAAAGTTTGATTCAAAACATTTTTGTCTCATAGCGTTAAGCTGGCATCCCTAGCAAAAATCACCTTAATTTTAAATTATTCATTCTTTGTTATTCAGAATAAACCTCAAAACTGTATTTTAAAGTTTGATTCAATAAATTTTTGTCCCATGGGGTTAAGCTGGCATCCCTAGCAAAAACCACCTTAATTTTAAATAATTCATTCTTTGTTATTCAGAATAAACCTCAAAACTGTATTTTTAAAGTTTGATTCAATAAATTTTTGTCTCATAGCGTTAAGCTGGCATCCCTAGCAAAAACCACCTTAATTTTAAATTATTCATTGTTTGTTATTCAGAAAAAACCTCAAAACTGTATTTTTAAAGTTTGATTCAATAAATTTTTGTCTCATAGCATTAAGCTGGCATCCCTAGCAAAAACCACCTTAATTTTAAATTATTCATTGTTTGTTATTCAGAATAAACCTCAAAACTGTATTTTTAAAGTTTGATTCAATAAATTTTTGTCTCATAGCGTTAAGCCGGCATCCCTAGCAAAAACCACCTTAATTTTAAATTATTCATTCTTTGTTATTCAGAATAAACCTCAAAACTGTATTTTAAAGTTTGATTCAAAACATTTTTGTCTCATAGCGTTAAGTTGGCATCCCTAGCAAAAAACACCTTATTTTTAAATTATTCATTCTTTGTTATTCAGAATAAACCTCAAAACTGTATTTTAAAGTTTGATTCAATAAATTTTTGTCCCATGGGGTTAAGCTGGCATCCCTAGCAAAAACCACCTTAATTTTAAATAATTCATTCTTTGTTATTCAGAATAAACCTCAAAACTGTATTTTTAAAGTTTGATTCAATAAATTTTTGTCTTATAGCGTTAAGCTGGCATCCCTAGCAAAAACCACCTTAATTTTAAATTATTCATTGTTTGTTATTCAGAAAAAAACCTCAAAACTGTATTTTTAAAGTTTGATTCAATAAATTTTTGTCTCATAGCATTAAGCTGGCATCCCTAGCAAAAACCACCTTAATTTTAAATTATTCATTGTTTGTTATTCAGAATAAACCTCAAAACTGTATTTTTAAAGTTTGATTCAATAAATTTTTGTCTCATAGCGTTAAGCCGGCATCCCTAGCAAAAACCACCTTAATTTTAAATTATTCATTCTTTGTTATTCAGAATAAACCTCAAAACTGTATTTTAAAGTTTGATTCAAAACATTTTTGTCTCATAGCGTTAAGCTGGCATCCCTAGCAAAAATCACCTTAATTTTAAATTACTCATTCTTTGTTATTCAGAATAAACCTCAAAACTGTATTTTAAAGTTTGATTCAATACATTTTTGTCCCATGGGGTTAAGCTGGCATCCCTAGCAAAAACCACCTTAATTTTAAATAATTCATTCTTTGTTATTCAGAATAAACCTCAAAACTGTATTTTTAAAGTTTGATTCAATAAATTTTTGTCTCATAGCGTTAAGCTGGCATCCCTAGCAAAAACCACCTGAATTTTAAATTATTCATTGTTTGTTATTCAGAAAAAACCTCAAAACTGTATTTTTAAAGTTTGATTCAATAAATTTTTGTCTCATAGCATTAAGCTGGCATCCCTAGCAAAAACCACCTTAATTTTAAATTATTCATTGTTTGTTATTCAGAATAAACCTCAAAACTGTATTTTTAAAGTTTGATTCAATAAATTTTTGTCTCATAGCGTTAAGCCGGCATCCCTAGCAAAAACCACCTTAATTTTAAATTATTCATTCTTTGTTATTCAGAATAAACCTCAAAACTGTATTTTAAAGTTTGATTCAAAACATTTTTGTCTCATAGCGTTAAGCTGGCATCCCTAGCAAAAATCACCTTAATTTTAAATTATTCATTCTTTGTTATTCAGAATAAACCTCAGAACTGTATTTTTAAGTTTGATTCAATAAGTTTTTTTTCACATAGGGTTAAGCTGGCATCCCTAGCAAAAACCACCTTAATTTTAAATTATTCATTCTTTGTTATTCAGAATTAACCTCAAACCTGTATTTAAAAGTTTGATTCAATACATTTTTGTCTCATAGCGTTAAGCTGGCATCCCTAGCAAAGACCACCTGAATTTTAAATTATTCATTCTTTGTTATTCAGAATAAACCTCAAAACTGTATATTAAAGGTTGCTTCAATAAATCTTTGTCACATATGGTTAAGCTGGCATCCCTAGCAAAAACTAAATTATTCATTCTTTGTTATTCAGAATAAACCTCAAAACTGTATTTAAATTTTGATAAAATAAAGAAGTAAAAACTTCATATTTAAACAGGAAATACTTGAGGTAGAGTAAAAAATAGACAAAGTATTTTAAGATGAAGTTTCAATGGAGCCCACTTCGATGTGGCTGCCTGCTACTGAGTGCTTAAAATTATGCTCTTTTGTAAATGTAGTAAACGTAAATGTTAATGATATTAAAATATCACACGACCATAAATGCTAATTTCAATACAGCATACACCAGTAGCAGGAACTCTGTGCCAGACTTAACATGATATCTGTTTCATGCATGGGTTTAATATTAATTTTAAGTGGCTTTTGCTTTCATTTTGAATTAAGGCGGAGGCATTAGAGCTCTTGTTCGTGCTCTCTATTTTTTATTGACCTACTTTGAGGTAAGTCCAGTGCGCGTGCACCTATTCTCTATTTAAACTATTCGGCTGTTTTCAAAAGCTAAGGCCAAAACAAAACAACAACAAAAATTAAGGTTCTCAAGCTCTTTTTTCATAAATCAGTGCGGGCGGGCGGGATTTTTATTTGTTTGATTCGATAAAGATGTCATATGATCAGGGAAAGCATGATAATTACATAATTTTTTTTATAAACAGGCAAAAAGACTACATAACAAAGGAAAACTTATCAAAATTGTATCATTTTGTCTTCTTGAAAGATGAAAATCAAAATAAAAATATTTTATGCGGGAGGGGGGATTTAAATTGACGCGGGCGGTGCCTGAGAACAATGACTTTTTTTGGCCTAAGGGTAATAGTTTTAACAGAACAACTCCTCAAGCCTATACAAGTGCATATTATAAATGCTTAACCTATAATACTACTAGAAAAGTTCTCCAACCTGACCAAAAACAACAAAAATTTCATTACACAGAATGGTAAAACAACATGTTATGGCGGTAAGATGATATAAAACACCTTGAAATGGCGATGTTAGGCACCATAAGTGGTAGGTCTGAATGTTAATAGGAAAAGCCGTCTTAAGTTCACGGGCACCTGTACTTAATTATCCCCAGTAATACATGCTCCCGGCCAGTAACATGTGTAGTACGATTGTGATGTAATTGTTCGTGAAAACAAAGGCTGGTCAGTAACGTGTTATATTAAAAGATCATGTATGGATGTGATTAAATCAGCAAAGTTAATGGTACCTTGATATGTTCATTATGTAAAATCTATAAATCGTGTCCCAGTTCTCGTGAACACTCAAAATACATCTGGTCAAAAGTGGTATAAGGAAAGCAGCCAAAATGCTCCACTGTACACGCGATTTCACATTTACCATGCATGCCTGTACAAGTTAACACAGTACATTCATATCAAGACACAAAGCCCAATGTAAAAAGGGGATTCTATGTAAAAAGACGGAGGTAAAAATTTCAGCCTTAGAATTTAATCCTTTTAACTGTTATTTAAAAATTAACCATTTTCAGTTTTCCCATTTCCACCTTAGCCGTTTTATTTCAGGCTTTTTTTTACAGCAATCATTTTTATCTGACCTATTTTTATCTTACTCATTTTTACATGGCTCTTTTTTAAGTAACCCCTTTTTTACCTCCATTTTTACCTATACCCCATTTTTACCTACGTCCCATTTTTACCTATACCCCACTTTTATCTACACCCCATTTTTTACTAAACCTACTTTTACCTACATCCTATTTTAACCTATACCCCATTTTTACCTACACCCCATTTTTATCTATACCCTGTTTTTACCTATCCTATGTTTACCTTTACCCCATTATACCTATCCTATTTTTACCTATACCCCATTTTTACCTACACCTCATTTTTATTAAACCCGTTTTTTTTTGTCTGGTGGGAAAGATGGGTATATATATGAGTCCAGTATAAAATGTATTATCTTATCATTTTCATTCCCCTGATTGTCTAAAGTAATAAACGAAATCTTGGACGCCATGCAGCGATTGGATTTGTTAAAATCGACATGACCTTCAAGAAAAATACGATATAATTGCAAACGACCTTGGTTTTTCTGTGTAAATTTAGCATGGAAACAGAAAATATGTCTTATCTTTAATGAAGTAGCCTTTTCCCATATGAAAAATGTCTTTAATAACTACCGGGCTGGAGCACGCCAGTTGATTTTAAATACAGTTAATGAAACGTTAAGATACATATATCATACTTGTACATATGACATTCTTGTTGATATGGTATATCCGTAGTATGAAACATCCGTCATGATAAATGGTAATGCTCCATTGGGTAGCAATTTTTGAATTCGATAACTTATTGACATTAAGCAAATTTACAGGAAATAATTTTAATTTTTTTAATCTTTTTAATGACCCATGTGGTGCGAGCATGTATCAGTACCCGAGGGCAATTTTTTTACATTTTTTCTATGTTTCGATAAAAATGCCATATGATCATGGAAAAGCATGGTAACAACAGAATTGTGTTGCTAAACAGGTAAAAGCACTACATAACAAAGGAAATCTTATCAAAATTGTGTTATTTTATCTTCTTCAAAGAAATGGCCGAGAAGCTGGAGCTCAAAATTGGTAATTTTCTATTGAAGATCAAAATAAAAATTTTGTTGCGGGGGGTTAATTGACTCGCGCGGTGCCTGAGAACCCTACCTTTTTTGGCCTAATTGTTTCACATCTAAGGTGGTTGGTCGTGTAAAGTTGCGCAGTTGAATGTACAAGTAATTTTAATTTGCAAAATCAAATTTAAACAACGGGCACAATAAACAACTTTATGAATCATTGTTTAAATCTCCAGAAATTGGAGGCGAACACATTTTCCATATAGCCCGTTGAATTTCATAGAAAATCACGAGATACTTGGAGATATTGCGCGCAAAAACAAACAGAAAACTGGACACATGACGTCTACCAGTGTTGGATGGGCTTACGTTGATAGTAACATGAATGATGAAATTATATACTGGGGTATGAGCTTATTATATGAATATTACCAGGTAATTAATACACAAAATTGATTAATTTCAGAATCCCTTTCCACGAATACGGGTGCACACAAGTTCAAACACTGGAAATCTATGTTGACAACAGACGTGTAACCGAAAAGTTAACTTGGTGTCGAGACTTGGCAAACATCTGATACATGAAGTGCCATCTTGCGGCACATTAAATAACTGATTCGCAGGAAAGTGGGGGGGGGGGGGGGGGGGGGGGGTTCAACTTTACGTCAGTTTAGACATAAAATTACATGTCATTTTACATATTTCGTTTATGAAAATAATTAATATATGCATTTACTTTAACGAACACACACACACACACAAATATATATATATATATATTGATATTAAAGTTTCGTTCCTTAATTCAGTCGCAGAATGCAACAAAAAGGTAATTCCGGTACTGCATTAAAATAAAGTTGTTTCGCAGAAATATATTTTTGTATTATATACACAGTAAAACTTCGTTGTGTCGAAGTCGAAGGGACCGGTGAATTTACTTCGACACATCCGGAGTTCGAGACAACTGATATTCATTATATTAAACTATCTTTAGCCTTAATTATTATCAATAAATACTACATATGTATACACGGCCTGTATTATATAGTTCTTACAAATTTTTTGCATGAAAGAACAACATATATTTTATAAATTAAATTTATTTATTAATAAAAAGCGCAGAAGCACCACCTGAATAGGATCAAGAAAATCTAGAATGTGAAATGGGTGCACATACAGGTACGAAAACACACAAATCATCAAATGCAATCGGTGTCTAGGTCTTGCCAACACGTTCTACCTGGACCAGCGCTTCGTATTTTGCTCAGTGGTCTTTATATCAAACTTGAGCAGGCCGTGGCGCCATAGCCACAGGGTACGAACAATATAAAAGTGAAGCAGTTAAGCAATATAACGTACTCTCTGGTACAAATAAGAGTCAGTTTGAAAGATCTCATCTTTCTCCCTTTATATAGGGATCTGTATGTGTTTCCCAGACACATCAAATATAAGGATTCCATTATGTTTGGTTTATTAATAACTTATCTTTTGGGGTTATGGCTTTGTTGGCGAAAGAATAAAGGCCTGTTCATAAGTAATTGGCCATGAAAACAGGTACACAACGGACCAGGTGTGTAAACCATCGCGCTTGATGAATAAGATCCTTGCCGGTGTTAATTATGTAACTGGTCATCACGGCCGAATAGGCTTGATAAATGGAGCGTGACACTGTTATCCAAACATTCAGGCGACATGACTTCGAGTTAAGGGGATAGAAATACTAGCTGCGGACCAACAAAACACTTCGACACATCAGCTTTTTCGACACATCAGGTTTTTTCCGAGTTCGACACAAAAGGAGTTGAGTTAGTGAGGTTTTAACTGTTTTTTTTTTGCAGGGACTCCACATTCGACTTCGACACATGCGGGAATTCGACTTATCCGAGTTCGACACAACGAGGTTTCACTGTATCTGTATATTTATCACTGGAGAATATTCCATTTGCTGTTTTTTTAATAACACCAAGTGACGCAGAATTATTATACCTCGACAGATATGTCAAGTGTATATACCTATTGTATTTATGGAACATTTCAATCTTCAAAGCCTACATACTATCAAGTCCGTGGCAGCTAGCTTTCACATACCTTGATTCAGCGAGCGTTCTGGCGACTGTTTTATGAATATTGATCATTGCAATAGAACTAATCAAATGACAAACATACACGTGTTCTATTTACTACGCGGACTTGTGGTGCGAGGTTTCCATCAAACGTTAAGCGAGAATCTAACCGACCAAATGAAGCAATAAAAGCCTGTCCCGTATCTCGTACATGTGTTCTTTTTTAGACAGCTTGAGAACTGTATATTGTTTATATTTTGTTCTTTGGATTTGATTGGCATTTGGGATTTCGACCGGGACACTTGCAGGCTTGTTCATGAATTAGACGCCACAGCAGATCGATGAATCAAGGTCTTTGAAAGCCTGGCTAGCTGCCATATACCTGATTTTATAAAGATGTATATTTCTCAGTTTCCTCTTTATGATTGCATACACAAAAGAAGAGTGCAAATCTAGGGTGAATTAGCTATTGATATTAACACTGTTAAGTCTCAGAACATTCCAAGGTGTGCATATTTTCATTAATGTCACATAAGCTGTTGCTCTGGGGCCACATGTCACATACAGTAAAGCCTGTGTAATAAGACCACCTGTGTGACTGGCCAAAAGAGGCCTTAATTCACAGGTGGTCTCAGTAGAAAGGTTAGTTGAAATCAATGTTTTCGTTCCACAAAAGCATGGTCTTATTAGATAGGAGGTCAAATTAGACAGTTGGTCTTTCAGACAGGTTCCACTGTTTATATTCTGAGAGTATTACTTTACGCAAGTTTTACTTCTTTGCGGTTTTTCAGTATTCATATACGCCCAGTGTTAGTTACCAAAACAACCAGCAGATGGCGCGCCTGTGTTACAATTTATTTTGTCCGATCTGGCTTTCCACTTGATATTTGTAACGTGGTCCTAATTATCAACATGACCTGGGGTCACGAAGCCCTGAACCTGGTTGGCTCTAGCCATTATGTAACGGAGCAATAAAAACACGCCATTGTTTGATTTTAAGTATGTTAAGCATCATCTCCAATAAAATTGACAGTATGAGCCATTTCTTTTGGTAACCTGTGGCATATCAAAGACATGTTGTCCAAATGCTTGTATGGGACTTTTTTTTAGGGGGGGGGGGAGTATTTTAGGCTTCACTGCATTCGGGCCAGGATGGTTGGAAAAGGAGATACACAAGCTCTTATTTTCTTGGTCCTGTTCCGAGTCGACTGAAGAAACAACAAACTGTCAGGTAAAAAAAAGTTTAATATTAGAATTTATTTTCAAAGTTGTCCAAAAGAGGCCGAGGCTTCAGGTGTTTTATAGATGTTATACAGGAAAAATAAATACAGCCACGTTTTCTTCAGTCCCAAAATAGTTACCAAAACCACCTGCAGATAGCGTGCCTGTATAACACTTGCTTTTGTCAGTTTTTGGCCTTCCGCTTGATGTTGTTTACACCTTTTCAAAGTTAATCGAAAGGAAATTTTCATAGCCTATTTCCAAGCCTGCTTTGGGATCCGCCCTAGTAATAGAAAAGGAGGAAAGACAGGCATGGGACCAAGCAAGTGTTCTCATTAATATTGTTACTAGTTTTTTGACTGTCTGAAAGATCATGGAATGGACTTTCACAAAACTTTATATTTTGGTTTCTTCCGCCCTCACATAGAACAAACTATATTTCGGGGATGTTTTATAGGACTGGTCCATGGATTGTTAATGGCAATGTCTGCAGCGTCAGCATCATCGGGAAACGTATATAAACTGGAAGGGAGGATACAGTTTACCACATATGAATAACAATATTTGTTATTATCAAAATATGTTGTAAGTATATCATAAACATGTTTACATTAATAAATAAATAAGCCTTCTGAGATCAATTTTTACATGCTTGGGACTAATAATAATCAAATGTCATAACGTGAAGTTAACAGAGTAGTGCTATCCAGTAAAGCTCTATTCAGGTTCGTCCATCGAACTTGCCAATTTGGATCTTCAAATCTTTTGTACATGATCTGAACAAATCTGCTGATCTATATCTAACAGTTAATCTCATTAATTGAATCTGCCTATATATCAGTCCTATAGCTAATATCATTAACTCCCAAAGCTAGCTTTGTGATATGATTGAGAATGGGTGGGTTAAAAATTTGATTGAAACAACAGCCACCCGTTCGTTCTAAAGCAGGATCCGCCCCTCATTTTGATGTAATGAGTAAAGACGTCAGGGCTAATAATCTAAGTTGATCTGGCTGATAAGGCCGGCTACCCGTGTACTCAGGCACGGGTATCCTTATCAGACCACGCGGACTCTAGAGCCGGCAGCCTTTGACTCAGCTTGCAGCTTACTGACGCATACGTGTTATAAATACAACCTCAAGTTGTCGTCCCTCGGCATATATAAACGAACAGACAATACTCCCTGCAGGGATAAGGGTTAATGTCTAAGCGGTGTTAACCGGCTGTTATTACATCCACTACAGGTGCCATACTTCACACTAAAGCCGGACCGAGAGGAAGTATTCTCTGACAATATTTCGAGAGGGAGTATTTTCGCGTGTACTAAGTTCGACAGCTGTACATTGAAGACTTAGGTTCACAAATACAATATAGACCTTCTAATGAGTAACAGCAATTAAGAACAACATGGCAAGCAGGATTTCTTGTGCTATCGTGTCCTTTGCTTGTTTCTGCTATTTGATTGCTACTACAACCTCACCCGTGGCTGCCGATACTGCAACTTCGCCAAACAACCGGGACTCAAGCACAGCTGAAACGACCGGGACTGCATCAACAATACCAACACCTGTAAGTAGTAACGCTACAGGTGTAACTAGGGACGTTTACCATGGAGGGCTCTATATTGTTTACACTATGGTTAATTTCTTCCTTGAAAGAATTATCCAGTCACGACAGCTAAACTTCATGGAACAGAAAGGCGTAGATTTTACCAACTTAACTTCAATTGAGCACTCTTTCAGGGACAGGTGGCAAGACTGGGCGTTGTATTTGGTCGGGTTCGCGGTGTGTGTAGCCCTGGGTTTAGTTCTCTTGCTGGTAATGCTTATAGTTTCCCCGTGCGTACCTTGCTGCCGTTGCTGTGGTAAATGTGGTGGTAAAGTTGACCACAGTAACCACAAAGGACGCGGATGCCGGAGCTGCTGTTGTGGTTTCACTCTCCTTATTCTTACTCTTGTGGTTGCTTTCGGCGCCGGGACTATGATCCACGCCTCCCTCCGCTACACCGACCGTCTAAGGGGCGAAAAGAATATCTTCGTTTCGCTTGGAAACAACATCAATCAGCTGAACCAATATGGCTTAAACACAATACAGGAAGTCAGAGACAACACTATCATACCCATTAATGTGACGTCCGAGGAAATTCTGCGCATGCTCAGAAACCTGCCAAATTCAACCATAAACCGTATCGACAATGAAACAGGTTTGTCTAAAAATGTAGAGCCGCTTTTAGAGTTCACCGGCTCGTTTAAAGACTTAAAAACGAACCTGACATCCCTGCAAAACAGAAGCGACACTTTGGGAGGGATTTATGCTATCTTCAAACAAAAGTTGAATGATCTTACCGGAAATGTTACAGATGTGTTGAAAGGCTGCAGTGAGACAGGCTGTGAAATTGTATCTAATATTACAAGAGATCTCCCTCAGAGCGTCAATTTTTCAAGCGTCGATGTCAGGCTTCAGATTGTGGCCGTAGAGGCAGCAATTTCGGCTAACATTACTGAAAATCTCGAATATGGTTACTACGAGTTTATTAACCTTACGAACGAAGTGAACCGTAGAATAGAACCACAGATCGCTAACATTAGAAATACCATTAACAATATTCAGACGAGACTTGGTGACAATATAAACCGGGTTGAGAGGGAATGGGACAAAATAAATCTGAACAATGTTTCGAGAACTGTAAAAAATCTTCCGAATAAAAGTGGTGTGAAACTGGGATTTGGAATTTTGTTCGGTGTGAGCGTTGCGATTGCCAGTGCTCTGGGATTTACTGCACTTCTGCTGCTGTGCGGTTTGTGTTTAGGCGCCACCTGTGGGCAGCCAAAGGAAGGAAAGGACCAGTGCTGCACCCGTGCGGCGGGCGCGCACTTTCTTTTGGCAGGGTTAGGTTTCGTTTTTATACTCTACATCATTTATCTTATAATAACGATCCCGTTGTTCGCTGCGGGCGGAATAACACACACTGAAGCGTGCAGACACATGGTACAGTTAATGGATGGTGAAACCACCCCTGGAATGAAAGTTATAAACAAACTCGCTACCAGTCAACTTAAACAGGCAAATGTAAGTCTCGACTTTGTAAACGTTACCAACCAGTGCAAGAATAACACCGCCTTTTATACAGCCTTCCGACTCGAGCAAAACGGGCTTAACCTTACGGACTTACTGGATGTTGATAAAATGGGACTTAAGAACGCCACAGAAAGTATTAAATCTGTCAATATCGTCCTTCCTAGCATCACTGTCCTAGATAACGACACAAAAACAGGTCTTGACACGGTTCAAGCTAGGCTGGCGGAAATGGATGTCGGTCACTTCGCGGAAGTGATGTCAACGAACTGGACTTCAATTTCTCTAGAAGAATACGCAAACCACCTGGAAACTGCTAAAATCACAAATACTACTGTCAAGGAAAGTTTGCTTTCTCTCGCTAACGCATCGCGGGATCTTGGCCAGTGGCTTGACGAAACTGGATATTTGACACTTCGCCAGCAAGCTTTGGGAATTATTCATGGGCTGAATGACTCTATTAGGTCCCTTGCGGGTAACAACTGGACTGATGAAGTGATGGCAGCGAACATTTACGTTAACACTTATGGTTCAACGATAGTAAGGGGCGTTGTCAACGACACCGCTGATGGTGCATACGATACGATTAAAGACACCGCTGAAGATATCAGAGAACGTTTGACAAGCAATGTCGGGCGCTGTGGGCAGGTACACACAATCTTGAGTGACGCCACAGACATTGCATGCCGTCAGCTGCTATATCCGGTCAACGCCTATTGGTTCGCTTTGGCATGGAGCGTCATATTTCTACTTCCAGTTATCATCATCGCTTTCAAAGTGGTGACACTCTTCCGTAAGAGAATCCAAGAGGATGAGGCGGATATCCTGCTGCCTGCGCAACCCTATCAAAGCTATGTCCCCCCGAAAGTTGTCCATGAAATGCCACCGTTTGATAACCCTGCCTACCAAGGAGGAGGGGAAACCTCGTACATTCCGCACCCCAGCATTAAAGGTCCACAAGTGTTGCCCAGTGAACCACCCCCGAAATATTATAAGGGAGCCCAGTCACCACCTGACTATACACGCTGACGACCAACATACATCGGTTGCAAAGAAAAGGTGATACCTTGACTGAACGCTTAAAAATCATAGTCTTGTAAGCATATGTTTGGTGCAAGCCCTGTGATGATTTGATGTGACATTTAGGTTGGTACTCTACTTGTGTCTGTTTTCATATGTTTTCTGCGCGGGGGGGGGGGGGGGGGGGGGGGTGAACCGTGCGTTTTCTTTATTTTCTTTTTTTTAGAGAGAGGGGGGGGGGTGTAAAAAAAGGAGAGGTCCTTACAAAAAGTGAGGCTTATCAACAATCTTTTAAATTTAGTTCACATAATGTTAAAATTTATATCTCGAATATATATATATAAGCTTTTATCTCCTTAAACCTTCAGTGTTTATCAATACACTTAAACTCTGTAGTCATGTCAAGTCACGTGACATTTACTTATGTAACGTGATTAAGTTATGCATTCCTAAAAATCTTTCATGTTCTACCTGCCTTGTTAGTCACTACTTCCTCCGCTAGGAGTCAGTGCGGGAGCTTGGATTACAAACATATATTAAAGATTTCCATTTGTAATACAAATGTGTGTTTTTTTTTAAGATAATGCCATATAAAAAAAATATTATTTTATAATATAAAATATGTAAATTAATGTAAAATAATATCAAATAGAAATGCTGATATTAGGCTGTGCTTTTTGCTACTTAAAAACGGTTTCGTAGACCAGTTGCTGATGTTAAAGAACCGGTAATTTAAAAGTCATTCTTGAGACGAAAATGTGCATATTTATGTATTTATTAATATATATGCGTGTGTGTTTAATATCATATATCATGCATTTGTTCATATTTCTGTATCATATATATGCATTTCATCAGAAACGCTATATGCAAGAAACAAACCCAGTATTGATGCTTATTACTAACAAAACACTAAACTACTGCTAAGTTAATTGATACTCATTCTACTCATCAAGGAATTATTCCTAGGTATCACAGGAACATATATGTAATTATATGTATGTATGCATAAATAAATAACATTTAGGGCATTATGTGACCTATATAAGAAAGAAAAGCCTCATCCGAGACGCGTCAATATAATCTTTACCATCACGCTATATAACGACACCTATTTGCGATGACTGGCATTCAGTGTTCGGGTCCATTTTATCGACAAGGAAAGAATTTGTTTTGTTGATTCTTAAATGATAAAACTATGAAACCTACTTCTTCTTCTATACCGCTAACTTGTATCCCAAACACTCGTGTATGACCCAAACACACCAGACGATATTTAAGCAGACAGCACATACTGTCATAAAAGTGCTTCCCTTGAAATGTTTGAACTATTATCTTAAGATCAGGTAATTTCTGTGGAATATTTTTAATCATGTCATAGTTTATGTTGTGGTAATTTATTATTGAATTAGAAGTTGGGGAGTACGCAGCACGTATAGTATGTAAAATAGTAAATTTGCAAGCTTTGAATATCAAAGTTCTGTATGCATTAACAGTAAAAGGACCTTCAGAACATTTCATACAGGATAAATATGTTTTTTTTTATAATCATAAAAGAAAGATATATTTTTATACGTGGCATATCGAAAATTCAATTATAGCCAATCATCCCGTATTATATTTTTGATACTTTATAATTGAATTGTATAACATGTATGATTATTATTCATAGTTCAACCATGAGTTATGAAATTACATACTAAAATCTGCTGCTGGCCAGCTTGTAAATGTATGCATAGGAACAGGTTTTTTTTTTGTCAGGGATGCTGGAAATGATAATACAGTGTAACCTCGAAATTACGACAACCATAGAGACCTCGATCAAATGGTCGTTATTTTGAGGTGGTCGCTAAAATGAGGTCTTCGTTGTGCGAAGTTTTACTGTATATAGTATTATGCCAAGAGAATATGAAACGTAACATTATATAATACAAATGTATAAATAACAGAAATAATAAAAAACGATGTGTGTGTTACGTGAAGAAAATATATGTTTTCAGATATTTGTACATATTAGTTCATGCAGAATATGATAAGTATTCTGTTTAATCATATCCTATACAATATGTTTAATGTATACATATAATCTTCTGTTACTCAGTGCTATTATAAGATGTGTTGTGTTGTTATCAAATTACTGATAACTTTGTTCTTTGCTTGTTCTAAAAATGTTGTGCCTAATCTAAAGAAATTGCACTTCATTTTTTTTAAATGAAGAGAATTAAAAAAATTTAAAATAGAAATAAATTAAAATAATGATTAGACTATTTGACTAATTTGTGGGAATGATAGATTGTTTGCATTTGACTGAATCGCACGTATGAATCCACACCCAATTAAAGCTATACTCCCATAAGCGTATATAGGCATTCTCGGGCCCTGTTGCGTGTTACATTGATTTTTTTTTAAATAAGAAATCAGGTATTGCATATGAACCTTAGGAAAATCCTGATCAAATTTAGTGTGTGCTTAGAAAATATATAAATGCTACGTCAGAGGAAAATGTGTGGTGTAGTTCATCTACTCGATGGTTACATCACATGTTAACTCTGCCGCAATAACAAAGGCGATCTAAAATACCAATAAATATATAAAAATGACGTAGTATGCTGATCCAGATTTCCTTTAAGATTTATTAAATTGTTCCTCAGATGTTAACCTTTTTTTAACAAAATCCTTCAAAATCGTTTGAGTAATGTTGCTAACAGTCAAGCTAACGAATCACGCAAACAACCGACCTACCATGACAAACACATAATCCCTCCTGACGGAGTTAAAATATAACAGCGGGAGCATTTTCATTTATAATCAAAGGTGAACAAAACGTGAACACTTAAACGTAAACTAGGTTTTTTTTTTTCAATCGTGAGGAGGCAGATTCAGGCGCCTTTGTGTGTTAGGAGCGCATGCTTACAGTCAGCATAGCGGAGGCAAAGAGGCTGTACAAAGAGATTAACAGCAGGATGTTTAAACTAAAAGGACATTAAAACCAGATGTAGGTAATCACAACCCCCCCCCCCCCCCCCAACACTGCTTTGCCAAACCGGACTGTCTTCAATTCTATAGCATCCTGGTCACTCGCAGGTCAGCAGTATAAGACGGATAATCCAGACAGGGTATGCAGGTCTACAACTTGTGACTATATATTGGCTTATACTTATATGACTACCAAATAATGGGGGTACACGCACTACCTTGGAAATCAGGTTAAGGTAATAATTTAGTGCCCCCCCCCCCCTACCGGTCGCATCAATTGTTCCCCATATTCCCGGAATTTCATTTAGTCTTATAATGATTTCCTGAACCACAATCACGACATTCCTGTGTCACGACATTCCGCAGATTTGAGACTTATTTCTACATCTTCATTGGGTATGATCCTGCAAATATGATATTTTTTTATTTATTCATCTTGTACATTAAATTTCAGTGGCATTAAAACATTAGCATGTTGTTGGCATTATATAAATATAGGTATCCGTTCCATTTGCCAAATATTTCGTCACCCTCTCCCTCTCTCACTCCTGGCCACGCCCCTGAAAAAAATAGGTGACTCATATTTTTCCAAAAAGTGAATTTTAGAAAATCAGCCATGGAGATCTTGTGCAAACATACTTTATGTACACTCTGCTGTTAAGAGATTTTAGGCGTCAAAATCTTTGCCCCACAATGCACCGCGGCTTCTTACTAAACAGATGGCTAGTTTAGTTATAAATGCAGTGAAGAGGATAATTTTATTAAATAAAATATATTCCATTCAACTACGTTGGAAAAGATTGTTTCAAGGCAATTTACAAAAACAAGTGTGTTTTTCTGGCAAGGACATCACAGAATAATTAATATTTTGCAAGCACGCGCATGCACGTGAAATGTAAACAGAAAACTGTTTCCTAATTATGTAACAAATTTTGTTGCCCGCTTGTTATCTCCATATTTGATGTGTATTCTGAGCTTTCATATACGGTGTTGACACCGTATATGTAAACGCTGGTTCTATATCATCGCTAATTCCTCTTTAAGCCATAGAGAGGCGTCGGCTTCGAGGACCAGTCTCGATGTTATGACAGTTCGCAAGTTTCTAAATCCAATGTTTACTGTCATGAATCATTTAGGACAGAGGTTTGTCCCATGTACCGTAAAGTAATAAAAACACGCTTGACATGTCTCATATTTCAGCCGAATTGCGTCATATAAATAATATATTAAGTGGGCAATATATCATATTCCGTTTAGGTTTCCATTGCAGTCGGCATGTTATATTCTGCCTTACGGGTTCATATTTCTGCTATTTATTATGTAGGGTCGATGTGGCCTTGCATGCAGATGATTTTCTTGTGATGAAGTTCCAAAGACTGAGATGAAGTCTTTAGACAAAAGAACCCTGTGTTTAAATGGAACCTAAAAGGTGCCCTACTATCACCACTGTGAAGAACCCTTTAAAGGTCTAGTTGGAACCTTTTTTTAAAGAGTGCAGAGATAGGACAGGTGGCAAATCCGGGAATGTCAGATTGCGGTAGCGTATATAACTATGAGCTTATACGCGCACGTGGAAACGTACATATATATTTATTGAAGTATGGTATTATATATATATATATATATATTTATATATATATATATATATATATATATATATATATCGCTTAACACTTGAAATAATGCATATAATTAGTGCCATTTCGTAGATGAGGGTAGCTACACACGGATGAAATCAATATACTAGAAGTATCACTGACATGTTTAGCTATATGCTCTATTTTTAACCCACTATATTTTTCTATTTAAAGCCGCTAGCCCGAAAAAAACATTATCACTGATCAAACAACACGTATTTAAGGGAATGCGGGCATGAGCTGGGTAATAAATAATACTTGCCGATTAAGTAGGATTTAACTTCCCTTCAGTATTATCAATTTACATATCAAAAGTTGATTTCCTCTTATTATCAGATTACAAACCACACTCACACATGCACACACGTCATGTGACGTGTGAAGGGTTAGAAAAACCTTAATGTTGTTTTATGTGAAAAGATGTGCCCTGTTCAATCTCTGACTCCTGAGAAATCCAACATGATTGCCAGAAAGCTATCTTGGAATTCCACCCGCGTACATTTTTTTTCAAGGATCGTAGTTAATTTGCCGTGAAATCCATTTCTAGTTATTATAAGATCAATATTACCCCACCTATATAACCAGCAAGCGCGGACTTTATACATATATTCACTAAAATAAGTGTTACATTGGCTGCGTGTCAAGAATGCTTGGTATACTTTGCTGCATGTTATTATCAGTTTACTTGATGTTAAGAAGGTACCTATAAATATACCATGTGATTTTATCATACTTCCTGTTACTATCAGAGTACACACCGATCACTCTCGTGCATGTCGAGTTCAACAGGTTGTTTTGAACAACGAGAGTGATGATACACCATTGTCGTGTGGTCTTAATGCTCAGGAATTAAATGACTCACTCCGATGTCTGCTTGACATTTTACTCAAAAAGTGAGATAAAATATTTTGCAAAAAATAACTATGCTTTGTGTTACTAGCTGGAAATCACGAATAGTATATATATTGGTAAATAAACTTTGACCACCTCATCGTAACAGACGCCAGGGTTATGTACCATTGATCAGATATTACTCATTAATATCCTTCGTGTCATATTTCATCACTTGACAAGGACTGGTCTCCGCCATTCTGTTCTTACCGATATTGACATGTACTCTATAACATGGCTATTTTAATTAAAATCTGCTCGTCACGTGTTCAGGATTATATTTTTTAACTCAGTTGATGTAATAGGGATGGGCCTTTTTCCGTTGTCTGCATTTCCTGGCCGTTCGCTCGGTATATATATATAGTGATATCCGTGTTAAGTTTGGTTCCCGTTAAAGGATGTGCGGTATCTAATTTCAGATCTAAAAATATCCAAAATGGTCACCATACAGTCATCTTGATATTCGTTCAGCGAATGAACATGCAATAACCGTGAAAAATTCATTTCTAGCTATTATAACCAGCACCCCATGCATGCATGTAAACAGCGCGCACTGATTTATGGGAAGGCGGATCATATAGTTAGTGCGGGTTGTCAAGAATACTTGTAGTTTAAAGGGAATTTACTTTCCAACAGTATCAATTATCTTATCAAAACCTAAAATTAAGATGATATATGGGGGGTTTTATCATTCTTCCTGTTACTATCAGATTACACACCGATCGCTCTCGTGAATGTCGAGTTTAACAGCTTGTTTTGAACAATGAGAGTCATGATACACTATTGTCGTGTGGTCTTAATGCTCAGGAATGAACTGACTCACTCAGACATCTGCTTGAAGATATGCAGACATTTAGCTCAAAAAGCGAGATAAAATATTTTGCAAAAGACACGATAAGTATATATATATCAGGGGCGGATCCAGGATTTAGGAAAAGGAGGGGTCCAACTCGAGAGGACTAACGACAAAGCCTATAAAAGGTCCTTGGGTCCGGAAAATGGGGGGGGGGGGGGGTCAAAGCCCTTGAAATTGGTTAGAAACCCTTTAAAAATGGTTGCAGCGGCTGAAAAAATGGGGGGGGGGGTCCGGACCCCCTGGACCCTCCCCGTGGATCCGCTTCTGTATATTGGTAAATAAACTTTAGTCGCCAGAGTTATGTACCATTGTTCAAATATTAGCCAACTGCATGATTTATCTCCTTCGTGCCACATTTTATCACTATCCTAGTGCACAGGTGGTTTTACTAAACACATAGGTCACATTTACACACACATTTATATATACAGTCGTGACTTGACATTCCGACCCTTAACAATCCGGAAACCTTGCAATCCGACAGTAATTTGCAATAAACGAACGTTATCCATTGAAATTATCCTTGACAAACCGACAGCCTTGGATTCCGACTCCGACATGACATTTCCCGACACAAACAAGGATACGGACGTATTTTCTGACTTGACAATCCGACCGGTATATTGTCCTTTGATGTCAGTCGTCGGGCTCGTGCACACAGCACCCTGATCAATTAGGCGTGAAATGCAGCGATGCGTTTTGTTCTAACTGTACACGAAAACCAATTATTGAGTCAATATGGCTCACTAATTAAGTCAGTTTACATCCGTATTTGGCACATATGAACCTCTCGGTGTGTAGAATACGCGGAGGTGGAGAACGGTGTCGGGGACCTTTTCCAGGCACTCAACAGCGCGGACCACGTGACCGCGGAGCGATACCTCGTATTAAACAACATGGAGCCCACGGAAGCAATGCCGACGGCCGCTGATATTGTGTCAATGGTCAAAGAAGATGGGGGCGACAGTGACAGCGAGTCTGAGGGAGAAGATGGTCCTCCTAAACCAGTAACTCTCAGAGACACGATTGGGGGAATGGAAACAGGGTTACGGTATATTGAGGAGTAGGGCTTTGCTGCAGGGGACGTTGATGCCGACCGCTTAGAAAAGTCCGTGAAAATGAAAAAATAAAAGAACAAGATACCAGACAGATATGCTTGCATTCTTTTGACGCACATGAACTTAGTAGATCAACCGATGGTTCATATATATATATATATATATATATATATATATATATATATATATATATATATATATATATATATATATAATTTAGTTTATGTTTGTTCAGAAATATAAGCATATCTAATAATTGTAGAATCTGCATAGGTCGTCAATCTTGACGAGCGTAGTATATATAGACACGTATATAAGAAATAAAAACAGTACTCCATGACGGATGTTTTTATTTTCTAATTCACATTAATCATAACAATATCATATACGCAGTTTATTATAACAAAATACTTAATGAATTATAACAAGTCCTCCAAACATTTAGGTCACATTGTATCTTTACCCTCCGTCACCTTTATTGATTTGACAAACCGACAGCCTTGCAATCCGACGTAAATTAGCGTATAACATTTAGTGTCGGATTATCAAGTCACGACTGTATATATATATATATATATATATATATATATATATATATATATATATACATAAATTATCATATGCATGTTGTGAGGCATGGGTCTGCATGTTTGTGGAAAATCCTCAAGTTTGGTTCCCGTGAAAGGATGTGCGCTATCTAACTTCAGATCTAAAAAAAACTGGTCATCATACAGTCATCTTGATATTCCTTCCGCGAATGAACATGCAATTACCGTGAAAAATTCATATCTAGCTATTATTTAACCAGCATCCCATGCATGTATAAACAGCGCGCTCTGATTTATGGGTAGGCGGATCATATAGTTAGTGCGGGCTGTCAAGAATACTTGCAGTTTAAAGGGAATTTTACTTTCCAGCAGTATATATATATATATATATATAATTTAGTTTATGTTTGTTCAGAAATATAAGCATATCTAATAATTGTAGAATCTGCATAGGTCGTCAATCTTGACGAGCGTAGTATATATAGACACGTATATAAGAAATAAAAACAGTACTCCATGACGGATGTTTTTATTTTCTAATTCACATTAATCATAACAATATCATATACGCAGTTTATTATAACAAAATACTTAATGAATTATAACAAGTCCTCCAAACATTTAGGTCACATTGTATCTTTACCCTCCGTCACCTTTATTGATTTGACAAACCGACAGCCTTGCAATCCGACGTAAATTAGCGTATTACATTTAGTGTCGGATTATCAAGTCACGACTGTATATATATATATATATATATATATATATACATATATATATATATATATATACATAAATTATCATATGCATGTTGTGAGGCATGGGTCTGCATGTTTGTGGAAAATCCTCAAGTTTGGTTCCCGTGAAAGGATGTGCGCTATCTCACTTCAGATCTAAAAAAAACTGGTCATCATACAGTCATCTTGATATTCCTTCCGCGAATGAACATGCAATTACCGTGAAAAATTCATATCTAGCTTTTATTTAACCAGCATCCCATGCATGTATAAACAGCGCGCTCTGATTTATGGGTAGGCGGATCATATAGTTAGTGCGGGCTGTCAAGAATACTTGCAGTTTAAAGGGAATTTTACTTTCCAGCAGTATTATTAAATTACTTATCAAAACCTAAGATTAAGATGGCATATTGGGGGGGGGGGGTTATTATACTTCCTGTTATTATCAGATTATAAACCATTCGCTCTCGTGCCGAGTTTACCAGCTTGTTGTATACGAACAATAAGAGTTTATGACACATTATTTATAAAATATTATCTTGTAAATCAAATGCAAACAATGGCACTGTCGCACTTTCACCTTGCTTGACATTTTCCTTATGTACTGAGTTAAAGATATTTTGCAGAAGAATCATGCTTTGTGTTATTGATGGGTGGAAACTATCACTTTCCTACTAGATAGAATATGTCGATCCAATTGTAACAGATGCTCGATTTATGAACCTTTGATCAGATATAACCCATTAATCACAGTGTTAACTCACTTAACCACTTCCCAATGACTGGTCTCTGGCATTCTGGTCTTACTATAAGTTTGAGTTACACTATTGTATTATAGTAAAGAATAGTTGGATCGTAGTGGAATTTGGTGTGTTAATGCGCCATTTCGGCCCTCTGACATGAGAAAGTCTATACGACCAGTGTATTGGCGTCAGAGTGCCGTTACATTTTGCATCGAGGACCGCACTTAAACCTCTATGAGGATGCAAATAATTTTGTAATTTCTGACAACGCCTCATAGCCTTATAAGTACCTTCTCACTTGACATAGACCAGACTAATCGTTTACGTTTTAGTATACTTTCTAATAGGACCTAAGTAGCATCTGCCAAATTGTCCATTTTAAATCCGCATATTGGAAAATCACTTTGTTTGTTTGTTGAATACAAGCAAGGCTCGCACAGTTTCTGGAGGACAACCAGCTTGTACGCGATACAGAAAATGACTCTTTACTATAGCACTGAGAGGTATTCAGTTGGCTTTAGAGTTTGCATGTACCCTTTTGTGTTAATTCACCACTTGGTAGCCTAGTGTTTAGATTGTCAGCTGTTTACCATAATATCAATGCAAAATGATGGATGAACTTTGCAGTTCATTCCCCCGTAAGACGTGTACAGAGACTCAAGTAAGCAAAACATATAATGCCAAATGTCGTGCATTCACGGCTAGTGTATCACGTTATGTTAAAAATCTCTACAAAAATACACAAAACTACTTAGGCCAAATCAAATCTTTTCATATTTACTAAACTGATTTATTTTTTTATTAAATGACAGGTAGCCATCAATTTAATTATAATAACAAAAAAAAATGTAAACATTAGACCTAGGCAGTTTACATGGACGTCAATGCAACCTATATTTCACCAATATTTTATAATCACTTATTATTATATCTTTAACATGACACAGATCTAAGCCGGTTGGCGTTCTCAAGCTGTAAAGCTCGATCTAGTGAAATCTACCTAAAAACTCAAAATCAGGTAATTGGCTTTAGTAAATTACAGGTTTGACTCTTGTCAATAAAGCTTCATACACAAGAAAGAGTTATGTTCAACTACCTAAATGTTTAACCATGAGTACATGTACTTTTTAGAAGAAGAAGGAAAAAAACAGAACAGACCAAAGTCTCCAGTTTATATCTTGAAAGAATTAAGGACAAAAATCGTAACTATAGAATGTTGAAAATTTAAAAATTGTCTTGAAAACCCCTGCATATATATATATATATATATATATATATATATATATATATATATATATATATATATGTATATAGGTTTCTTTGAGGTTTGAACTATATTTATGTTGCAGCGCCATCAGTTTACACCAAGCTGCGTGAGCGCCAATAGTTAAACTTGATAAGCAGTTTTTTTTTTATAATGGTAAATTAAATGATGTAAGAAATATGTGGGATATAACGTTAAGGCGTGCGATGTATTTTGTACGCGCGTAGCATGTAGAGGTAGCATGTTATCTGTAACAGTAAATGTTATGGACTCCGAAGTGAAACAGCTTTATTAATTCATCAATAAGCGTCAATTAATATCATGTCAATGTGCACCAGTAATATATCCATGTTCAAATGCAAGTTTATGTTTTGGCCACGCCATGTTTTCTATTGCCGTAACCGTGCACCTAACAAATCACTTCCGGAAATGTTAAAGAGCCGCTGAAGTAGTTTTGAGGAACGTTATGTTTGTGGATCTGTTTTGAGGCAGAATAAATGGAGGACGAGCTATCTAGTAGTGGACAAGATCGAGACCCTGCTACATTAAGAAACAGTAGCTGCGGCGGGACATTTGTGGGATTTATATTTTGGCTATGAGATGGTCCTGCATGTGTGGGATGTAATCGCTAGATGTGGGATGCAATCTATATATATAGTTGGTAGATGTAATATTTGGCCACGAGATGTTTCTTTTGGTGTGAAATGCAATCTATGTAGTTGTGGGATCAAATATTAGCCATGGGATATAATAATGAGGGGGATGTAGCCTTTTTTAATTGTAATCATCGGGGTATATGATGTAGTTACAGAGCTTCTGGATTTGTGGAGGGTTGTGGCGTATTGGGTGAGAGCCTCACTTGTGCCCGCACATTGGTTGGCTTGCGTCCCATTCTGATGTTCCGCACTAAGACTCCTGGCAAAGGTGTTTTACACAAGAGTACACTCTCTCCACCCAGGAGTGAATGGGTACCGGCATGGCCGGGAGGCAAATGTGTTCAAATAACCTCCTATTATGGTTGCTCAAACAGTAAGCTCCCAAGGGGAAAAGCTACAAGAATTAACGGGCCTGAAAGACCAAGAGAGTCGGATGAGACTGACAAGGTCGGTGGAATCAGAACAAAAACCCCACCTTTACCTTTCGATTTATCATACACGTGTGGGATGGGATGTGCATGCCGGGGTGGGTTAAGCCTATAGCGCCATACGGCCCTCTGACAGTGGAGATTCTACAACAAGCGTACTTTATAGCGTCAATCTTTCTAGGTGTATATGAATACCCAAACCGAGTCATGTATTCACGGATGTAGATGTAGCCTAAATCGAATAATGAACATCTGCGCTGATGTTCGGGATATGATTCCTATCATATGAACAGTATTCGTGATAACTGTGTCTGCCTGGTCACAATAAATAATGATCATTGATCGAGAGCCCAAAGAACTGAAGCCAAGCAATCCACAGAATAAATCCACGATAAATCCGTATAATGAATACATAATGACTCTTGATCATGAGTCATTCAAACCCTAAAGAAATGAATTCTTGAAATACACACGCGTTATGATGATTTAATAACATTTTTACAATCCTTTAATGTTTGTGTTCTTACGGTAACATATCAAATTTGTATTCTTATTTTAAAAAAGCACTTTATATATAAAAATATATATGTATATATATATATATATATATATATATATATATATATATATATATATACTTATTTATTCTACATGGATTGTACAATTAGTTTAAACTGTTCAAGGTACGCTCCATGGCTCAGATGATTGCGTTCGGTAGTCTGTCCGGGTGCAGGAAACTTGAGAACCTAGAGGGAACCACCAGCCTTGGACGGGCAACTACAACCCACTCTCATCGCCGGGGATCGAACCCGGGTCGAAAACGTAGAGAGCCGAGCGTTTTAACCCTCAGCTGTCCAGATAACAATAACATTAAAATTTTATTTACGCCATATTGAAAAGTTATAATTATAATTATTATTATTGTTGTTTTTTATATTAGTATGGTAGTTGTTGTTGTTACAATTTTCTGTTATTATCATAATTAATATTGTTATTATTATTGTTCTTATAATAATAATAATAATAATAATAATAATAATAATTATAATTATATTATTTTTTTTATTAGTAGTAGTAGTTGTAGAGGTATTATATAGTCCAATTTTTACAGCAGGACACCGTGACTCTAACAAGGTAAAGATGACATGCAGAGAGCACTTAAAACAGCAAATTATACCTTCATCCTTGCTGGACTATGGTGATCGGGCCAATTCACAATAAATTTTAATATCTCGTATAAATTGCATGTCGTAAAGGTACCAGCCGAACGCTCGAGGCTAAAAGTTGCTCTGCCCTAAATGGTACGTCAAATATGTGTCACAATATTTGGAATACCAACTTAGTTATCTCAGTTTCCAATATATTCGGATCATGATAAGGCACGCTGTTTATACACCTTAAATTTAGGGCTACTTGCAATATGTAGCCGTTAAGACCTGCTTGTCAGGTCTGAAGCCTCTACAGCAGACGGCCCTAATAACCGTACTTTATGCACATAACTTTTGGCTCGGGTTACCGAAAAGTATGCACACGTAAATTAATTCCCTTGATTCGTCTCATTCACGCGTGGAGTCTGGCGGGCAAAGTTCAGGTAAAATGGACGAGGGCACGTGTCAACAGGTGCACTATTTAGTCCCGTGATAATGATTAGCCTCAGGTTTTGAGAGAAAAATAAATAAATGAATCGTGGTGAAAACAATGTATAACCGGAACCACACATGAGATACTGACTCACAGGTGTCCATATAAATATTGGTTGCTCAGATAAATTTTGATTCTTAAATTCAATGAAATCGGTCCTTTTTTTCAGGATTTTGACTGAATGTCATATGAGTCATAGCGAAAACATTTTGTCCGTCGTCAGGCCATCATGTATGTTTTCTTTTCATTATGTATGATTTTTTTAGGGGGTGGGGGAGGGGGGCTAGTTAAAGAGGACAAATCTAGTTGGGTAAAGATTTACTAACATACGAAGCTGTTACGAAACGCTTGATATCTAAGAAATAATCCCTTCGCCCAACCTCTTTTGGCCCCAGTTGCTCAACTTGCTAAATAATGCACGGCTGTGGTATATCTGTGCGTCGGACGCAAGTAATCTGTTGTTAACACATACAGCAGCACCTCGGGATCAGCAATGTCATGGCTTATATACATACGCACTTGAAAACGACGAAATGGCCGGAATGACGACGTCTTATACCAAATCCATTTTTTCTGTTGCCACACCAGATTATGGAAATAGCGTTCAAGCTGAACTGTCATGACTTATATTTCATATACAAGGTTTACTAGAGGACATGAACTAAATAAGATGAAAAAAAACATGCACGTGATGGGTACAGCTGCTTTCATGCAACCAGAGAATTCTTCTTTAAATGATATATTGAGACTGACAAATATCACTCATATATTAATTTTTTTTCTGCGTGCAGTCATTATTTTTTAAACCTTGTAGCCGCGATCACCTAAACCTATTAAACAATGAGACACAAACATATACACACACTCTTACCTGCATGTGTGTAATTACTAAACGTAATGATATAAAAGACACGGACTACCAAGAGCTATCTATGTATTTGATAGCTACAGGCCTGTAACGCATGTAAACAACCTCTTTGATTCTTTTTCGTGTTTGAGTTACAGCCATCAAGGTGGAGAGTAAATTAACCCTGTAAAGTATGGTCACATCGTGATTCAGATCACGATATTCGGCGTATATTGTGAGGACTCTCAACAACCCCTACATATATATATATATATATATATATATATATATATATATATATATATATTATAAGTCCATGGGCCAGAGCAGATATTGGTTCCACCCAGGGTGGCAAAGCTTCAGCAGGTTTTTCTTAAAGGTCTATGACTGTAGATGATATTTTAGTATGATAACTGATCCAGAGTGGTAGCTTAGTCTTTAGTTATCCGTTATTGAATGTAATGACCAAGATGAAAATTTAAACTTTGAGCTGCATCGCCTTTCCCACAGTATTTGGTTAATAACTTCATGAATACAAAAGATATCATAACAAATATGGTCTCAACAGATAGCTAAGACCCAGGGCTTTCTGACAGTATGTCAAATGTGGCAGTTATATACAATTGCCATCAGTGGCAGATACTAATATTTACCCCTACCCCATATAATTTGCTGAAAAATTGTTATTTTTATTAATTTATTTAAAGAATATAGGAACTTATGACATTTTCGCTATTGTCATTTATTCTTTGATTTAATCTAAGGTACCAGCTTGGTTTTCCTAGTCTCTCTTTAATATTTTTGGAGATTTAGGCTAAAACTTTAATGAAGTATGATTGACCCTATAATGAAAAGTTAACCTTCCAGCTGCAGCGACTTTTCCACAGTATTTACTTAATAACTTCAAGTATACAAAATATATCATAACAAATTTGGTCTTAGTAGATAGCTAAGACCCAGGGCTTTCTGAGAGTGTGTCAAATGTGACAGTTATATACATTTATCATCAGTGGCAGTTATTAATATTTACCCCTACCCCTTAAAACTGTTGAAAATTCTATATTTTTATTGTCACCTACTTATACGGAACACCATGCTTGTTTTATTATTGTTTTTTAAGTGTATCATAGTTTGCTTGGGAGTGTGCTGAACGTATTTTTTTTATATTTTTAGGGGGGGGGTTGGAGGAAACCGGCCCAATTTATAGTCAACCTGTGAGCTCATGCGATGGTGCGGCGTCTTCTAACTGGCATCCACCGTATGTTAACCTATGCCATCTCCCAATTCATCAGAGCTAGCAGCGCCATTTTTTTTTAAGAATCAGTCAGATATCAAATATTATCGGATTGAAATTATTTGAAGTTACAGAAAGCTAAACTTCGTCATATAGCCAAAAAGCATATACTAAAATTACAGGAGCTATCAACACCATATTTAATGCAAATGTTGGCCACATGGGTCATATTTAAAATTGAGGTTATTATGGCGCCACCTATATTAAGATTTTTTTTTACGGGCAAAAAACTTTTAATTTTAGCCTCTTTCATTCAGTGCTTTAGAAATGTTTTGTTATTAAACTGTCTGCCGAATGGTAAAAATCTTCGAAAAAGTTTTCTTATTGCAGGGGTGTCTCAGTTGCATAAGAATAGATCTGGTACATGGATTTTTTGAGTCATAAGAAGCTGAAGTTAGTCTGATATAGGCCTACTCGGCCACAGGATTGAGGGGATGCAATAGTCTTTTCTGAAAAACTGTTGTTTCAAATGCATAGCAAAACCTTACTTTTAGGTGGCCTTGTTCAAGTTTACTTAAATGATTTTGCCTAAATTATTGAACCTTAAACAGTGAAACGACTGTGAGAGAAAACCTAATAGATTTATTATATGAACAGATTGAACTGTGTGGGTATATAAACAAAGCTGTATCGGCAACATAAATTATTGGTGTTCATGTGCAACTAATGTGTGAGATAAATCCATGAATAAAATATATCTGAATTCTGATTTAGCTTTCAAAAGGCTTCTATTATTATCCTAAACATAGTAGTCAAAGTCTTTCAGTATGTATAGACAGATTTGGCAACAGGCCAAGATTTTGTATCTATTAAAAGCTTGGCAGACTGCCAACTATTTCAGAATTTGCAACAGGACAAGTTTTTTTTATTACATTTATTGAGACAAAACATATACAATACCAATACATATACTCAGAAAATATTACAAAGTCAAAGCATTACAAAAACAATACACGTATCTTGGAAAAGAGCAGCGTGATATATGTAAGAAAAAATGCAACAATGGTAAAAACAAAAAAAAAGGGGAAAAAATATCACAGAAAGCACATGAAGGAAGAAAAAAAAGGATGCACATTCCCACATACATGCATACACACATATATATATACACATACATATACATACATATTATATGCACAGATATCCAAATATAAACGATTTAGAATTTAAAGATACCCCATATTTCATTAAGTACCTCCAGTTCGTCTTTTTTTCTCTAATATGTTTTTCAATTTCATAAATCTACTTTGCATAATTGAGCCCATCCAATGCTCTTGGTTTCATTTCTTTACATCTACATGTATATAAGTATTTTTAAAAAATAAGCAATATGAGATTTAGTATATCATACTCTTTGACACCCAATTCCACTAGCTTTAAGTCTAATATTATTGTTTGATCTTTCATTTTCTTGTTAAACCAACAGGCTAATTCGGACCAATATCCTTGAGTAATAGGGCATTCCCAAAACAAATGTGGTAATGATTCTCTTCCTTCTTCACAGAAAGAACAAGTCTCCTTATCTTTGACACCAATTTTGAATAAAAATGTATTTGGTGTTAATATTCTATGTATCAAATTAAACTGAAATATCCTTAAGGTTGTAGACTGAGTAAGCTTCACTATATGCATAAAGGAATTAAGGATACATTTTTTTAGTCATATTCAATATTTAGGTCCCTTTTCCAAGTTTCAGTTTATGTCTATTTATAGCTCTGGCAGACGGCCAACTATATCAGATTAGGCAACAGGCCAAGAGTAACGTCAGCGAAGGCTAGGTACAGGTCAAGGGTTCATTAACTGCAATAGTTGCACTAGGCACTTCGCTTGACTTGGTTCACAACTGCCTCCCTTCAGTGAACTTGGTCTACCCTGTGCAACTTACTCAAAAGAAGTTTGATGTATCTACCTGAAATTTGGCCTGTCCATCTTTATTTATTGGCTTTCTTGTACACAAGACTGATGTCGCAACTTACAATGATTTTTGCACAGTGTATGTAAATGCTCATTTCTCAGGATTTATTATATATCACCCTGACATTGTGCTTATTTGTATTTTCATGGATAAGTTGGTATTTGTAGACCTCGGATAGCTTCGTCATATACAAGACTTATGGCGCCCCCAGCAATAATTTTGGCAAAGTAAATTTCCCTGTTTATTCACAGGAGGGATTTGATTAATATATGCCTGAAATTGGGCATATTTATTCAGCTCGGATAGGTTCGTCGCATACAAGACCTATGTGCCACCTGCAGTTTTGTTGTTGTTGTTCCATGCATCTGTGCACCATGCTCGAAAGTGGTTTGAAGTATCTGCCTGAAATTTGGCATCTCTATACATCCGCAATGGATTCCTCATACACAAGACTGTTAGAACCACATGCAATCATTTTTGTGTTGTATATACATCCAAGCCGATATTTCAGGAGGGTTTTTATGGTTCTTAAACTCAGGTTCAAAATTGCCCTGCATATTATCATGTAAGCATTATATCTGATGTATATCCCATTTCACAGGTTCGCATTAGGTCTGTAGGCTTTGTTTATGATGTCATATGTTATTAGTATTTCGGACTACGTGACAAGGTGGTAGCATGTTATTTTGTATCCGGTGGTCACCCATGCCTTGTGTCTACCTCACCTGCGGCATCAACCCCATTGCATAACACCGAGGAATCCCCATAGACGAAGTCATTTGTGATAGAAACACACCTGTGGGACACTCTCTTACCATTACATCTTGGATGGACCACTACGACCCACTCTCACAGCCAAATTTAAAAAATTAAACAGAGACTAAGAAAACCAAGCTGGTATCAAAGAATAAAAGAAAATGGCGAAAATGTCATAAGTTCCTGCAATCTTTTAATAAATGAATAATAATATCAATTTTTCAGCAAATTTTAAGGGGTATGGGTAAATACTAATATCTGCCACTGATGATAAATGTATATAACTGCCACATTTGACACACTCACAGAAAGCCCTGGGTCTTAGCTATCTACTAAGACCATATTTGTTATGATATCTTTTGTATTCTTGAAGTTATTAAATAAATACTGTGGAAAAGGCGATGCAGCTCAAAGTTTAAATTTTCATCTGGATCATTACATTCAATAACGGATAACAAAGACAAAGCTACCACTCTGGATCAGTTATCATACTAAAATATCATCTACAGGCATAGACCTTTAAGAAAAACCTGCTTAAGTTTTGCCACCCTGGGTGCTACCAATATGTTTAAAATTAGCTCTGGGCCCATGGACTATATGCATTAAATAGATGTAGTGACTCAGTTTGAACATAATTGTAACTTGCTTTTCAGTATCACTGTATGTATGGAATATTGGCACTTATAATATTTACTCTCAAGAAAATCAGATAATTCATAACTCCATCGACTCTTGTTTAAAGCCTGCAAGGAATCCATTTCTGGGAAGGCTTATAGGAGGCTCCATTCTTGGGTGACGTGATTTTATACATTCATGAGGGAAACACCAGCTATCGAGTGTTTTAAGCTTATTTGCATAGATTCCCTTTTCACAGTTCCATGTAAAATGAAAATTCGTCCATCCATGCAAAATGCAAAACAATAATATTTTACTCTTTCGTTTACAAAAATAAAATTGTGCTTTTCAGCTTTTCAAGAAAGACTTTATATTTTCATTTTCATTTCTTTCTCTAAAACTTTAGCCTTGTCAATTGCCATACATTCATATTTGAATATTTCAATAAATATGTTAACGTTTCCTCATATAGAACCTCCTTATAGTTTTGCAGTGATTTCTACCTATACCATGAAAGACCATTTCTGCTTTCCAGCACGTGGAGCCCGCAAATATGGTTTTATCAACACACTTTTAAATTTTTCATCAAAAATTGATGATTTTATTGTTTAATTTCATTTGAATTTCTTATTAATTTGAGAAAACATGATGATCCCCGGGGTACGTTTTGAAAATAAGTTAGTTTTTCTTTATAAAGATAATAATAATAATAATAATAATAATAATAATAATAATAATAATAATGACGATGATAATAAAATAATAATCATCATCGTTATCATCATAAGTAATAGATGTAGTACTAGTATCTATATTTTTATAGCGTAAGGCGATTTTTTTGTGATTTTCCATGTCTCCTCTTATACCATCGTACGGAATGACGTGATTTTCGACATACATATGCTCCGGGTTTGTCCGAAGAGATTCCACCCACGTGAATTTGCAAAGTCAATGTCAACCAAATTCACGTCGTGGTTGGTACAGTGTGATGTGTGTAGCTGCACCACCAAAGTTGTAAATACATTATATTGACTAAAAATGTTTTGAAAATCGAGATTGTTTTTTTTTCTAATTACTGCAGTTACAAATGTAAAATATTTGTAAAAATGTAAATTTAATACGTTTGTACTGTATTTGTTTCGTTTACATGCATGTGCCATCTCATTTTCAGCAATGCTTATGTAATACTCTTTGTTAAAAGACTTATTAATCTTTCATTCATTATGTATGCTTATATTGTGTATAAGTCATGGCAATCATTTTTACTTTTTTCACAAATGAAATTTTGGTATTTTTTCATTTTCTTCTAAGGTCTATTCATGGACGGTTTCTTTTGTATGTATATATGATATTGTTGATCAGTTTCTCATGTCACATGGTACATGTGTAGCTAGGTGACTATTTACCAAAGACGCCGACCACATGTTGGGCACTGGCCTGGGGGGGGGGGGGGGCGACCGTGTGCGACTGTACGCTATTCCGAACCATGTTCCGAACGCTCTTCCGAAAGATGTTTAACCATAATACAATCTAAATAATGGATCTATATATTAATAGCGTAAAACGATTTGTGTCATTTGCCGTAACCTTGGAATTCCGAAACCACCGTAGGGATTGTCGTGTTTGTCCAAAAGCGTGCGTAGCACGGGTAATTGCTTGAAGTACATGTAGAAGAAATAGTAGTAGGCCTAGTAGTAAAAGTAGTAATAGTTATATTGCCCGAACTCATTAACTTGATATAATCATCTTGTTATCAACTTAGCAAACACGAACTCTAATACACACCCAATGACTAATTACTAATCTTTAGCTGAGTCATTAATCGCAAAGACCGGGGTCACTTATACCGGGAAGTGTACGTATACTGGTTATCAGAACACCTTATCACTGTCTCTCTACAACACAACATGTGTTACACGCGGAGACTGCACGCTGAGACCCCGGCTTTCTCCTGCCGTGTTTATTTAAGACCGTTATATTTATGTCAAAGCTAGTGCTGACAGCTAGATCAAAAATGCAGAAAATGATTAATCGGGGTGTGTGTAACACACTTTTCAACACGTCTCATGATCAAAATATCTCACAAGACAAAACATCAGCAAAAATACTTGTATCCATGTTGAGTCCTCGTGAACACAAAATAATAAATTATTTATGACATTCATACGTGCAAGACTTGTATAGAAAAAATCGCGGCCTTGTGATAGACTTATCAAACATGCGCTAATGTTTTCTGTGTGTACACCCATGCTTCCTCCAGAGGTCGCATTTTACTTAAACATTTTCCAGTGAGGGGCGAAATCAAAATTCATTACATTCCAAGAGAAAGACCTTTTTTTTCTACATTAGACATACCCATTGTTACCAAATATTAAATATAAATTAAATCCATGTTACAATTTCATTCCGGTGCATTTTATCTAATCTAACTATTTTCTGCAACTTGTATCTACTCAATTCGCTATATCAAGATATACATACGCTACTTGTGTAGTTGTAGAAGCTCCAGTCCATTGTGAGGATACGATTCCTATACCCATAATCCCAAACCAGGAGTGCTGTATGACGTATCAATTGACTTTAAATCATAAAAACAAAGCATAAACACACCATTTTGTTCATTGTACTTAATTAGATAATACTAAATATAAAGCACATATATACGCGTCTTATCCTGGCCAATACTGAAACAACGCACTTGTTGAATGGATCTCGAAACGGCTTAATACGTGATTTCGTGTCCACAAGTTATATAAACTTTGTGGTGTGTAACGCTTAAATCCATGTGAACAATTACTTTTTATCCTGGTGTTATCTATCAATATTTTCACGGCAGAGAAACCTAAACGCAAACATATGATCCCGGTGTTATACACTGCGTTGCATGCTATTAAAACGTAACTGTGACAAAAAATGAAATTCGCATGATAAATCAATATAAACCACGTGTGGTAGGCCGTTAGTGCCCCGATAGCACAGACGCTTTGAAAGATTGGTGCCGTGCTGCATGCACTAATGGTGAGACACGCCAGCCACGGAGAACATAAAAACTTTAATGCCAAGTAGAGGAAATTAATTATTTGACGGCTGTAAATAAGTCAATATTTAATAATTATTATATGTAATTATACTTTCATTTATGTGTTAATATATTTAATACAAAATACAGCAGCTGGTAAATTCAGACGTAAATTCTTGATTGACATAATTAAGAGGATTTCTTAAATATTACAGCGATTTTTTATGGTCAGCTAGTTTTTTTTGGGATGAGACACGAATATAGCTGGCAGATAAAAGTATATATATATATTATTATTATATAAACATAATAAACTTAATAATAATAATAATTATAATAATAACTATCATGATGATGATGATAAGGCGATGATGATCCTATAAAGATACATATGTATACAGTTATCTGAAAAGACATTAATTAATATATAACCTCCCTTAATAGGTTATAGTTCTAAAATCAATCCACTCTGATACGGGATCCGTTTGCTTCAATGGTTGTCCTTTTAACGGGGATTTCACACACACACACACACACACACACACACACACACACCATCACACACACACATCCTCACACACACATATATATATATATTATATATATATATATTATATATATAAATTTTATATATATATATATATATATATATATATATATATCAACTGCTGGTATAAACACCATTACCAACATCGTATTTAAAGATCTAACGATACTCAAACTTATATCATCATTAGAATTTTGAGTATAAAATATATTAAATAATAGTGTTCAGTGAGGACGCGATGCATGCAAGAGGTCACTTGGTTCACTTTCACAGGCGCTCACCCACCTCCAAAGTGAATCTAAAGATCTCCTCAAGCAACTTTCATGAAAAGCAAACTCATGTCACTATTAATGTCTTCAGTGCCATAGCTTCAGTCAACAGCTTTTTATCGGGGTGTCTGAGAGTAAAATAATAATATAATTTCCAACAGCTGTTCTCTATGATTGCCAGACAATGGAGCCACGAACACAAGAGGCTCCGGTATTACGGTCTCACACAACTCAATATTTAGGCAAGCTTGTGTTTATACGTAACATGAGAATGATTAGATCACGTCCAGTGTTGCTCAGGTTTCTTTAATAACACCACAAACATTAACTCGCACCACGCACGCAACGATTTTTCGGGTGGGGGAGGTCTCTGTGTTTGTACACGTAAAACACAACGTTCCTTGACATGGCTTCCACACTTGAAGCGCCATCTGTTAGCTATGTTTAAAATTAAATTCCCAGCGAACTGAATGTTCTCAGTTATAAAAATAATCCATTATTAATTTAATAAAGCACCGATAATTAGAGTTCTTTTGATTATCTACTATTTAAAGCGATTTCATATCATATACCTTGTAAAACAAAACGTCACTGGACATGGCTTCCACACTTGAAGTGCAATCTGTTAGCTATGTTTAAAATTAAATACCCTGCGAACTAAATTTTCTCAGTTATTAAATAATCCATTATTTATTTTATATAACACCAATAATGAGAGTCCTTTGGATTTTCCACTATTTTAAGCGATTTTATATCATATAATTTGTAAATCCGTTAAACAAGCAGAAACACAAACAGGGAAATTAAAAGCTTATCGGCAAACACCGCCAGAATTAAACTTTTTAGTGGTTATGCCTTGATCATAAACAATGCAACCACTATTTATAATAACAGCTCCGTTGTATAATCAAGTGTCAATCCAATTATTTTTTTTTGTCAGCATAAAATCCGGGCGCTTAAATAAGTTTACTCTTCATGAATGAATAATTGTATATCGCTTTTCCATTGTTTGTGACCTATCATAATAATATAAAGATGGACCTCAAAGCCGGGACGTCACTCAAGGTGCCGTCACTTTGGCGTCGTTTATGTGACAATACCTCTGCAATCTCTCTTCGAATTGACGGTGGTTAAATATTTTTAATTTTTCGCGAAGGATATGTTGCAGCGCCATCTATCAGAAATTACACCAACTGTGTCTCTCCAGCGAAAAAAACTCTGCCCAGACTCTGAGAAAACCATTTAACCGGGAAATTGACCGGACCTGTCCAAACACACAAAAAAAAGGGTAATACACAAACTTTTCATAATGGAAAAAAAATCAGCGTTGGTTATTCACATACATCCTGAAACTCACGACTTCGTGACTACATTTATTTTATATATTGTTGTCAGATGGCAGCATTATGTAAACTGTTACAAATCAAGGATATGTGTTATCTACAGTGTTATTATTGTTATGATTCTGATTATGATTATTATGAATTTTATGTTTATTATTATTATTATTATTATTATTATTATTATTATTATTATTATTATCATTATTATTATTTATTAAATTATTAGTATAATAATAATATTAATTATTATGATATATATTATTTTTATTATTATTATTTTTAATAAAATTATTATAATTATTATTATAATAATAATAATTATTATTATTATTGCTTCCGCCAAGAGGCTATATGCGTTCGTTCCCATTCCTGTGTGTGTTTGTGCGTGTGTGTAACTCACGCAATCATTAACGGAATCTCAAAAAATTTCAGGGCATTTGGAAATCGGCCAATGAAGAATCGATTAGATTTTGGTGTGGATCCAGCAAATGACCCGGATTCAGGAGCGTCATCATGGAATATTCACAAATGTACGGTCACGTCATCATAAGTCAAGGAATATTTACAAACGTAGAGTCACTTATGCGCGAGCTACCCCGGGAAATGGGAATGAATAAGTGAATGCGAACATGGTTTTGGAGCAGGCACCTACTGTGGAGAACCCCCACAGTCCTTGGATGCAGATATCTAGTTATATCTCCGCATTGTATAGATGTTATACAGGTAACTGTTATACAACAGCGTGATCATAGAAGCATATTCGGATAAGTATTAGGGCACGGGGGCAGTCTGTGTGGAACCTGTTCTACCCAAATCATGCCACTTCCGGTTTAATATGGATTACGGGACACCCACTTGTCTTAACCGTTAAAATTCAATATTGAATTCATGACACTTCAATATAAATCCTCTTAACTGTTTATATTGCATATACGAATGGGTACCAAATGTCACTAAATTCACTAAGTCCTCATAACATTCATTTGCATGTAGTTTACCTAGAAACAATTCGAAACCAATCTGTATTAATGGCTCATATATATTTTGCTCTCCACTACATTGATACCTACGTCATTGATTTATTTAGAAACCCCTGAGCGTTGCAGGAGAAAGGATTTCTTTATCCACAATCCCCAAACAACAGAGAAGTACCCTTTTTGACTACGGGGCAAATTAAAACCAGTGGTGACCAGCGGTTCGTACGGAAAGGAATGAACAATCCATATATAAGACGTCAGAGCTTACTTCCAACCCTCTTTCAATAAAAATGGCCTGACTTATTAACACCATATGATAAAGAAGGCTGTCCTGGGGGTCAGAGCAGGTTGGAAACTTCACTTAATCCCTTACGCCTGAGCGTTCTCTTTCATGAGCAGGCACTTAGTCAAGTCATTATGACGTGCAAACGGGCTAAACGTTAATCGACATGATTAGGGGGAAATCTGCTGGTAGTACCCATCGCGATTGTAGAACTCTTAGACTATTACGTTAAACCCACGGACTGGCTATATATATGTTTCGGCTTAGTAATATCAACCATTCAAAAGTCGGACAGATCTTTCGGCCATTTGCTTATTTTAACTTAAATTGTTATGCATTTTAATTTTGTCTGTGGCAGAAATCCTATGCCTGTGGGACAGATTCGTTTTACTCTAGCGAGTACGATGTAGTAAAGAGTGCTTGTTGACATGACACCTGGTGTAATAAGGGGTTATAATTTTTAGATTTAACAGCAAACATTTAAGGGTTCTTCATTCCAGTATTACCATTGCGTTATGAAACCAAATAAGAAAATTCTAAATTATGCATTTCTTTCATTTTCTAGAAATGCCTACATTACAAAGAACAAATACTAAACGCTTGTATATTGTCATGATCAAGCTTTTCAAAAATGCTGAGTCCTTGTGATGATTAATTTGGTTTCACCGTTTTACCTTCAAATGCATCCCTTTTTCTCCCTTGTTTTTTAAGGTTCATCAGAGTATGCATTGTTAACGTGTGCAGATTTGTGTTCTTAAATGATTTCCTGCTACCAAGAAAACCCACAAAATATGTCACCACAGACATATTGATGGTCTATTAAAAACCACATGATGGTCTACGTGGTCCACAAACCGGGATACACCCTCACTGTTCCTCCAGTGGACATGTGACAGTAGAGATCCGTCAACAATCACGGCCATTACAATCACGAATCCTTACGTGGAGGTTTTCATGGTGTGATTGTTAACCAAAATTAACACATACGCCTTTTCGCAGCGATTTATATACACATGTTTGTAACGCGTTGTTTGTATTGGCTTGGTTTACTGGGTTTGGCAATGAAAAGGACAATTTGCTCTGTGATTGTTGACTGATCAGCTGATATAGTGTGCCTATTCATAATCACTTATAGTAGTAGTAGTAGTAGTTTAGTATATACATGTATTTTTGTGTGCCACCAGTAAAATATTTCTCAGGTAGCAATCAGCCAGCTCCTTGTCCATCAATTTAACAGAATGTTGCATGTTAAATTGTTGAAAAAACGTTGTGTAAGAGCGTATTTGATTGGCTGCCAGAAAAGGGGTTGCAAGGACGGGTAATATAAGCTTCTATATCATGCTTCTTTTTTCGCCCAAACGCTGTTTATCAAGCCCCAGTGGGCCGAGCTGTCAATTAAGCTGAGAAATATAGAAAATATAAGATCTCAGTTAATGCGTCAATTTTTCTTCCAGGATGGGGGGGGGGGGGTGACTTGTAGACACACAAACACACACACACACACACATATATATATATATATATATATATATATATATATATATATATATATATATGGCTTGTGTTAAAACCATGAGGTTCTAAAGTGCTCAACTAATGAAAGGAGCTGTAAATATATATATATATATATATATATATATATATATATATATATATATATATATATATATATATACACCTTTTAGTGTCTGTATGACACATTTCAAATATACATATATACTTAATCACATTTCAAATATATTACAAATAATTGTAAGGTTTTAGACAAATCAGGTATAATGTTTCCAGTATAAGTTAATTCTAAACCAGGCTTAGATATAACATTTCATAGTAAACTCATAAATGGAACCAAAGTCTATAATTCTATTTATTAATATATTTCATTTGCATTATACAGATATTATTCTCTGAATAGTGGGGGTCGATGATTACATTGACCCATCCCCTTCCCCCTTGCCAAAAAGTGAGGGGCATATATACCCCCATCCCCCCATATTGCCGCCTCTGGATCTCAGTAGGAGGGAACGGAAATATTACCCCGACGGGGAATTTTGAATCTTTATACTGAGATTTTGTAATGTGGTTAACTGGTGACAATTTTGGGCCAACTAACTAATATTCGTTTTGTTCACATTTTTTCTCCCATTTTAAATCTGATTACACTGAAATATCATTAAGCAATCTCACAAAATACGAAGTCACAAATACTTAACGGTCCATCAATTGAGTAACGGAACATCTAAATGAAGTGTTGGGATTTTTTTGTAAGTTGTTTTACAAATTTCAACTGTTTGCTGGTAATACCTTAATTTTAAAAGAAGTTTAGAACAACTGTTAGAATTATAAGTAAGATTTATATGTTTCAAACTGGGAGGACTGGGATAATTTTATGAGTAACGTTTATTACGTTGGACTTGGCATGTCTGATGATGAATAGTCTATTTTACCATGTCCGGTTCCCATGTTTTTCTATTGAAAAACGATACAGACGCTTACTTTTTTAATTTACCCTGCACTGAAAACATAGGGTTGTCAAATCGACAACTTTAGGGTTGTCAAATGGGTGTACGTAAAACAACAACCCATGTTGTCAAAATTTCAATTTGACAGCCCTCTAGGGTTGTAAAAAGGGTTGTCAAATGTTTGCTGTGCCCTGTCAGGTCTCTCTCTCTCTCTCTCTCTCTCTCTCTCTCTCTCTCTCTCTCTCTCTCTCTCTCTCTATATATATATATATATATATATATATATATATATATATATATATTATGATAATAAAATTAATAACAGACGTATATTTATTAAATCCAAGTGGTCGTGTAACTTGTGATACGTCTATTTGACTGCAACAGTTTTACGACTGATTATTCCTTACCATGTGGACAGGGTTATGTCATGAGTGTGTTTCAGTGTTCTCATAAAGAGTAAATGTGTACCTTTATTATATCGTCATCGACTCCCCTACGTTTTCAGTGTGCTCACACCAGTAAAGTAAAAATCTCAGTTTCAAGCCGTGTATACAAATGCAGGCATGATGAATGAATGAAAAGGTCAGCAGGTGGCGCTGACAACTCATAAGGACCAGAACAAGAAAACGGGAGAATGGGAAGAATTTTTTCACATTATAATTGCAAGGCCAATGAATATTTATACACATGCGCAAAAGCACATATATCCTCATGTGGCTTACCTCTGTAATAGCCTACCATCAATTCCGGATGCCATGTACCAATTAAATCACCATTTTTTTTTAATTTGACTAATATGTGTGCACAGATTAATGTGTTTTACATAATGCGGGTTTAAACAACTTCCTGAGTTACTGGTATCGATTTTACTGATGTGGCGCACCAACAGGTAGGCCTTATTAAGAAAACATGTCATATCTGAGAGGGAAATCCACCAAGATTTTAATCACCTACTTTTTCTTCTTCTCCAGCGTAATATGTTTTGCATTTTTTCTCTCATACACATTTATACACAATTATGTTTACTAAGTACATCTTTATATACGTTTAAAAAGACGAGGGTAGTTCTGGCTTAGGGGAGAGCGAAGATATCCCCCCCCCCCCCCTCTCTCCACTGGATCCCCCAGCGAATCATATATAATACGGGGTGAGGTGTGGTAACGCTGATATGTGTCGGGTAACAATAACAGATACTTGTTCTGGTTATCCGGTATGTGATATATGATAGTCGTATAACTAAGGAAGTTAGCAAAATATCCAGCTTATGTCAGATTGTATACAAATATTCCTACTGCTGTATAATGTCAACAAGTACAAGTGCTGCCTGGCTTGTGTGTTGTACACCCAGTTTAGATATGGTGAGGAAAGCATTGTATCTTTGAACTAAGCATGAGTGTGACACTTGCAGGCTTAATGGGAAGGCTAGGTTTCACTAACGAACAAGTGTGCCTTTCGAGGGTTCGATACACCGAGCCTGGTCAACGCTAGGGTAATCTTGCGCTACCCCCTGCGACTTAGTCAGAAACCGAAATGGAATCCCACAGATGTACAGAGTACTTAGTACATAATACAAGCATTTAATAATTGTCAAAAACACTTGATTTAATCCGTTTTTTTTTCAAATTAATTTTGGCTTGCAACAAATGCTAAAACGCTCTATATTAACATTATAGGCTTCCATTTTAATTATTCCACGTTCAAATTTTTCAATAGCGATGTTTTTTTTTAGGTTAATTGAAAGTTTTAAATAAAACTGAAAATACGATGGGACCTGTGTGGGTTAAAATTTGTATGCCAACAATCTTACGCTTTCTTGCTATGTATTAATTTAATGATTCTTACGATTGAAAATCCAGCTTGGTTATAGGGCAAAGGTCGTTAGGTGAAGGCAAAATTTGTTTTATATCTAACCTGGATGTAATCTGGATCACTGTAGGGAACACGTACTTTATGGTATAGCATTACATTAAAAGTTGAGACAGTTATCAGAATAAACAAAGTTTAATCCTTTCTCCTGATATTAAATTGACCTTGTGTGTTTCTCAGGAATGTCCTGGGATGGTTTTAACAGGTGATGCCTGTCATTACAAAGTGTGCATTAAAGATCATAGTTGTTTCTGTCGAACTTGAACCATGAACTAAATATAGTTTACGATTAATAGCTATAATCGGTGGTTACCTGAGCTTAAGTGTCAGAAGAAAAATTAAAAAATTGCCAAATATTTATATCAAATTTTGTATCTGACTGTTGTTTTATTTAAGATTTTATAAAACAATTAAAGTTATATCTTAATTTTAAAAAAAAATAATATTTTAAATTTAAAACCTATACTTCAAAAAGTTACACTTGATTTAATTTTTTTTTAACTTCTAATTTTACACTTTGAATTGTAAACAAATTTCACCCCGCATTCTCATGAATGTGTCAAAATTCCGCATCCCATTCCGTATTGCCCGTCTGATTTGGAAGTTGCTTTCACATCCGCGCTTCTGTGCGCATGCGTTGAACTCGTTCTGCAGGAGGCTTCTCATGCTACAACAGAAATATGGCATGGCTTCATTAGGTAAAGCTGAGCGAACTACATTTATGTAAGACCTACCAAAAGGAAACATTTCTTAAGCCTCCATCTTAAGGGAGGGCCTGGAGGATTCTGAGTGTTGATGAGGTTATTCTATATATATGTATATATATTTGGGGCAAGAAGTTTTTTTCTATTTTTTTGGGGGGGGGGGGGGGGTTTCTCAGGTAATCTGCAACGCAAAATCATGGACGAGATTTAATTTTCCTGTTTAATTTTATATCCGAAGCAGGCCTTTGGTCATAGTAATAGTCACAGATGACGCATTTGCCAATGATATTTATTTTGACAATGACCTAATTTTCAACGTCATCAGCAACCTACCCCCTATTATCGCTCATTTGCGTGCTACCAGGTTGGGAGAGGATTCTTCTCGCGCTAACAATACCTGTAGTTATGATATAAATGTTAACCAGTCAAACACTTATCAGTTAAGCATTGGTATAGATGGCCTTTCTGGATATTTATACAGTGACACCCCGCCTTGCGACCACCCCACAATTGCGACCACCCCACAATTACGACCACTTTGCTTGGTCCCGAATTTTTTTTAGTTCATTTATGTTTATAAATGACTCAAAATTACGACCACCCCAGAATTCAGAATTACGACCAGATTTCCTGGTCCTAGCGCTAATGCGACCCCGCTAATGCGACCACCGCTAAGAAGTACTTAGCAACATTTGTCACGAGTCAGTTGCTGCACCTTGTCACAGGCGCCTTAACGAAAGAACAAAGCGGGTAACAAGGTTTCTCAACCTGAGTTTTAATCTGGTTCCGCATGACTCGGTGTCTGCGTTTGGGACTCGTTGTGGCGTAGGTTATAGATCAAAGAGGGTAACCATCGGCCTGATTACTTAATGAGCCGGTCTGCCCTGGGGTCTTGGGCTATAGCGATGCTAATTGCCCATCAGTGATCACCTGTATTACAACTACCCTAAGTGCGGGGGTGAAAGCTTAATATTTCAACTCATCACATATTGTTCGATCCTCATTGGTCAAATAAACGACCTAGTTAATCCTAAATGTGTTCATACCTTACTCACACTGACTTTTGAGCAGTCGGTAAAATGTATAAATAAAGCCTGCATGGGGGCAAATCCCACACATTTCCTTGCCTTATCTGATAGATCGCTGTCAGTTTTTTCTTTGCTTGTTCAGTCTGCACTCAAATTGTTTGCTGTTGTGCGACCATGCCTCTGAAAGAGCTCTCCTTGTAGGAGAAAGTGGCGTTAATAAAGGCGGCAACACCAGGACGCAGTCAGCACCAACAGGATCAGCAGTTTAGCGTCAGTAAAACTTAAGTGCACGCAATATATACTCAAGCGGAAGGCTAAATATATGACAGCCACGTGTATGTTCAATATGTATTCAGTAATTTGTCATCGTATTGCCTCTAGTGTAATTATGTGTTAATCATCAGTCACTGCGTATTTTTATCATGAATAAATATATAAAATAATTTTGTTTTCTTTTCAGCTACACAAAAAAAACATTCAAAATAAGGGCCAGTTGAGTAAAATATTTTGTTATAATTCACATTAAAGATATGCAATTTAATACACATTAAACATCAGCGTGTTATATGCGACCAAGGTAAGAGTTTCACAAATACGACCACCCCCAAATTGCGACCACTTCACTCAGTCCTCATGATGGTCGTAATTGTGGGGTTCTACTGTGTATGTTTATTTAGGGCTTTGAAAGAGGTGACTTCATTGAGTGACCTCTGACCTGCTCTCAGGGAGTTGAGTTTGAGAGATTGACATTCACTGACTGACATCTGACTTACCGGCGTTTTAGAAGAGTGACTGTATTACGTGCATCCTGACTCACCCGCATGTATCTGTTATACGTACACCTCTCAACTTGTTGGGAATGTTCCGGAAACAGTTAAAAACACCCTGCAAGTCCGTGGCACTGCAAGTCCCAGTATTTGTAAATATGTTTATAACAAATATTCCTCACATTATAATTTATTATAATTATAATTATTATCATTATAATAAAATTAATAATAATAATAATAATAATAATAATAATAATAATAATAATAATTATTATTATTATTATTATTATTATTATTATTATTATTATTATTATAATTATTATTATTATTATTATTATTATTATTATTATTATTATTATTATTATTATTTACTACTACCACTACTACAATTCTTGGATGGCATGTTTTAAGAGTGTTGTAAGAAAGTGAACAAACGTATCTAGATAACACAAATATTTGTTTAATGAATGCAATTTGGCAAATTCTTTGCGTTATGTCTCGATCCATAAAAAGAAAAGACAATATGCCCGCTCATACCAATATTTTGCTCCCCATAAAACCATAATTATTTTTTTGTGGCCTTACAGAAAAGGTTCTCTATTAGTTTTCTCGTTTTATTAATTCACCTTTCACCCCTGAGTATCGTTTTATATGAATTCTGATTTCTTAAAACATAGTCCCAGCCTCCTTCTGTAGCCAGACCAGACCCCAGCGGTAATCTGAACTACTCCTTTACTAAAATGGATTAGAATTTGATCTAGCCTTAAGGTTCCCCTCTTCCCATTACAATACATTTGTCAACATCTTTCTTTAAAGAATTATACAGGAAACGTATCACCGATGTGGTTGTCTAAAATGGGTGATCGTGTAACCAGGTGATCGTTATGGCCGAGTGTTCGAGTTACTTGGTCGTTATCGCAGAGTGGTCAAGTGACTGGGGTGGTCTTCACAGAAATGTGGTAACGTTTCTGGGGTAGTCAGCATAGCAGACTGGTCTATATAGCGACGCGGCCGTGTTAACAGGGTGGTCATTATAGCGCACTGGTCGTGTAAGGGGGTACATGGTCGCTATAGTGGAGTCGTCGTTTTACCGTTTTGATCATTATAGTGTAGTGTTCGTGTTACCGAGTTGGTCAATTTAGTGGATCAGTCATGATACCCAAGAGTTCGTCGTAGTGGATTGGTCGTGTTACCGATTTGATTATTTTAGTAGAGTGGTCGTATAACCGGGGTGGTCATTATCGTGGAGTGGTCGTATTACCGGGTTGACCATTATGGCGAAGAGGTCATAATAGCGGGTTTGTCATTATTATAGACCGGTTGTGTTACCAAAGTTATAGTGAATTGTTCGTTGTACAGATGTGGTCGTTATAGCGGAGTGGTCGTATAATTTTGCAGAATAGCAAAGTGGTCGAGCTACCGGTGATGTCATTATGGCGGAGTGGTCGAGTTACTGGGGTGGTCTTCATGGTATATGCGTAACATTTCCTGAATTTAAGTAATAAATTGGCGAGGATAAGCAAGTAAAGGATTAAATGAGAAATCATTTGGATCACAACATGACTTGAGGATTTTTTTATATGTGAAGGATTTAAGACAATAATACCCCGCAAATTCGTTATTTCGCAAGAAACGCGCAGTTATAAATAGATTACGATTACTTAACAGAGTTTCACGATCATGTACCGAGTATACTACTAGATTCCACCCTTTACTGTTCAGATTAATTCCGGATTCCGACAAATGCTGACACTCTTTATAATGATGTTAGTGGCAAAATTTCATTCTGGTTTAATAGTCTCTTAACCGCATTTTCAACAGTGTCTGCATGCAGGTTATAGGTAAAATTTAAAGTTGTATCACTAAAATACCGGTTGTTTTGAATTGTCCTCTGAGCTGTAAAGGGTTAAGTCATCCATGTCTGAAATCGTACACTTTCTATGCATTTTTGTATTTACAAACTTATGTTTATTTCCACAGTCAGTTGTCATTTTCCTTATGATGTCAAGGTTATGAGGTCAAGGCAAGTCTTTTATGATCTGCGACCAGAACATCTGAACATCATATGTAGGATACACTTTATACTTATACAGAATTGAAATTAAAAAAAGTTTTTTTTTATTTAACTTACGTTGTGTTTTTCTCGTGCAATTGCTGAGATGATTTTAACAGCCAATATACCTGAAAATTTAATTTGATTTCAAGATAATAGTTATTTCTAAAACGTGAACGATGAGTTTAACGATTAACAACGCTGGAATAAAAATACAATTTTGAATATATTTTTAAACAAAATATTAATATCAGATATTGTATATTACATTTTTAATTTAAGGTTTATTTTCAATTGAAATTAAGATTAAAATCTTGATTCTATAATATTTTTTTTTCAAAGTAAGAGCTCAAATATTAACAAGCAACACTTAAAATGTAGATTTTTAGAATTGATAATTAAACCATTTTTGAAATGTACCAGTTTCATCTGTAAAATAATTTAAAAATTCACAAAAAAATACAATTTAGAATATCAAGTTAAAATATAAATGATAAAATTTATGCTACGTACGTATAGTAATAAAGGAAAATTCTCCATTTTAAAATTTAAATAAATCTTACCCAACATTTTCATGACTGAGTCAAATCGCACTATGGCGCTCCTTATCTGTAAGTTGGTGTCGTATTTCCGTGCGCATGCGTTGAACTCGTTTAGCAGGAATGCTCGCACAACAGAAATATCACATAACCGGTACTGTCACGAAGAGTAGAAGAGCCAAGCGTAGTGCATTTAGAAAAAAAAACATGCAAACAAAGAAACATTTTATTAAGTCATTCTTATAGGATGGATGACTTTATTTAGATTTCAATATTAGGTTCATTTTCTAAATTGGGTGGGTTGTCTGGTTGATTGATTAAATTAACATAAACATTTGCAATAATATATGCATTATCTCATGCATGTCATTAGTTAATTTTCGCTGAATACAAAAAGTTTCCACAGGAAAACCACCCTGGCACACGGACTTGTAGATTCTCCAAGTTAATATATATATATATATATATATATATATATATATATATATATATTTATATATATATAAATATATATATATATACATAATAATTATATATAGGCATATATATATATATATATATATATATATATATAGTTGTATATGCCATTCACAGACGCTGAAAAAGGTATATATATATATAAATATATATATATATATATATATATATATATATATATATACACAAAGTCATCCCCCCGCCCTAGAAGAAAAATTGACGCCACTGCATGTGTGTCTGTTTACCATAACAAGATTGGGGACCAGAGATCTAATCTTATGCACGCGCGGCGATTCTCAAACAGGAAAGTAATTTGCCAGAATGACAAAGAAGAAACATCAGTTGGAAGCTTGAAAATTCTTTATTTGCAATTTGCCCTCCAGGTGGCGTGCGCGCTACATTTATATTTTGCACCACTGATCGCGCCCGGAGCAAGATTTTGAAAATTTGTGAACAGGAGTGAGCAAAAGTTTTTAGAGCAAAATATTTGCAGATATCATAATTTATAAACAAAAAAAAAACTATATTCCGTGTATATTTAACAAAGCTGGTATGTGAATAGGTCCTGAGTAATGATCGCATACTTAGGGAAGGGCGAACAACTTATTAAACCTTTGGAATGCGTAGTTAGGGTTCCGCTTTTACCTCGATGGTGACTTAAACGAAATATGTTAAAACATTAGCTTATCAGTATTTTTCTCATATCTTTTATCAAAGATTATAACTTCTGGATTATTCATATATTCTGGAATCCAGAAATTGTTAAACATTATTCATATCAAATGGTTACCTCAAGTCATCCTCATCACCTACACGCCATCTGTCATCATTTAAAAAGATTTTTACTGAGTCAATTATTGAGAGAGTTACCTCAACAGAGTCGGGTATTGAGAGAGGTCTCTACACTGAGCGACATCTGACTTACTCAAACATAGTCGAGAATTGAAAGTGGTGCCTACATTACGTGACATCTGATTTAACAGCATGGAGTCTTGTTTCGTGCAGCCCTCAGTTTGATGGAAAAACCCTCGAAGCAGCTCACAACGCCCTGCATATCACAGACATTGCAAGACCCTGTAATTATTTTATACCACTTATCCACAAAAATGTTGTTTACTCTTGAGTTAACTGTTTTATAAGGCGTAGACGTTATAAAGATATGCCATGCATTTGGTGATATGAGTTTGACGATTACCTTATCAAGATGACTGCAAACAACAAAAAATCAGGGAAGCAGGCAGCCGACAACAAACATTCCAAACCCGCAATATATTTTTATGTTTCAAAACCGGCACTGCCTAATACGTCTCCGAGCGTTTTACGGTCTATATACATACAGTAGAGTGGCATTTATCCGAACTCCGTTTATCCGAAAAACTCAGAACCGAAAATCGGATCGTTCATCAGAAATCTATCAATAACAAATTGTTCATGTAAAATTCAAGTAATAATATATATACATATATTAAGTGTATACTTACCTTAAAAATCTCAGAAATGTGTGAGGAACTGGAGCTACGTTTATATATATATATATATATATATATATATATATATATATATATATATATATATATATATATATATATATATATATCACTGAAGAAAGACATTACTGTAGATTCACTACAGACTGTTTCACGGGATGTGACCCAAACCTCCGGGAAATGTTGTTAGAATTAAGTTAACGTCATAGTTTGAAAAGCGGAGACTTTATGAGATTACGAGGTTATGCTTTGTGCGTATCGGGGAGAGTAAGTAAAGATTGACACAGATCATATATATATATATATATATATATATATATATATATATATATATATATATATATATACGCGTGACGGTTAGGTAAAGACATATATGACAATATTAACATATAATAACAAAATAATTATGCTATTAAATAACTGTGTGTATTTAATATGAAGGTCAGCAAAATGAATGGGCTACACGCATTTCCCACCCTGAACCTGCTAAATCCTTGTATAAACTACTTGAAATTGTCATCCTGCATATAGTATAATTCTGCAGGGTATATTTTAATGTACGCATACTGCCAGGGCACAGGTATTTCTGCTCTTTTTGCTGTCTGCTTTCTATAGGTATTTTTTACGAGCAGTTGACCCCCTGTGTTTAGTCGTAATGGAAAGTGTGTTGTTCTAATTCTAGATTTGTGCAGTTCTCAAGTTTAATTTAATAATCAAATAGTAAATGCCTCTATCTCTAATGCCCCTGGTCCCATGGCTTTCAATTACTATAAGTGCATGGGCCCTTCAGGTTACATTTCACTTTGACAGGGACAGCTTGATTTAAAAATAATTAAAATATAAAATGTTTACTCTCTCCGTCTCTCTGTCTCTGTCTGTCTCTCTCTCTCCCTCTTTCTCTCTCTCAACTGGTTCTTATTCGGACTTCACACTTGTTGAAATTAATGACTCCTTTTGTACGCATGGCCAAAGATTAGCCAGTAACCTTTCATCTCTACCAAACCATTATGTCATAATTGTTTCAAGAGCGTATGCGTTCATCCCCGTTCGTGCGAGTGTTTGTGTGTGGGTGTATATTTGTTAAAAAATAACTCATGCAATCATAAACGGAATCTCATAAATTTTTCAGAGCATTACGTGAGTGAGGCAATGGAGAGTCGATTAGACTTTGGTGTAGATCTGGCACATGATCTGTATTTTGGAACGTCATCAAGGAATTTTTTTTAATGTGAATGCAACCGCAGTTTGGGAGCATCCCATATTAGGAACCCCCCACATGGCGAAGGCTTGCGTTCCTTAGAATGCAGATTTCTAGTTCAATATGCTTCAATATATGTATGATTCTATTATCATTATATGTCAGATATATTTTATAAGTACATGTATATAATTCCATGTATTTTTTAAGATTTTTTGGTGGAGGTAACCCATCCATTTTTTAATGCTTGCTAAACTAAGTATAAAGTATATCTGCAGAATACCATTTCTGTTTCAGACTAAGTGACAGGAGCTTACACGCGAAAATTCTAGCGTCAAGCAGGCTCGGTGTATCACTCATGGGGGTCCTCGATGTGAGTCATCCCCAATGCTGTGTCATTACACCAAGACCCCCCGAAAGGCACACTTGTTTGTGTGTGAAACAGGACTGTTGGGCACAGTCTCCCCATTTAGCCTGCATAGGGTTCAAACTGGGTGGGGGCCGACCGTAAAAAATCTCACCGTCTCGGCTGAGATTCGAACACACGATCTCCTGGCTAAGACCCCTGTGCTCTACACCCCTGAGCCACGTATTTTCAAGTATTTCATATGTCTAATTTTTACAGGGTCTGCTTGAAAAACAGAATGACATCTGAATAAGTCACTTTGTACAAAAATGTTAAAATAAATAACTAGAAATCTGCATTCTTCTGAATGCAAGCCTCCGCCATTCACTACGCCATTCACTTTTTCGATCCATATTCTGAAGTTCATTCTTGCATAAGTGACCGTACATTTGTGAATATTCCTTGATAACGTTTTTGGATCTAGAAAATGGCAATTTTCATGATTGTGTGAGTTATGTTGTGAACAAACACACACACGAACGGGAACGAACACATGCCCCCTCCCCTTTATGTAGGCAATAATATATAATGATTAAACACTGGTTACATCAGTTAGAATCTGGGTATAGGATGGGACTGAAATAATTCGTGTACATACGGGGAATAGATTGGAATAATATATGTGCTTTCACATTACATGTTTAAAAAAACGTGCGATTATTTCTATTGGAGAAATATGATTATCAAATATGATTATCATCAATAATTCGTTGAAATATTATTGCGATGGAAATGTTATCAGACTTGACCAAAACTTCACTCTAGAATTCCTATATATCTGTTAATATTTCTGTGATAAGGTTGCTCTTTTACTGGCCCAAGGTTCCCCTGTTCTCAACATTCGTGGTTCTTATAAAACTGTTATTACTGCACAATTATTGTTATTTAGACCCATTATTATTATTGAAACTATTCAGCTCTTTTGCAGAAGTGTCCATTTAAGTTTTATATTTGTACAGCATTCTAAATCAATTATTAGGGGCCTGGACAGTAGGGGGGTAAAACGCTCGGCTCCCTCCGCTGCCGACCTGGGTTCGATCCCCGGCGTGACTATGAGAGTATATCTATATAGGTTGTAGTTGCCCGTCCAACGCTGGAGGTTTTCTCCGGGTTCTCCGGGTTCCTCCACCCCTACAGACTACCGAACGCCATCATCTGAGCCATTGAGAGTGCTTTGATTAGTTAATAACTAATTGTACATTCCATGTAAAATGAATAATTTTATATTTATATATAACGACATGCTATAACTTATAACTGATTGTCATTGAGAGTAACCTAGTCAAACATGGTTGTGCAGTGAAAACTCTATTTTTACTGAAAGCTCAAAGAAATTCCTGTAATTTTGTCTCAAGTGTTCTTATCTAATTCCTATTACTTCACGAGACTGGCGGGAGTCCTGCAGTGGTTTAACATTCGTAATTAATATAAATTGGGATTATCCAGAATACCTCCAAATTTGACAAAGCAGCAGACGAACCAACCAACGAAAAAAGGGGAAAACATAATACCTTCAATTCGGAGTTATATAATTAAATTAATACCATTTAATTACTGTATATAAAAAGTAGCAAATATCAGCCGGAAGAATTGACGAACGCCTGGAAATATAAACCTTAAGCGGACGCACTGCAAATGGCTATTTTTAACCCACTGGGGTAATATAATGCTGCATTTACGAACTGATATTTATTTCCACAGTCAGATGGTAATTGGGCATGGGTATGAGGTCAAGGTTATAAGGTCAAGGTTATGAGGTCAAGTTTATGAGATCAAGACTATGAGGTAAAGGCAACTCTTATATATGATCTGTGACCAGTACATCTGAACCTCATATACAGGATAACACAAAAATTCAAGAAAGTAATTGAAAAAAAGTTTATTCCTTTAAATTGACACTGTGTGTTTCTCTGTGATGTCCTGGGATGATTTTAACAGGTGATACCTGAAATTTAATGAGATTTAAAGATAAAAGTTATTTCTTTCAAACGTCCATCATTAATTAAACAAAGTCAACGAATAACACAGTTATAACAATACAATTTTAAAAAAAAATACACACAATTACAATTTAAATTAAAGATTATTTCTAATTCAAATAAAGATTTAAATCTTCATTCTTTAAACATTCTACTTCAAAACAAATCCCCCCATTATTATTTATTGCAACATTTTGAATCTAAGGGTTTTTTTTTCGAAAATTAAATATTAAAACTTAATTTTTTAAATTGTAACAGTTTCAGCTGTTAATAAAATTTAAAAATCTAAAAAAAAAAATAGAGAAAATTATGAATATTTACTCAAAATATAAATGATTTAATCTTAAATTTAATTGATCATTTTAAATAAATCATACCCCTCATCCTCATAATCAAATCGTATCTCTGCATCCCCATCCTTATAGCTCGTCGGATCTGGAAGTTGGTGTCACATCCATAATTCCGTGCGCATGCGTTGAACTCGTTCAGCAGGAGGGTTCGCATTCTGAAACAGAAATATCACATGACCTGTACTGTCACGAAGAGTGAAAAAGCCATGCGAACTGTATTTATATAAAAAAAATCAAATAATGAACGATTTTATTGAGCTTCTACAATAGGACTGAAAAGTTTACTTCTGCAACAGCATTTGCGTCAATATTTTTTCTGGACGGGGGGGGGGGGGGGGGGGGGGGCTAATGCTGTATTTGTTCCCTTGGCAGTATGGTAAATACGAGTCACAGTGGAAAGTAGTGTTCGATACGTGGTCCCAGTGGTATTTACCACTGCACTGGCGAGCTGGGTCTTTCTGGAGTAACCACTTACCGAACTTCACCTTTGTCTACGGCAATCCAGGTGGGAAAATAACGAAACAAAGATTTCTCGAGTGAAAACAACAGTTTAAGTGTCAAATTTGAACAAACGTGAAATGAAACATCTAATACTTATAAAAGGAATTCAGTTCACGTTTGTTCCCAATGTTCTCTAAAACCGCGCTGTGTACAATATTGTGCCATACATCATTTTAAAGGTTATTATCCCCGCAGTGACATAGGCGATATGAAAATAAATAATTTTTAATATACATATAATTTTGAGTGATTTTTCCATTTTTTTACCGAGCACAGCCGAACTGTCTTCGGCAATTACCGGCATGCGTGCATCCCCTAACACTAAGGACTATTGTTCATATGAATAACGCTTGCTTTCAATGAGGAATTTGACCCACGTGCGTGGTCAGTAAAAGAGAAAAACACATGTTTCTCGCTTTATGAAATCGAGAGTTCAACCCAGGAGGATTAATGACAAAACCTAAGTCAAGGTCCCAATTTTAGGAACATGCGTGGGGTGGGGTGGAGTGGTGTCTGGGGTTTCAGGCCTCAAAATTTGTCTGATATGATGAAAAAAAAAATTGCGGCGTTTGAAAATGAATACGGACCCTCTGCATGGAATTCCGTTGGGTCCGCTTCTGTTACTTACGAGGTATGCATATTTCTATTTCTTTCTTCAGGAACAGTTTCCTTGCAACGTACATTTAATAAATCTTTCATGTGTTCCTCACATCAACCTTATCTCTATACGTCCACCGATAGAATCCAGTCAAATATCATCGAAAACCTGAATGCCCCCGCGTCTCATTCCGGTTCACAATGTCAACACCATCACTGGCCAGGTCATCAAGGTAAACATACCGGGGTATAAATTTCTTGCCACGAGGACAGAACCACAAAATGAATGTTAAAAATATTGGAGCGACTGCAGGATCACTCACGCACTGTCTCCACCAGATTATGAGTTTATACGGACGGACGGTATGATGTTAAGGATTCATGTAATTTAAAAGTAAGTGGCAAAATTAAGATACAAGCAGCTGTACATAGAAACGTTTTCTGTTCACAGAAGTGTTGTGCCTCAGAGAGGTGCGTGAGTTATTCTGCAGTCGTGCCAAAATGTTTATACATTTCTTATGGAGACATTTTCCCACTGAAAACCTATATTTTCTGTAAACTTTTGGATTAAAAAAAATAAGCCAACATTTCACATCTCAGTTAATAAATCTCCCCAACCCCGGCAATAAGCCCGGTATACCGGGTCTATCAGCTAGTTTATTATAAATCAGTCCCTGTCTGGATACCATGACAACCTAGACATAAAGTCATCGGGCTTTTTTCTGTTAACTGGGTACCGGTACCGTTTACACCACTAGACATCCGGAGATCACCATCAATCCCGAGGTAACGGATGCAGTATTAGATTACAGTTTATTGACCGGGCTGTCCAGTTGCGTTATTTTAGGTACATTCCCGTTTGTAATTATATGAACGATGTCTTAATTTAGTGACCTATGACTTACCCGCAGGGAGTCTTGTCTCGTGCAGCCCTCAGCTTGCTGGAAATGCCCCCGAAGCACCTCACAACGCCCTGCATATCCCAGACACTGCACGACCCTGTAATTATAAATGTATCAATTGTTCGACAAAATTAAGAAATATGCTATGCATGTTGTAATATGAGGTTGACGTTTAGCCGTATCAAGATATCTTCAATCCGAACAATCCATTGAAGCAGGCAGGCAACCGTAAATATTTCGAACCCGGAATTTATTATAATGTTTAGTAACTGGCACGGACTAATACTTCTCTCAGCATGAGCATGGTTTCTCAGCCTTTACTGTTTATATATATATATATATATATATATATATATATATATATATATATATATATATATACATATATATATATATATATATATATATATATATATATACAGTTGGGTGTCAATTATCCGAACATTGTTATTTGAAAACCCGTTTATCCGAAATTGATAACTGAGATCAGAAAATTGTCCCGTTTATCAGAATTCCGAATAAAGAAAAACTGTTATAAGAAATTGTCTCCAATACTAGTCAAATTTACAGAGAACCATGGATTAGTAATGCACTCAATTTTTTGGGCACATAAGCAATAATTTCATTGTATTTTGCATGATACATTGGTTAAATTGGGGGAAAACGTAACGAAAATGTTGTGGCAAAGGTTTAATATGAACTAAAGCTGTCTCAATTCGTGTCAGTCAGTACCTGATAGCGCCGGGTAATTTGCAATCATATATATATATATATATATATATATATATATATATATATATATTAATGTTACTTATGTTATTTGTACTTCGGGCCATATGGCCTTTCTACAATCAAATCGTTGTTGTTGTTTATATATATATATATATATATATATTATTATGATTATATATATGCATATATACACTTCCTTTATAGAATAGTTCCTCGATTTATAATAGATTAAGATATATCATCGCCAGACAATGCCAACGCGAGAACGCCCAGCGCTCATGCAAGGGTAGATAGTCCAGAACTGGACTGTTCGGGGCCATTTTTATAAAATGATACTCTATGTTGCGGCGTGGCATGTTAAGGCAGCCTTATGTCAATCACCTCTTTTATCCACGTTAGATTCCTCCAGGGTGGCGGCAGCAGTCAGGTCAGCCTCAGCGTTAACCTCAGCTTCAGCAACGGCTTCATTCTGCCGTCAAATATATAGAGTCAGACTGTCAGAGCAATAATCGATGGATTTTTTTTACCTAAATAAATAAAGAAAATTGAATACAACAAGCCTATAATATAGATAAAAGCCCTTAAGGTACGATGTCCAATCGAATTCCATTTAATAAATATCAAACAAAAGTCAGGTAATATTATATCTATGAATAATAGGTATATACCATTTAAACCTGGTCTAGAGTTCCCTCTGATGGTACATGTATTTATGAAATCAGAATCCATTTTTATATGAAATTTTAACATTTTTGAAAATTATAAATATTTAAATGCTACCAAATTTTAAGCAACCGTTAACAGCAAACCACTTTATTCATAGTGGGCTAAAATCAGTTTACATGATAACAGGCTCTGTGTATCGCACATGAGTTCGAACCCTCTAAAGGTGCACTCGTTTGTAAGTGAAAGTGAAACACCTTGAGTGGGGGCCGACCGTAAAAAAATCTCAGCGTTCCTCGGCTGAGATTCGAACTCACAATCTACCAGCTTTGAGCTTCAGGGCCACAGAGAAAAATATGGTCCTTGGGCAGCCAATCATTCAGAGAAAAACTGCAACCATGCTTAAACATGCTCTTGAAATGCGAATTTAAAACTGAGATAAGCTTACCAGTTCTTCCTCGCCGTCAGGGGCAGGTGCAGCCAGAGCTCCGACCAGCAGCAGCGCAGCAACACACAGAAAAACCTTCATCTTGACAGTTCTGTATTACAGTCAGGACAAGCTGGTCAGCGCACGGCGGGCAGCAGCATTTATAGTCTTTACGATAATGACCGAAGGGGGAGTATAGGCGTTAAGTGGCGGTCAAACAACCCAATTACCTCATCTTTGCCGCAGTTTATCCCTTAAATTGGTACAAGATTGCTATATATAATGACCCATTTTGCAAATTTCACCACCAGAATTTTTAACTCGCGTGGACATAATTATCACAGTATCGACTCGATGTGTCATTGTTCGGGATGTCATTCAGTGCAGTTGATGGTTCTGACCAACAGAACGACAGAAAAGTCGGGGTTTTTTTTTGCTGTTCCCCGAATAAAATAGCTTCGTTTTTAATATTGAATGTAGTAAGTTAGGTATTTCATCACTATATTCCGTTTCACCAACCCGTGTCCACCTGTTTTTTTTAAGATAACTGTATTGAAAAGTTTAAACTTTTAAGAATCTGCATATGGAAGTGACAAACTTATTTGGTAAATAAGTTTTACAACAAATCTCTGGTTTATGTTTTAAACTTTTCGGACTCTTAAGAATGACCTGACGGATCACGTGTCTCCCTATACACTACTAGCCATCCCTGCTTTAGAAAGTTATATTTTAGAGTGTTTACTTGACATCATCCAATCAGCAAGCAGGGGCGTAGCGAAGGGGGACCGCGCGGGGCCATGCCCAACCCCCCCCCCCCCCCGCCCCGGTCGCCGTCCTTTCAGAATTTCACTTAATCTAATACAAATATATATACAAATATATATATATATATATATATATATATATATATATATATAAATATATATATATATATATATATATATATATATATATATATATATATATATATGCATTAAATCAGTGGCGGATATATGCAATCAGTGGCGGATCCAGAGGGGGCGCCTTCGGCGCACGGCCCTCCGTTGAGCTGCTAAATCTCTCATTTTATCTAATTTCCGATTTTCGTTATTAATTTTCGTTTTTCATATTTCTTATTATTAATAAGCAATTAGACTTTATTTAAGTTATCTGCAGTTACAATTACTTTTATGAACAGCTGCAGAACAATAGCAGATGGATCGAGCACCGGGCCCTGGTTGGGGTCGACCGTGAATAATCTCACGGCTCATCTGGTGACACCGGTACTCAAACTCACGATCAGTGCTGAGCTCTTAGGAGTCTTCTGTATTGTCGAGACCACGGAACTCGGTAAAATGCAAAGTTCAACATAATAATTGAGCTTACCAGTTATTTCACCTCGAGCATTACATTTAAAAGATAAATTTTGATAATTACATTAGAGCTTTTGCGCCATTGACATAAAACGATTGAAATTTTATATCCTAATTTTGAAGAAATATAGTATTAAATATTGAACCTCTCTACATAGCGCAAAAACATAACGGAACCATTTTTCAGGAACAGAAAATCCTAATTTTTTTGGTGAAAATTGCCTCAAATTGATCTCTTTACATTGTATACTAGTATTCAAAAAATTTCCCAATATGAGAGGGGGAAACCCCCTCACATACCCTCCTCATGGACCTGTGACTAACCTTAATTAAACCATGGTTCATAATTGAAAATAAAAAAATATATATATATTTTCATAACTAAAATATATAAAGTATAATAATAATAATACACACACACACATATATATATATATATATATATATATATATATATATATATACTTGTATATATAACCGTTTTCATATTACCCATACATGCATATTAGCGCCCCCCCCCCCCTCGGTTTTCGGTTTTCGAATTTCTTGATCCGCCACTGATCATGGCCCCCTCCCCTCCCTCAATCCTGGCTACGCCCCTGAGCAGCTGTCAATTAAGGCTGTTTTTGCCTGTGACCATTGATCTTGACTGCCACAACTGGGTATGATATGTTGTACAATGTGGACTGACATCATATATGTCTAATTAATTATGTTTCTTAAATTAGTTTTCATTGAGGAAATTAATTATTTATCTTGTTGAAAATTAGTCAGTTTATTCTTCTACCCTTTATTAACATTTTTCCTTTGAAATGCTACAAATATAATTTATATAGCATAAAACAGGTGAACATGAGGGGATTGAACGGACAACAATCGTCTTAATATATGCAACCGTCAAAAGTTCAAGCTTAATTAAGTTAAATGTTCCACGAGATATTAATGCAGTGAAATGAATAAACCAAAAAAATATAGGTTTAGATGTGATACAAAGACAGAATAAACACAATTGATGTAAATGATAACATTTTGTCCGAGATGTTTAGTGTTGTTCTACCAATAAAAAAATGTTCATGTTTAAAATTTAAGTAGTGCATGAGATATATGAACACATATTTATTGTATATTTACCGTCGATCACATTAAATTTGTAAAGACCTTAAATTGATCTAAGTATATATATGCGTGACATTAAGGTACCGACATATAATAGCAAAATTGACTTATATAATATATAACCATACATGCCATAAAATTACAGTGCGTTTAATATGAAGGTCACCAAAATGAATGAGCTACCCGCATATCCCACCCGGAGCCTGCTAAACCCTTCAATAAATTGCTTGTAACTGTCATCCTGCAAACAGTATAAATCGGCTGGGTACATTATAATATTACTGTGCGAATGCTGCAGTGCCACAGTTGGTTCTTTTGCATTTGCTTTCTGTTCCCTCTGGAAATACCCCCGACCAAAATGCTCAGTCTTGTTCTATGGCTCAGACCGAATTTCAACTGTAATCAGCATGGTGAAGCTGTGCTTATGTTGCAGGCCTCAAGGTTCCCCCTCTTCTTAGCATTTCTTGAAAGCTACAGAAGCGGGTCCGGGGGGGGGAGGGGGGGGGGCAAGGGGTCCGGACTCCCCATATTGCAGTCGCCTAAACCTTTTTTAACTGTTCCGGACCAACTTTTGCAGCCTTAACTAACCCTTTCCTCGGGTCCTTTTTTAGACTTTGTCATTAGTCCTCGGTTGGACCCCTCCTTTTCCTAAATCCTGGATCACCCCTGAGCTCTTAAAATAATTAAGGCCATTGTACAATGAAACCTGTCTGACATACCTCATTTCTAGTATATAAGACCACCTGTCTACCACCCTTGAATGAACCGAAAGCATTCATATTAGAGATTTATAACTGACCTGTCTAAAAAGACGACCTGAATTAAGACCACTTATCCGGCCAGTCTAACGGGAGGTCTTTTAACACGTGTCATTGTACTAGTTAGCGTTGTGGTCGTGCTGACTGGAGGGTTTCATCATGTCGGGTCGGTCTTATTAGCAAAGAGTTGGTCGTTCACTTTGCCCAATTGGTCTTTACTTATAAATCAAACAATGTATGTATAACTTTGTCAGAGTAAACAAGTATGCTGAGGATAGATGCATAATATATATATATATATATAGTTAAGTCGAATACCATGCTTATGTCGAAGTTACAGACTCGGTATTCCGGACAACTCTAGTTAAAATATTACCAAATAAAACCCGCTTGTGTCGAACCTCGGATGTTTCAAAGTTTTCTGAGCGTCCCTTCGACTTCGACACAACGAGGTTTCACTATATATATATATATATATATATATATATATATATATATATATATATATATATATATTGGCAGTATGTAACAAAAAACAAATCATAAACTTTAATTTGTCGCATGCTGTCGGTCGGGATTACCAAATATAATCGAATCCTGTGGAATTTTAGGCAAGTCTCCGATATTTCCCGTGTGTCCGATATTTGCCAGATTAAATATATATATAGATTTATATATACTCTTAAACAAACACACTTTATTGTTACATGAACCCGTCTGTGATAAATGAATATAACACGCTCTTTAGTATTACCTTTAATTTACTGTTTATTTTGTTCAAGTACATTTATATGAGTAAATAAGCCTAAATTTCATACAGCGATGAAAAATCTTGTCCTTTAATTGAGGACGACATACCAAGAGGAACTGTATGCCACGGCCGGGACCAGTCAAAAACTCAATAAAGACTTTTAACCCCGCAAGAAGAGTACAAAGCCGTTTTTGTTTTCCGCCTCATGAATGAATAATAGCATCCTGGACGCCCGAGGTTGTCTCTGACGTGCGTGTACGGGATGACAGTCATAAACATTTTAGGGTTAACCTAGTTTTTGCCCTAGATGTCATGTGCGTTTACGTGTATTAAATCACGCATTCTTTCTGTGGATTATAAGATCCGTACCGACTTTTTTGCAGAAGAAGCACTCGGAATTCCGCAGAGAGAGATAGATGCTGCGATATTTCAGCCGGGGTAATTATCAAACTGGCAACAGTTATTCTATGGTGTCTTCGAACTAAATGCACAAGGAGTATTTGTGTCATAGATCCATAAAATTGAAACTATGGTTTACTTTGTGCACGGAATTATTCTTTGATTCTTATATATGTGCGGACAAAAAAAAAGGAGCATGCATATTTTTTCCTTTGGGGTCACGTGCTTATTGAAATGAACTTTCTGGAATTCATAGACCATCAGACTTCCGTCGTTGATAGAAAATGGTAAAATATTAAGACAGTGCTGAATGTTACCAATCAGTATGTTCGTAAAACGAATCACGTGCACGTGGAGCTGTCGTGTCTGGATTTTGTTGACGTTTTTTGTCTGGAACAATAACTATGTCTACAGTTCGCCCTACTGCTCAAACAATGCGACACTGAGTGACATAAAAATTCCTTCATGCTTGAGCTGTCAGCAGTGCGGTCTACAACGTGGTCGGGATGTGAAGCCATGTTTTTGTGACAAACATTGTTTGGTATACAACGACTGTTGCCGGGATTTCAACAACAATTGTCCACAGGAAGCTGAAATGGGTAGGAAGCTAGTTCAAGGTTTAAGAAAAGATTTAAATAACTTTCACTGCACTGATACTGGGATGGAAGGGTTGATAGAGCAAGGTCAGAAATATCTTTTGGTAACAACGTGTAATAAGTCGAAAACGGCCTGTGTGCGCAGACCTGATAGTATATACGACTTCCTTCCTGTGACTGACCCGTCTACGGGATTACATTATGTAAATTTCAAGTGTGCCGTTTGCAATGAAGTTTCCAGTGTAATACCTTGGAATATGACAGTAGATTGTGTACAGAAAGTGCGGCCAGACAGGATTACCTATAATCTAACCGACCTAGGAATCCCGGAGCCAGGTCGGAGCGTAACGGGCTGCGTGAATCGACTACGGATAGAACCATCGGATGAGGTGCCTGCTCATACGTGTCAGATAAATGCAGTGAGTACTTGCTCGCCAGATTGCAATAACACCGAGTTGGTACAACGTTGTGAAGAGGGAGGGAAACAATACTTGTTTTCTTGGATCTCTTCCTACAAAAATCCTTATTGTGTCCTTTGCAATGGTGGGATTCCAACTGGTATGGAGTGCTCTCCCTTTGGATTTGGAGGTGTTGGAATTTTCTCCTTTTACTCTCTGCCAATATTATTCGATTTCAGCATGAGTGATGGTTTTCGTGTAGGCGGATCATCTGTTAAGAAAACAAAATGTTCAGAGGGCCAGTTTCCTGAAATTCACATATGCGAGACTGAGCCCAACAGAGAAACTCGCAAACGACTGCCGGACGCGAATCATAAAAACTGCAGTTTTATCAATAACTGTTCAGATGGACAGTTGGTCGGGCAGTTGAGCGAGTGGACCGAACTTCTGACAGAAATATTAAATTTGAATGTCAGTATTAGTATTGATGTCAAAATGCCTGCTATGCTTGTCAAAGTAGCCGGAAAAACGGACCAATCTAACACTGAGCGAATGGTTATCTACCAAGCTGTCATTGACGTGCTTTTCCGAACGATTTATGAAGAATTCGAAAATGGAAAACTGGATGTTTTCATCTTCATACAGAATCTGACCATGAAAGAAACACAGTCTTGCGCTGTGCGAAAAACATATACCAATCGCACAATAAACACTGATACTGAGCTGTCATTTGAACATTTAATTTACAATGGCAGCAGTTACTTGTGTATTGCACAGCGACCAAACAGGGCAGAACGTTTAGTACTAACAAGTGGTGTATCTGAAGCAATCGGTATTTTAACTTTGAGCCTTCAAATTATTTCTGTCATATCCTTAATATTCCGCATCATTGCTCACTTTCTGCTGCCGGAATTTCATAATTCTGCTGGACGCGTGCAGCTTAGCTTGGTTATAGCGATCCTGACCTCACTTGTGACTTTTGTGGTCGCCCCATTGGTCAGACAACGTCACGTGACATGTTACGTAGTTGCCGTGACCCTGCATTGGACACTGTTGGCTTCTTTCACGTGGATGTCGGTTGTAGCGTTTGATATTTGGTGGATGGTTTTACAGAGCACTCGCCTGCGAGCAATGGGAACCAAAAATAAAACCTTTTTATACTTCTCAATTGTAGGCTGGGGCTTACCGACCTTGCTGACCAGTGTCTCTCTCTTAGTCGACAAAGTCGGGAGCGATCCAAAATTCAGAGCAGCGTACGGATCGAGAGATCAAGTTGGAACATGCTGGATTTCCAACAAGTATGCCTTGCTGACGCAGTTTATTGCCCCAGTTGGTTTTTCTATGGCTCTGAATGTAATATTCTTCGTAATGACCTTGCGCCTGCTGTCAAGGGCAAAATCAAACAAGGTCCCCGGTACTTCCTCTGCCCGATCCCACGCCTTCCTCTACTTCAAGATCTTCATCCTTATCGGATCCACATGGATCCTAGGGATCGTCGCTGAGTTGGTGAACCATGACGTAATGTTCTATCTGTTTACTCTCCTCAATGCCTCCCAGGGCTTCTTCATTGCCATGGCTACGTTTGCTTCCAAACGAACACGTGCTGCACTGCAGAAGAAAATCCATCACTTACGTCATCCTAAAATGCGTTCTCCATCTCGAAGTTCTATCACGCCTCTCACGGCCAGATCAAGTCTCTCGTGATCACATGATCACGTTGGGCTGACTAAGCTCAGACTGGTTCCTTGCTAAATAACTGCTGAGCAAACGATATATTTAAGAAGGCATACACTAGAAAGCAGTATCTCGCAAATAAGTCTATTTTCGCCCGGGACCAGCGTCACTTGATAATATGATGAATTTTGCTGACTATCCTTTGAATAGTTCCACGCTTAGACGGTTCCTACAACATCCAAACACTCCTTGTCCAGCGTTTCCGTCACTCAATCATTGTAAGATCAAGTCATGTGACAACAGACTACCTATATATACGTGGACTGATTTCACGCTCAGAATGCCGGAACCAAAGGTTTTAAGTAAATAACTGAAAAATTGTGTTCTTGTGCGGGGTAATCTTAGACATCATTAATTTATGTACCATTACCTGCATCAATATGATAATGAAGAATGAATATGCTTTAGAATATAGTCCCGGTAATCATGACAGATGCATGGATGGAAAATATGACCGGTCGCCAGTCTTTTATGTGACGTGCCTCATTGGATAAGGAACCAGTCTAATGTTTCATTACACCTATGACGCACATGAAACATTTTTTAATGTTTTCAAGGGCATTTCTGTTCTTGTTGAGTGCACATGGCAAATGTTACTTTAAATACATTTATATCATATATTTTGTATAATTTGCCTTTAATACTTTTTATATGTGGCGAGTGTTTTTTTATGTGAAAAGCAACTGCAGAGAATATACCATGTACATACACATACAGCGTAACATTAAATGCTTTGTATGTATATATTTGTGTTAATATATTTGTGTGTTTATATACTTCATCCACAATAATAACAATGTTTTGCTGTCCGTGCAATATGTTGTGGTATACTAAAATCGTATTCAATGACATTATTCCCTCAGCGAAGCCATTATGATCTAGTCGAGTCTACGTGGAAGTCCGAGTCCAAGCCACTCGATTTCCAGTTCCAATTTACAGTTTTTTCGAACCATAGTCCAAGTACGAGTCATATACAAATTTCCTTATTAAAAGAAATTTAAAATGGATTTGTGAGAGTATCATGTGAAGTTCCATACTAGTTTACACCTTCTGCATGTAAACTTAAATGTTTAACTGCATTTAGCTCCCGGTTCAAAGCTGAATTTTGGTATATGTAGTCTTTTTGAATAGTTCTGTTACTATTTCGTGTATGTATATAAATCATTACAGAATGTCACAGAGCTTGGAGTCGAAATGGACTCGACCTGATTTCTCGATTCTTTGCATCCGAGTAGGAGCACAAGTCCAGGTCCAGGACTCTGAGAGTCAGAGTTCCTTAAATAGTGGACTCAAAGCCGGACTCTAAACCACCCGAACTCAAGTCCTACTGTAAACAATACTGCTTAGGAGATATCATGAAAGTAGCACCTAACACCAACGCCGTCTCGACCTGAATGGTGGTGGGTTTGTTTAACCTTGGCTGTATCCGATGAATGTCTCATCTGAGGACATATGTTTATTTTATGGAATTTATGACTTTGTACCGCAAGACATGGAAAGAACAAGACAGTACCATAAACACTGTAATAAGTGAGTCAGAAATCTGGATGCGCTGACGTGACCTTCTCTTTCTCACTTACAAATCTGTGACCTTGCGATGGCGAAAAATCCCGTTTCTTGACACAAGAGTTTATCAGATACAACAGCAGGGTTGGATATACACCTAAAAATGATGTCTGAGGGGGTTACAGACATATAAGGGCAATATCAATTATCAGGCCTTGGCCCCCCGCTGTATCTTGTATCGTCAGGTATGTAACAAGTATTCAGACCACCGTGAGTGCATGATTCACAGAATTAAACATTGCTGTAGCCAATTTAAATGATGATATATCTTAGCCTTGTGGGCAGCAAATGTATTACTAAAATGTGCATCTTTCTCTAGAGCCCCATAGAATTTTCTGATATGTACTCTCTCTCTCTCTCGTTCTTTATAATTTATTTGTAATATATAATATATATATATATATATATATATATATATATATATATATATATATATGGCCAAATCAGTCAAACGGTTCCCGAGATATGAGCTTGGATGTCTGCAGCGTAAACTAGAATGTAGGTGGCGCCACCTGTCATAAAATAAAAAAAATGCTTTCCAGGATGTATAAACCTGCAAAATTTTAGGCAGATATGTCCATCCATTGCCGAGATATGAGTGATTTTATCCCACGGCAGATAAACAGGCGGACGATGTGCAAAAATGGTTGCAGGTGGCGCCACAAGTTTTGCATATGAGAATGAGCTAAGTGAGATCTATACACATGCAAATTTTAAGGAAGATACGTCAAACCACTCCGAAGATATAAGCATGGATGTCTGCAGCGTGAGAGCGAATGTGGGTGGCGCCACCTGTCATAATATCAAGAAAGCTATCCAGGATCTATACGCATGCCGAATTTCTGGTGAATTAGTCAAACCACTGCAGAGTTATGAGTGATTTTAACCCAAGACAGACGAACAGATTGACACTGTGCAAACATGGTTCAGGTGGCGCAACCATTTTTAGCTCAGCTGACTATAAGTCATCTGAGCTATAGTCATGGTCCATTGTCCGTCGTCCGTCCGTCTGTCTGTCCGTCCGTCCGTCCGTCCGTCTGTCTGTCTGGATGTCCGTCCGTAAGACTGGCACGTTTCGACACCGTTGGACCTACGAATCTGAATTTCGGCATACAGTTAGATGTCCCCATAATCTCCTACCATGCCAAAAATTGGGTCAATAGGACTTCGTTCCTTTGAGATATTAAGGAAAAACCTCAATTTTTTATTAGAAATCTATTTTCACACTTCAGGACTGCCTAATATCAAAACCACTCATCTGGTTTTCTTCATATTTACCATAAATATTCCTCTATATAGTTCCTATGTACATGCCAGATATTAAGTCAGTATTGTATAATTTAAAAAAGTTATGGGCCCAAACATAATGGACTTTGTAAAAAAATCAGGAAAATATTTGGTCACTTAAGACCAAAAGTGTTAAAGGTAGGGACTTTTTTTCAGTAATACAACTTTAATTAATCAAAATTTAATTGTATACCAAAAATTAGATAAAAATTTGTTAATTTTTTTTAAATATTGGCAAAAATATAAAATTGGTACCTTAAATTTTGCCCAACTTTGGCCATGGCACGTTTTTTTCCTGTTAGTACTGTGGATTTAATTTTCACACCATGTATACATAAGGATTTAATCTGTTAAAATCTGAAATTTGAAAATAAAAGCTGCAAAATTAGGTTAGTTATTGAATTTTTTCGAGGCTCTTGTTGTATTCCCTTAAATTGTCAAGCAGTCCACTTTGATGACTGTAGGTCATTCAGTGCACATCTCTATGCTCCCCAGGCTGTTGACATAATTTTAGATGTCCCCAAAATCTCCTACCATACCTAAAATTGGGTCATTAGGACTTTGTTCCTTCGAGATATTAAGGGAAAAAAAACTCTGTTTTCCATAAAAAAAAGCCATTGTTACACTTCAAGGCTGCCTAATATCAAAACCACTGATCTGTTTTTGATCGTATTTAGTATTCACATTCTTTTATACATTTTCTATGAACATACCAAAAATTAGGTCAGTATTGGGTATTATTTTAAAGTTATAGGCCAAAACATAATGCAATTTTTTAAAAAATCAGGAAATATATTTACTCACCTAACATGAGAATACCTGAATCTAGAGACTTTTTTTCAGGAATATAACTTTATTTAATCAAGATTCAATTGTTTACCCAAAATTAGATCTGAATTTTGCAAATTTTTCAAGTTATTAGCATAAATAAAAAATCAATACCTTAAATTTTGTCCAACTTTGGCACTGTTGATTTAATTTTCCCAGCATATATGCATAAGTATTTAATCTTTTAAAATCTGAACTTTCAAAGGAAATTGATTGGAATGAATAGCTTTTATTCATGTTTTCATACACCATGTCAAGTGTTGTTTACATCTAGCCCACCTAGTAGTACAGCCTTCACTTGCATTATGTAACCCACCCCAGGCAGCTTACCTTGGCCCAGCTTAGCCACTACTAGCAGGCTTCCCCTCTGCCCTGCACTCGTCCCCCCAGCTGGTGCATAAACTAGATGAATGTTATAATTTTTCTGTATTTTATTTTATTCTGGGACATGCTACATTTTAGATTTTGTATTGAACCACCAGGGTTACAATGATTAAAGTGTACATTTAATTGTGTCCACAGAGTGGTGTATTGCTGTGAAAGTGTGGATGTTCATGAGATAAGTAATTACTTACTTCAGAAGAGTAAAAACTTCACCAGGTGTGAAATTGACTATTAATTCCAGTAATTAATTAAAACTGGGATAGTAATTAGCACAATGATATTGTTTGTCCCTCATTCAACCAACAGTGTGTATACTTTATTTGAAAAGATGTTTTATTTTATCAAATTTACTTTTATTTTATTTTGGTGAATAAAATTAAGCATATCCTGAAAACTCCAATGTGCAAAACTGTTTAATAGTGATTCAAGGAATATTCTTGTAGATGCCATGTTGTGGCATTATTTTCTTTTAAAATCAGTTTAAACATTTATGATTTAAAAATAATAAAATATATGTGTATGCATAATATGACCCAAAGTTTTTTACTCTGTATATATAATGATTGCAACTTTTGCAACAATTCTAATATTTTAACTTATATTTTCAGGTTTTTTAATTAAAAATTTATAAACCTGTAAATAAAAAAATGATTCAGATAAAAACTTCTTAATGGAAAAAGTGGATCTGCTTAAAAAAATAGGATTATATATAAACTTAAATGCATTATTCTCTTGAAAGTGAAATAAAGGTATTAGTCCATTCTGTCCACTTGCCTGTCCATCTGTAAATTTTCGTATGCAACACAGTATCTCAAAACTTTTACTGTTTTTCTTCATGACAGTCTTGTCAGAGTATTAGTTTGCAATCATATATTTAGAACTTTACTATAACCAAGTAGGAGGGCCCCTTTCCTCTTAGCTTTTCATATTCTTATATAAATGAAAAACATTACAATAGAATATTTCTATATCCACCTTCGTGCTGCCCTCACTTTTCCCTTCTCTGAACCCCATCCCAAAGTCAGCCTCAGTAAGCAAGAACAAGATGAATCAGATATATTCATACTTTAATATTTTGTATAACTATTCGTCCATAGGTACCTATGTACATGCCAGAAATTATGTCATTATTGTGTAATATGTAGACATAGTGGGCATCACAATAATGTACCTTGTCAAGACTAAAGAGATATTGTGTCATAAAGTCACATATTCATAAATCACTTCATCAGCATAGTTAATCATAACATCATTTCTGTCAAATTGAACGCTTGCAGACTACCATACACTTTAGATCCTTCAACAAATAGCCTTATCATCATTCTACTACTGCTTATTACTGCTGTCATTGCATTCATATTTGCTCAAATATATCACAATTTTCAACCCCTCCTAAATAAATAAAAAATAAACCACTTTATTTGACTCTATTAATCCATCAGTCAGGTAATTTCATTTATCATTTACTCACATATTACATTACATTCCTTTATAATAGCCCAACATGTACATGATATTCATAAGCTTTATCGACTCGATATAGTATCACAGTGGAGAAACATTTATAGTCTAATCACGATCAGCTGAGCGCTGTGACCCATGGGTCCCTTGTTTGTGTATGTTATAAAGCTATCCAAGAGCTACATTTGTACAAAAGTTTTTTCCTGATCGGTCAAACGGTTCCCGAGATATGTGGGTTTGTATGTGGAAACAGACGCACAAATAGACGCTGGGCAAGGAAGGAAAGGTCAGAGGTCAAAGCGAATTGGTTAGGCACCAGTTCACATGTCACCCGATAATTGGTGTAAGTTTCGGAAAAATCAGTTTAGTAGTCTCAGAGGATTTCTACGGAACCGAACGCGGCGGCGGCGGCGGCGGCCGAACCCGGTCAAAAACATTCGTTTTGGCGGATACAAATATTGCCATATGTGTCTTACCATAAGACTGAGTAATTCATGCGTTCTGTATCTTCCATCGTTGCACATTTATAACAAATTTAAGAAGCTGTTTTTTTTCAATTTATATAATTCTACACCAGAAACCACAAGATTATGTAACAATTTATATTTAAAATCTGCTACTTTGGCAATTATTTCCCTTTTAACCTTTCTTGAATAAATGTTCTTGAAAATATGACTATTATTTTCTAAATTAAACCTCGCCATCCAGATTTATTGGGATGACGGTTTAACAAATTTCTGTTTAACAAAGCAATCATAAAATATCTTTTTCTATAATATATTAATATGCAACAATTTACCATTAGCGAGTACCATTTTAATTTTGTGTATATATAAGAATTCTATTTATGTTGCCAAATTAAGTTTTAGGTTTCACTGTTACTGACCATACAGTAGGATTGTACATATAAGGATTAGTCGATCACGAAAGCTTAAGCTGTTCAGTGGAAATCCTTAAATTGAGAATATATCATTTACAACAGAAATCATGCATGTTTAAATGGAAATCCTAACTGTTAAATGGAAATCCTAACTGTCTATTAATTATATATACTTTATTGTGAGAAATAAACTGTTTGAACTATAGTCCATTCTACTAAAGATCAACGTGTATTTGTTGAACTTTTTTTTATGGTGGAAAGTTCTTTAGGAAATGCAGATTGCAAGATACACCAGAAGGGGTAGACAGTTAAGACAGTGGAACCTTACTTCCATAATATTCAAGAAACATAACTATCTAAATTCAGATTACACTTTACAAAATTTCATCTCACTTATAACAGTTATGGTCACTGCTTCCATGCATCATCGGCTTAAGTTGACACCTGATGATTAAATGATGACTTGTAAACACTCTAAAAAATATAACCATCTGAAACAAAAATGGCCACTCGTGCCGGGACACATCTGATATGACAGATGATTTATTGGAATAGTTTAGACTGAAGTAAAACTGAAACGTTGGGTTTTCATTTATTTTCGAATTCTTGATTGCCACGTTAGATCGTTATATCCATTTATAGTCAAAAAAGATGTTTTAAAGAAACTTATCAACAAAACACACACAAAAATATTTACTTGTTGCGGCTATGACTACAGAATGTTAGTTTGTTTTATTTTCTGGGTTCGTTGTTCATTCTAAAGACAACGATGAAATATGCTGTCAGTTCGTAGATGAGGGATTAATCTCTGTTTCGTGCGAGTCATTTTTGCGTCACAATTTTGAAATATTGTACATCCTTATTTCATTGTCACACACTGTATCATGATATTTATAGAAGAAAAAAGTCTGAAATTCAAAATTTGCATCCGGGATGCCAAAAGGAATAGCCTGACTGAACTTTTGGATCCCATGCTTGCAGAGGACCAAACCAATGTGCCCATTTGATTAGCTCGTTCAAGATACAGTCTGCAGGTGACAGCACCAATACAGCGACCACAAGTGCGTAAATATTTTATTCCCTTTGATTAAAATCGTAATTGTATACTGGTAATGCAGGCTTTGTCTGCAGTATCACGCTGAAGTTGATCATATTCTGCTATGTGGTGACAACTGGTGGTTTAAAAGAAAAACACTATCCTCCACTCTTCCTGCCGAAGTGAAAGGTTCCCAGTTTAAAATCACACACGCGCAGATCCAAATATCCTTCGTATTTAAAATACGGACTACCTGACGTGGGATACCTTTTCTGTTGTTTCTTCCCTGGATGAAAGAAAATATATATCACAAAAGTCCCCGTCTTTCTAAATAAATTGAAAGAGCAACGTTACATGGCACGATCTTTAAGATGTCCTGAGCTAATGTTCGGACTAGGCGTTTGGAAATAGTGTGCAACACTCCTACCTTCAGGTTGGCCACAAAACTCAATGTTTGGGACTCTCGTACACAACAACAGGAGGTACACCGCTACAGTTGTTTTCCGTATCCCGAAATTAGATTCGCAGACGCACACACACACAGACGGACGGAGACACACATGTCAAATCAGTAAAGGCAACTTCATAGCAATGACACAAACAGTTAATATATTTAATATAATTTCCCAAATAAGAATGTAGTGAACACCATGGGTGATAATCTATTTGAATGCCCGAAAGTAACTTTAAACTAAATGAAAGCTGGATTTAAGTACAAAGACTTAATGTTCGACCAGGGCAAAATGCCAGCGGTCGACCGACTGACAAGGACAACCTCCACACAGGGGCGCCATCTAGCTATGGCTGAGAATACTAAAACGTGCTTTAATTTGCCGATTTATCTGCACATACCCGCACGTTTTAGACTTGTTTAATGAGACGTGTGCCAAGGCCACGTCACACTCCGTTTCCTCTATTATTTTCACCCTGTTTTATATGCTTCAAACAATTATCATGACATCATCGCATTTCCGTTGTCCTTTTGTGAACGAAGTATAAGTCGTTGGAGTTAACAGCCGGAAAGCACATGTTTTTCACTGATCCGAGCCATATATCATGCAGCACCTTCAGTTGCAGGGTGTGTTTTGGGTGTCTTTGGGACACTGGATGATGTCTATTTACGCTTTTTTTATCCACTCAAAACAGGCTGCTGCATCAATAAGATATATTGATCAACGACATGTTTTCAGTATGGCGAGCCACGATGACATGTCATACACTGAGCATTGGAGAGTTCACTGAAACACAGGTCTGCCTGTGAGAATTCGTTCCAGTCCGCAGTCCGTGATGTAAATTGGTTGCTGATCATGTTTTTATTTTTCCCGATCAATTGGCCCTAAACAATAGCATCAAGTTCATTGCGTTTGGCGTCTATCAACGTGTTCCCGAAATCTTGATGTGTTCTTGGCCTATAACGCATGCACTTATTGTATCGTTTTAAAAGAACGAGAAATTATTTTTATATTTTTTCAGGAGGCTCAGACCACCTAGATTAGAAATCCTTTGGCTGTCTCCTGTTCGGCTTATATTCAAATCTAGCACTCCTTATATTTACAATGGCACCCCAGTAAGACATGGAATTTTTTTAATCAAGACAGCTGCTACATAGCTTTGATGATGCGGAGATGACATTAGCATCTGTTATCGGCTTCTTCAGTCAGTCATTGTCTTATTTCCTGACACATTTATAACTATAACTACTGTATGAGTTTTTATACACTTCCTTTGTGGCTGCGCAGAGGCTGCGCTGTCCTGTGGGGCCGACCCAGTACTTCTGTCTGAACTGTTTTCAGCTACTAGTATATAAAACTGCTTTCCACATAAAGGCTTCTTTAAACAAGTCTTATTGTATATGCGAAGTACGAAGAAATAAAAATAAAATTCATGATAGATATGTTTGCATTTTTCTCATCATTAAATATTTAATGGGTACATACAAATGTACTGGAAAGCATGTGCCTGCCATGCTTATATACTGTTGTATAGTGCAGTGTTACGCGGGGAGCCATAAAAGCGGACCCAACTGTCTCACTAGTGAAGCTTGCTTTGCTAGCGAAGCGGTGTGTACGCCCGACTTGTGCGTCACCAACAGGGGTACGAAACCGGGATCGACCAAAAGTTTTCCCCTTAGCAATTTGTCTTCGTAACAGCAGTCCTGTATAAAGACTAATGTCGTAATCGGACTATTTATATTATATGAATTAAACGCAAAGTCACACTTAACATGTAGTTTTACATTTACAGATGTTAACCTTGACATTCCACAAAATATCATCAAGCGTGATATGAAATCAAATCACAACTCCTGTTCTTTCATATGAGGGGTTATGAAAACATGCTGTCACAAAAAAATTGCACCACTATTCGCACTTGCATTCCTTCCGACATAAAACTAGGGAAATAACGTTATAGCTAACGTCTGATACCAATGAAAATTTTCTTGCCGGGGGGGGGGGGGGGTTGAACATTTCGGTCTGAAACTTCTTCTATCTCCTAGACTATACGTCTTATGCCCGACTTTGTCTGCAAGTCCTATGTTTAAATTGTAATCGGATTCACATTAGACTTTTATATACAAATAAAAAGTTTCCTTCCATTCTTACCTCAAATTATAGAAATACATGTATTTACAAATTATAACTTTTATTTTAAATGTCGAATGATAATCATTCACGGTATTACCTCATTTCCCAGTCAGTGCCATCTAGTGTCGATTAAGTGAATTATTAATACTTGCAAGCTTTCTTCAGTTCGAATATTTTATTCCTCTCGGACTTAAGTACAGAGGAGGACTGCTGCGATGCACAATGAGTATATAATCCTCATGTGACTTGAGCGTGAACCGGGAAGGCTCGCAGCTTGGGTAGATTTTTTCGGGGATCGGAGTCCTTTCCCGGTGCACTGACATGTGTAAGAACTGATGATGTCATTCCAGTTGTTCCAGGTCCACAAACCACGTTTGATGATACTGAGATTTGAATGAACTCCAACGACGAAAATCCGCGAGGCCCCTTTGAAATCAGAATGTTCCCACGTGGTCAACCGGCAGCCATATTGGACAACAATTGCGGACACTTTGTCATTCAATTCATGTTTTAGTTTCGCAACTTTGTCGTCGGCAGACACTGAGAAAGCTTTCCCGCGGCATGATTTGTAAGCGTTTGTGTGATAGTCGAGATACAGTTTGCCGCAAAATATCTTCCCATCTTGTTTTGACGGTAACTGTGACGGTGAGGGGCACCCGCACACCATGATACACAAACAGACACCAGCCAACAAGAACTGCAGCAGTACTCGCACCTTGCCCTGTATATACTGTCCACTGCTCCACTTATAAAGGGCATTTAGCCTTTTCTCAAACCTAAATTCCTTTTAGGGTATAATTGCAGACACATGTCCGTGTAAATGAGAACTTAAGCAGCTGGGTTTACAGCTTGTGCTGGTAAGCTTTTCTTTCTGTATGTCAAAATTAAATATTGTGTCGCTTCAAAACGATGCAAACACAAGAGCTTCACATTTGACAAGCCACTTATTTATCTTGTGTACATGTATAATGTGGCGCTTAACATACATTTCACAGACAGTTCCTGTGTACATTAGCATCCTTCAAATCAACATTCACCATTTGCGTCATGTCATTTAGCCTCAGTCCTGTTAATCGATTATATACTGGTCTGCGATTCGATTCGGTTGCTGTAGATGACCATAATAATCGATTTGGTGATTGTGGACAATCCCAATATGGTTTTGAGAAGTAGATCTAACTCGACAATATACCTCAATATGTACGTGGATAAAAAATTGCTGAACGGTACATAGACATATGTGATAAAAGGTATATTTTCTCCCACTATTTGTTAATTTTGACTGAATACAGATGTTTCTTACTAAATCCATATCTGTACATGGACTAACTATCTCCAGTTCACTGGTGTTATATGTTGTTATTTTTCGTTGTGTGAGTAAAGTCCACCTGTCCACGTGTCTATGTTTTAAAATAACAATACTGCATGACCAGAGTTCCGATCTTGCACACGCAAACAAAACGGACCACGAAAGAGAGTATCTTTATTCGGAAAATTGCGCGGTACGGCTACCAGGTGGCGTGCCTGTGATGTTTATGTTGATGGCATTGCTCGCGCCCAGTGCAAGCCTTTTCCCCTCTTATGTACAGGAGTAAGCAAACGGTTTTGGACGGAAATATTCTAAGATATCATTATATTTTAAAGAGAAAATGTTATGTTCCATCTATAATTAACTGGACTGGTCCCTTTAAATCTTCTAATCCATAACAGCTTATAAAGGATGTCTTTCTTTGTGTAATACCCGAGTTCATTACTGTCATCATGAATAAATTATTAATGTGTCCCTGTGCAATAGATCAAAACGTTATGAAATTGATATTTAATGCAATGATTAAAATTAATCGATTATTCTATCGATTATTCCGCTATCGTTCGATAATTGGCTTCGATTTAGTTTTTATATTATCCATGTATTGTTGCAGTCCAACTTGCCACCCATTAAGAACTCCACATACTTCATAAACGCATAGTAACATCAGATTCGTCCTTTGTTTGAAATATATTTTTACTTGCAAAATTCCAGCAAAGCTTTAACATTTCCAAACGCACGTAAAATTTAATCTCCCGTGGTCGGCGAAAAAAACGTCGTATTGTTTTACGAATAAACAATATCATATTCAAAACTATAAATCTACAATCTAAGGAATGCAAGCCTCCGCCATGTTTGGTCTCTATTGTGGGATGCTCCCCAACCCTTGTTTGCGTGCACGTACTTGGCCCCAGGTCATTCGTGTATAAGTGACTCTCCATTTCTTAATATTGCTTGATGACGTTACTGAATCTGCATCATGTGCCGGATCCTCAACAAAATTTAATCGATGCTCAATTGGCCAATTAGCGATATGTCCTGAAAACTTCGTTATTGATTGCTTGAGTTATATTGGGAAAACACACACACACATACACAAACGGGGATGAACGCACACCCTCCTAGCGTGCTTCGCACTGTTAGGGGTGAGCAGTTAGTTCTGATGTCAAAAAGTCTTACATAGTTGAATGTCTTGCTTGTACAATGTAATCGTCATAAGATCTCTTTGTAGACGACATTTGGTGTAAGTGACAGTGCTCCGTCTTTGACGTGATCTTGTGTCAGAGTCCGGACGACTTGGACGAATACATTCCGGTACGAATGATGGAATGTCTTCGGATAAACCCGGAGCATATGTATGTCGAAATTCAAGGCAATCCGTACGCTGGTAACAAAGGAGATACGGAAAATCACACAAATCGCGTCACGCTAATAATATATAGATCCATTTTAAGTATAGTGCTATGCATAAAAATCTTATTGACGCTAAGAGATTGGGCGGAAATTTTTTTCGGAGAAGTTGATATGATAAACGAAATCATTTTTATATGAAAATATATTATGTTGAACATCGCTATTTAAAATGGCCCTCCGAGCCCTTCAACCGACCAGAAAAGGAACCTGTTATCTTTCATGATAGTACAGTAGCGCTGAGACGTGTTCTCGACAATTGCATTTCTATTGTCACACACAAAATATGAGCACTAACATCGTCGGGTAATCCCGCTGCGCAAAAGTTCGTGGTTTCATTTAATGGCTGGATTTTTTTTTTTAAATCACGTACTCCCAAAGACCATTCCTGTTTGAAAGCTTAGCCAATGTTTTCGAGTGAGACAGTCACTGCATTCATGTGTGTGTAAAACCCGGACCCCACGGACCCCGGATCCCGGTCCCCAAGAAATATATGTAATTTTTAAAACTCTCATGGTAATTTGTCCAGATATTTTAGCAGATACGTATCTAAAGACATATTTTATATTATGTTTGGATAAAAACATAAAAAATAGTCTGTTTTGCACAAAAAATTGATAATTAACACTTACGGACCTCACGAATCACCCGCACCCCTTTTACTCGTTGTTTTACCATTTCTTTAGTTCTTTTTTTAGCATCACGTTAAGCCATAACACCCATGTGATTTATTATTGTGTTTTTATCGGCATTTTTACATTTTTGTCTCTGTTTTTTATTCATAATTCAATATTTGCTATTTATTCATTTGTGTATCGTTTTCAAAAAATTAATAATAAAAACATTTACAAAATCATTATTTTGGAACTTTGAGTTGTCTGAAATGCAACTAATCAACAATTCCTTTTGGTAATTATATTTTTGCCAACTTTAAATTGCTCAAAAATTAAAAAGTATGGTTCTCAGGCACTTTTTTCTGATAATCAATGAGGGCGGGCGGTATTTTATTTTTGACCTATTTTTTATGTTTCTATAAAAATGTCATATGAGCAGGGATAAGCATGAAAATAACAGGTTTTTTTTTTTTGCAAAACACTTAAGGCACTACATAACAAAGGAAATCGTATCAAAATTGTATTATTTTATATTCTTGAAAGATGAAAATCAAAATAAAATTGTTTGATGCGGGGGTTAAAATTGACGCGGGCGGTGTATGAGAACCATACCTTTTATTTATTTTTTTATTATAAATTTTTTTTGCCTTAGTTATATCTAACAAACACAGGTCTCGGCAGGTGACCCATCCATCGTCGCAGTCATGCTCCAACAGATACAGAGCCTTATGAATTGGACATGATGTGTCTCCCGTGTCGTACATGGCAGATCAGACGGCGGCCTACCCGTGTCCATATTTATAAACCATGGAGGACCTAAAACCATTGCGCAGTCCAGAGATCAAATACACTAAGGCAAGTCTGTATAATTTTTTTATATGAGATGAATAAATTTACGCTGACCTATGCCGAGAAGGTTATGTTTTTATCCGTTAAGTTTGTTCGTATATTTTGTTCTGTGTTTTATGGTCGCAGCAGAATTATATACTAAACTGAGCACGAAAGAAGTAAGTAAAGGCGGGTCCAGTCCGTTAAACTTGCCTTGGCAACATGACACCCACTGCATTATGTCAGCCGATTTTGACACGGAAGGATCAGTGCATTATAATATTAGTTTATAAGAAGAACCTTGAAATATTGGATCCGGATGAAGGGGTGGATCCAGTAGAATCATTACTGAACTAGAAACCTGTATTGTAAGGAATGCAGTCCTGCGGCTCAATATATGGAATGTTTCCCCGATCCGTGTTAGCTTTCACTTATTTGGCCCATATTCTCAGGTTCATTCGTTCTTAAGTGACTCTACATTTGTGAATATTGCTTGAAGACGTTTCTTGGATCCACATCATGTGCCTGATCCACACCAAAATCTAGTGCACTCTTCATTGTCCCATTTCCGTAAAGCCTTGAATATTTATGAGATTCCGTTCATGATTGGGTGAGGTATGTTGTGAACAAACACACATACACACAAACGGGGATGAACACGTACCCTCCTTATGTTGGCAATTATTATATTTCGTAGATATGCACCAGCTGGTTTTACAGTTGTCACTATACCTGAAAAAGACTGGGGAAAGGTGGATTTGTTAGTTAGTAATAAGGTATATATCTAGCAGTGACCCACCACATATATAATATGCAGCCAACCCTTTTTTTCATGATCGGTTATTTATTCAGTACTCTAAGAGTCAACTCCCGTAGCTAAGTAATGTCACGTCACGGCCATTTCATCATTTATGGAGCCAAGGGCAAACTCTATGCACCGAATGGAAATACAGGAACACTCTTTGGCATAAATATTTTGTTGAATTAACGAATGAGGTCACATGTTATCAACATTCAGTAAAAAAATATAATGACAGCTAATTTATGTTTACTCCAAGATTCTATATCCGTCTTTAATAAGTAGGGGCTTTTCATATAAAACACATTGATATCTATATATAGATGGATTACTGAGCGGCAATTACCTTCCAATTCAAAATAAGTTGTCATTTAAATAAAACCGTGTAAGGCCCTTTCTATACATTTAAGATAATCAACTAAAATATTGCAAAATCTTATTTATAGACTCTGTTTTCATCCACTTCAGATTTTAACATAATTTTATTTTACATTTTTATTCTGCGTTTATCAAGCTTGTACCCTTTCAGGCCTTGGGCAGTGGAAAACAGCCTCATTTTCCCTATTGTAAATACGGTCCTTAAAACGATATATCTCATACATTGTCTTATCATGCATTCATTGATCGATTTATAAGGCAAAAAAAAAAAGCTATGGTTCTCAGGCACTTTTTTCATAAATCAGTGCTAACGGGCGATTTTTTAACCCTTTTTTGTATGTTTGATAAAAATGTCATATGACAGGGAAAAACCATGATCACAACAGATTTTTTTGCTAAACAGGTAAAAGCACCATATAACAAAAGAAATCTTATAAAAATTGTATTATTTTATCTTCTTAAAAGATAAAAATCAATATCATTATTTCTGATGCGGGGGTTAAAATTGACGCGGGTCGTGCCAGGGAACCATACCCTTTTTTTTTAGCCTTCAGCAATAAAAAATATTGTTTAATGGAGTCCCCGCTCCCATGCATTTTTAGTGTTTTTTATTGCACTTTAATACCAAGTCATTGGTAAAAATGCTAATTTGTGCTATGGCACAATTTTCCCTAAGAGAATTTTTAAAGTTAATGAAAATGGACTCAATTTTGTGGTAATCATATAGCCTTTTTCGAGAACTGATGCAAATCTGTGTAGTTTCTAAGCAAGTTGGCAAAATTACATGCATTATGTCTCGATCAGTGAATAATAAAAAAAAAAATCGCCTCATTATATTCTCTGTTCCCAATACGTCCGTAGAACAATAATTTTTACGTGTGGCTTTAATGATCAATTTTGGACCCGAGTACTGGAAATGAATTGATTATTCCGACTCTACAACTAAACAAGTCTTTCAGCGCTAATGAGCAACACTATAATCTCGATCCAACTTCTGTCACGATGTTAACAGCAGAGAATAATATATTTTCTAATAATTTTAAGTAGACAAAACATGCAACACTGAGACAAGAAACTTCATATTAAGGCTATTCTTTTTTTAAGTTTATTCATTTTCTTTTTTTTTTTTTTTTACTCTGACAGCTGTTTATCAACAATGAGTGGGTTGATTGTAAAAGCGGTATGACAATCCCCATAATCAACCCGGCCACGGAACAGCAGATAGCGGAGGTCCAGGAAGGCAAGGAAGTAAGTCTCATTAAAACCATATAATATTTGTATTAATAAGTGTATTATTAGTCCTTTTTGGCCGAGGTCAAATATTAACAAATAATAATAAATAATATCATTTAATACCGCGCCAATATCAAACACTCAGTGCTGCTCAGTAGCGCCATTACAGGAAAAGATAAAATATATATAGATAAAAATTAAGAAAACGTTAAGAAACTAAAACAACTTATTGCATTGAGATAAATAAAATTAAAAATATGATGTTAGGATATGCTATAAATTGCAGCTAAGAGTTCATGATGTTCCCATTAAAAATGTAACTAAATGCAGGCATAGTTTATACAGAGCAAAACCTTAAACTTTAAAATGCAACCTGAATCAGATAGGTTTTTACTTGTCTTTTGAAACCGTTATAATTATCACACATGCGGTGTTCTAAAGGTAACTCGTTCCATATTTTTTTGCGCAGCCACTGAAAAAAAAAGATCACCATATGTTCTCGTATGAGCAGCGGGTTGACACAAAAGATGCTGGTCACTAGAGCGTAAACTACGTGATGGCTGGTACAAGCTCAGCAAAGTATAGCTTGGAGCACTACCGTAAAAACATCTGTGTGTGATGTTTAAAAAAAAAACCCATCCCGGCACACGGGCTTCCTACATCCAAATCAACTGCTTTATACGCCGTTATGGTTCTGTGTGTAAGTATAAACACAGTCCATGCGTGTCTGCATGCTAACCTGATTATGACTGCGTGTGTGACAAGTTAGGTCCGACCTTGTGCATCCCGACAACTCCCAAATATGGATTAGACACATGAAAGAAGAAACACATAAGAATCACCGGTTTGAAATTTGAAAAAATAAAAATGATTTGTGAAGTCGCGCGGAACGGCCACCAGGTGGCGTGCACATTATGTTTATATTTTTGCTGAACTGATCGAACCCAATTTAGTAAGTTTCGTTTCTGGTATTTGTGTGCCAGTGAAAACAGAAAACACGTGTTTGCTTATCCTAACAAGAATGCGTGACCAGGTCTCCCATAATGCGCATGCGCGATAACTTCCAAACTAAGAAGAAGAAACATGAAAGAGGAAACACAGAATAATCACGGGTTGGAAGCTTGAAAAATCTTAATTCGTGAAGTCATGTGGTAGGGCCACCAGGTGGCGTGCGCTCTCTTTATGTTTTGTGTTACTGATCGCGCCCCATGCAAGTTTACCTCCACTTGTGCACAGGAGCAGGCAAACAGGTAAATGACGCAATGTTGGCAGAAACCATATACTTTAGTAATATTTCAGACAGAAGGCACTATACATCATGTAGTTTTAACATCTCTGGCAGCTGAACATATCCCTTGAGCCAAAAAAGGGGCCATTTGTCTTCGTGTTATGTATAAATATATTATGCTAAGCGTATATGCAGCTGTTGGATACTGATGTGTCCCATGTATATTTCAGGCCGACATAGACAGAGCTGTGGCTGCAGCACGGAAAGCTTTCGAGATCGGATCAACATGGAGGACGATGGACGCCTCCGCTAGAGGGCGCTTGTTGCTGAAACTGGCTGATCTCATCGATCGTGACAGGCTTTATATAGCCGTAAGTACCTCAAACCTCATATATGAAAACCTTCCGTCGGATGTCGTAATTTCCTTTTTTAATGTTTTGTAATAGACCTATTCACCTCCCTTGTGACTTTACTAAATATATATTTTTTGGATATATATATATATATATATATATGAACTGTATGTAACTGTGACGCCCCTACAGGCAATTAATAAACACAAACACATGCCCATGTTGACAAATATATGTAGAAGTTGAAAGGTCATCAGTTAAAGGTGGTGCGAGCAGGTGAAGCAACGCCAGCTTTTGTAAAAAAAAATCTGAATTGCCGCCAGATATCCTTGTTGGACATTTTTAAAGACGACCGTCGGACATTTTTGCGCTCCTGCGTTTGAACATGTATTTATATACAAAATGACGACCTTTGCATCATGCGATCGGTGCGTTTTGGCTTTCTTTCATAAAGGGCACGAGATATTATCTTTGTTTAATAAATTTCGGATATCGGAATAGACCCCTTTAAGCTATGTCCAACGGATAGACTTGAAGTGATCTTACAGCCATCTATGAAGAACTGTTCTGCTTGTAATTGTAATTACTATGTTGTGTTTAGAGCGATTGTTTACAGTTGTTAAATCTGATTAAGCATGATTTAATAATTTACAAACAAATTTTCTCTCAGAGTCTAGAAACACTGAACATTGGGGAAACGTTTAGTCGGCTCTACAAAGGAACGATAGCAGGAACCACAAAACTACTGCGGTACGCAGCGGGCTGGGCTGACAAGATAGTGGGCCAAACCATTCCCGTCGGTAAGAACTGGGCAGTTTTGATAACAAAGAAAATCAGTCTTGTATAAAACAATCATGCAAATGTTCATATGACCACAGATGACGCTAGATAATGCAGACAGCCTGTCATTGGTTAATTTAGAATTTGTTTCTATCCATTTTAGAAATATAACAGATTTGCAGATAGAAATGGGTATAGATTAGCATTTTGCAAAATATGATGATACTATTTACTCACTTCCTAAGACCACGTCGTTTGCTTTACGCAGTTACAAGACTGTATAAGGAAGGCCAAGCTAACCTCAAATTATAAAGGATAATTGCCAAAATTACCTTTTACCGGTATATAGCAATAAGATATCTATTGTTGATGGTTGTATATACATACATTATATCAGTGATGTGCTAATTAATCGATGACATATTTTTTATTCATTTTGCATTTTTGCATAATCCATCACAAACGATAATGTATCTACATGTAAAGAAGTCACATTTCCAAGAATAAATATTTTCTCAGGTGTATTATTTTATCACATCTTGAGAGTGAACAGAGAGCTGGTAAACTTTACAATAATGCTATAGCATGCATTGCTTTTATTCTTCAGGCATGCCCTTCTTCATTGCAGCAAAACCAGCATAGGATAATTTAGGAATATAGAGAGTGAATTAAACTTACATCAATTTTACAAAACAAATAAAATATTATATATATCACTTTCACAATAAATTTGGTATTAAACAATCATGTACTTTAAATTTTGTACATAACAGGATCTAATTATTTGATATCAAAATTTCACATATTAAATAATAAAATATTAACAGTTACTTATATTCTCATATTATATAATCAGATAAATTAATATCGTGAAAAAATGGTTCATTTAATTTTCAAAATATAAATTAACATAATTTAAGATATTGAATGAAGGTCTTTAAAATTGGTACTATGAAATAACAGACAAGTATTAAAAGAATAGTTTTAAAAGAATATGTATATAAATTAACTAGATCATACATGTGCTTGCAGTATGACTTTATCTAAGTGAATTTAGTACTGGTATAGGTTTATATAGCATTGTAGGCTTCAATACTTTATGGGTAGTGAAAACACCATAAGCTTATCATAAACATTTTGGGTCTGCACTGGGTCTGGTTCCATATTATATTTTTCTTGAATGTGTGTTATTGTAATCTGTATGATTAAAATGCAAAGTGGTTTGTGAAAATAAATCAAGGTACATTTCAGAATATGCACATGGATTGATGGATGTGAGATAATAATACACAATAATAATACACTATTTATCTGTCTCTTAACATTACACATGCGTCTGTTTATCCATGGTTTACTAATCAAAGGTCAGATTGTGCCAGGTAACTTATTTGGCTGTGACCTGCTCTGTCTAGTACTCTTATGTAATTAGCACCAGTTGTCACTAGCAATGTGGCAGCTGGCCAATGCTTGTCTCAACAATAGGCACATCCTGGGCAATAACTGGACAAGAACTGAGTCTGTTCAGCATTATTTGCTGATATGGTTCATGATCAAGGGGCTCACAGGAAGTAATAGAAAGTAATATGTATTACTCTATTACTTTGCCTTCTGTTTCTATTACTATTACTATTACAGCTCAAATTTTTGAGTCTATTACTATTACTATTACTTATTACTATTACCCCATGTCTGGTAAAGAAGTCACATTTCCAAGAATAAATATTCTTATCCAGTCAGAGAAAGAAGAAAGAAGGAAAGCAAAGCAGCAAACAGCATTAAACTGAAAGTGAAGGTCAACAATTAGGCTGTTACCTCTACATTTCAGCGTGATAACTGAATTTACTTCATTCATTTCGATCATCGGTTGTTATCCTTCAAACATCGAACATAATTTTTCAACAAGTGCCGGCCAATAAATTTTATACGGCAGGACGCCATTTTTCGAACACCTTTTTTCCGAAAACTTGTTTTTTTCGAAATTTAAATTATATGTTTTATATATATATATATATATATATATATATATATATATATATATATATAAAGGTGGTGTACCGATTAATCGATTAAATTGATGAATGGTCGTTTTCTTTCAAAATCAATTAAATCGATCGCACTTTTGCATAATCGATTAAAAACAATTAGGTATGCACAAGCAAAGAATCTAATCCTGTCAGAGATATACAACCACAAACAGCATCAAAACGAAACCTAGCTTGAGCAGCAAGGAATTGTCTGACGGCAAGTCGACCTTGGATGCGGATGCATTGATGGTTTCATGATGAATACCGATGTACATATCAGAATATTAACTGGGGTCAATATTGAAGGTACTAGTATACAGCAGGTTTCAAGATTATATATAAAAGTACATAAAATAATCTATTAATAATCGATCATCGGTCGTTTTTATTCTTCAATCATCGATTATGATTTTAAAACCAATTCCTACCACTAATTTATATATATATATATATATATATATATATATATATATATATATTTATACAGTGAAACCTCGTTGTGTCGAAGTCGAAGGGACTGGTGAATTTACTTCGACACATCCGGAGTTCGAGACAACCGATGTTCATTATATTCAACCTTCTTCAGCCTCGATTATAATCGATACATACTGCACATGTATATGGCCTATGTCATATAATCCTCACAAATGTTCTATATGAAAGAACAACACAAATTTTATATACATTTTTATATTAATAATAAAAGACACATAAGTACCACCAAAATTAGGATTAGGTTAATCAAGAAAGTGAAATTAGAGCACATACATTTCCGTGTATAAAAGAACCCAAATCATTACATGATTGGCCAGATAATTTTTCAGTTCAACTTTATCCTAGACACATCAAAGGTAAGAAGTGGATAATGTTTGGTTTATCAATAACTCCTCATTAATGCTTTGTCGGCGACAGAAGAAAGGTATGTTCATGAGTGACTCATTGGCCAAACAAGTAAACAACCGACTAGGTATGTCAGCCAACGCGCGAGATGAGTAAGATCCTTGCCGGTATTAATTGTGTAACTAGTCATCGCGGCCAGGGTATGATTGTTGGACCGTGCACAACTGTTGTCCAAACATTAAAGCAGCAGGACCTTGAGTCGACAGCGCCATCGCGCTTGATGAGTGAGAGCCTGGTCGGTATTAATTAATTATGACTGGTCATCACGGCCAAATCATGATTGACGGGCCCTGCACAACTGTTATCCAATTATGGCTTCGAGTTAAGCGATAGAAATATTAGCTGGGGACCAACAAAACACCTCGACACATCCGACTTCGACACAAGCGGAGTTAAATTAGTAAGGTTTTAACTATTTTTTTTTGCAGGGACCCCACGTTCGACTTCGACACATGCGGGAATTCGACTTAACCGAGTTCGACACAACGAGGTTTCACTGTGTATATATATATATATATATATATATATATATATATATATATATATATATATATATATACATACATACATATATCGGTATTTTTTTTGCACAGATGGAAATTATATGTGCTACACCCGACATGAGCCTGTTGGCGTGTGTGGATTGATTACATCCGTAAGTACAGATCATGTAAGGCCATCGAATTTTCAAAAGTAGAGAAAATAGAAAATGGTACGTTTATAAGTACCAGTTTTACAAAATCCGCGCATGTTCTGCGTAGGCTTGTCATATTGGCACACTATTACACTCAAAACGTATCTAAATATAAAACATGTTGATTGTTGTCAGTGGTGTCATCTGTTCATATAGTCCTTCCGCTAGAAAAATCCGGCGCAACATTAACAAAAGCACGCTGTAAAGCCTTTGACCTTCCTGACTCTGAATACGCTCCCCTTGCAGCGGTTACACTGCAGTCGTTCCATCATGCACCGTTTTATGTGACCGCTGCTTTGTATGGCAAGATTCTCTGGGTTCGACCGCTAGGGTCGGCACAGAACACAGATTTGTAATCCGACCAACAAGAGCCGGTGCTGCATGTTTAAAAATTTGAGCTGGATAGTCAATGCCATACCACACTCCCATTTATTCGAATCGAGGAGTGATTATGAAAATGCATGATTTTCAATTGCCGGTTTAAGGGTTTTTTACCTTGGATGTTAAAGGGTGTTATCCACTTCTAGAGAATACCAACCGCTACCACCTGTGTCAGGGAGAATGCCCAACATTAGTTATTAAAATATTCATACATTCTACGTAAAATAAAGTTTGAATTTGAAATGTATAGAGTCACAACCCGGCCTTCCTGTTGTTGTGGGAGCTTGGACCAGCCCTGGCCTGTGGCTGTACAGTCGTGTTGAAGCCAGCGGAAGAGACCCCGCTAACCACGCTCTACATAGCCAGCCTATGTATGGAGGTATGTACAAAATTTAATAAATCTTTAATATGCATATATATACAAATAAATATACATCAGGTTTCGAACGTATCAGTCAACGAATCCCTTAAAATTAATTGATGTAAATAATCGAATAAATTTTAAATATAATTCTATTTTTATAAGGATTAATTATTGGTTAGGGTATTCCAAAATGTTCTTACACTCCTGTAGCCGTGACCATGCTATGTTCACCCGACAACTCGTTTCACCTTTTTCTGCTAGCAATAACAGGATTTGCTGCGTATCAATTCCAAGCAATTGGCACAGGACCAAGCAAGCTCCGACCAATCAGAGTGGAATGTTGGGGATTTCGGACACGTGACACCCTGCTCGGCATGATTTTTAATCGTAATATATCAGCGACTGGTATATTGTTGTAACCTTAACATTCCCACTAAATATATACTTTTAGCATAAAACCAGTTCTCGCACTGGAATGAAATATGGGATAGGGCCCCCATAGGACACACCTGGCATCATTACAGACTTCAAGACAAAAAAAAAGGGCATGTCCACAGTCTAGTTGCAACAATGACAATTAAGAACAATTTAATGCAACCGTCAGGTGTTTTATATCTTCATTGTAACTGACGGTTGCATTAAATTGTTCTTAATTGTCATTAATTAACTCCGTCATATAAGGTTATGTGTTTTATATCTTCGTTGTAACTAACCTCATATGACGGAGTGTCCTGAAGACCGTTACATGAAAACTTCAAACATTATGATCAAATCGATCATGAGGTGAACCATAGTACTTTTCTTTACCACAGGCTGGGTTCCCTCCCGGAGTGGTTAACGTGGTATTGGGGTATGGCCCTATAGCCGGCGACGCCTTAGTCAGACATCCGGGCGTGGACAGAGTTGCATTCTTCGGGTCAAGTCGGGTAGATAATGTTATACATCCAAATAATTTTAAACTGAATGGTATAATGGTGTTACATCCTGGAAAAACAGGAATCACACTTAATGTTCTGTTATGATGTAGCCTATTACAATATATGACGTCTAACAACAAAAACAAAAAAAAACTAGATGTGTCGGAACGACACGAATGCCCCCGCCTGGGGCAAATTAGAAACATTTGTTAAATTTTGTAATTTCAGGAGGTGTCGTATGGTCAAAAGTAGGTCAACAAGGGCAAAATGCAAACTCAATCTGTAACAGGTCATTATCAAGCAACACACCAAAAATCAGGCCAGTATCTGCAGGCATTGTGAAAAAAGTCCATACATGTACATTTTTCATACAAATTTCTGTCTTTCATGAAAATTTCTTTGTTCAGGATCTGTCATATGGTCAAAAATAGGTCAACTGGGACAAAACGCGAACTCGATCTGTAAGTGGTCATTATGCGCCCACAGACTAAACATTAGGCCAGTATCTGTAAGCATTGCATTGTGAAACCAGAATATTAGCAAAAGCTGATAATCAGTTATAAATTTAATTTGGTGAGGTATGTACCATGTTTCATAACAATCCACCAAATGCTTCCTGTAAGCTCCTAAGTTTTTTTTCTTTACTAAGCTCTGTGACCTTGAAAAGTAGGTCAAGATCACCCATCTTTGAACTTGACCAAGATTATGTAAAATATCATGCAATAGCACTGAAGAAATGAAGTTCCTGTGTTGAATAACTTTGGAGATATCCTGCACAAAAGGTCAAAATTGAAAAATCCGATTAAAATTCATTAAAAAATCAGAAATTGTAGGTGGTGCCTCCAAAATTGTGACCATCATTCCAAATTATCATAGTAAGTTTGGTAAAAATCCACACAATGGTTCCTGAGATATAAGCTTCAGAGTGTTTTTGTATAATCAGCTCTAAAACAAAGAAAAATAGGTCAAGTTCACCCATCTTTGCACTTGCCCAAGATTTTGTTGATATTTATCTTCACTGATGAAATAAAATGCCAACGGTGAATCCTTTTAGAGATATCCCGCTCACAAGGTAAAAATTGAAAAATCCGATAAAAATTGATTAAAAAATCAGAAATTGCAGGTGGCGCCACCAAAATTGTGCAGCACGTACAGACCATCAGTCCCAATGATCATAGTAAGTTTTGTGAAAATCCACACAACGGTTGCTGAGATATAAGCTTCTGATTGTTTTTCTATAATGAGCTTTAAAATGTAGAAAAATGGGTCAAGGTCACCCGTCTTCGAACTTGACCGAGATTTCATCGATATACATCTTCACTGATGAAATAAAAATTCCAACGGTGAATCCTCTGTGGCGGGGGCATAAAAAAAACACCTCAGGTTAAATGGTTTTTCAGTTTGTCATCCTTGCTTACTAACAGTTTGTGAATACATCCGTCACAGAGAATTGTTACAATACCTTTTCTTAACATATAGGGAAAGCCTAGAGTTAATTAAATATGAACTCTAGGTTATATATAAACATAAAACTCCTAGGACCAATACTCGTCCTAAAAGCGGTATTTGACATCACACTCCGTTTGGTGCAAATCTACACAACACGTGTGGCTGCAGAGACCTGACTCTCTCTCTCTCTCTCTCTCTCTCTCTCTCTCTCTTTCTCTCTCTCTCTCTCTCTCTCTCTAACTCTCACTAACTCTCCCTCTTCGTGGAGCCGGCTTCTATATAAAGCTGCCGCAGAGAACCTTCTGGAAAATTGTAAAGTTAAACAAGCCTTACCTGTAAGGTGGTTTGACTGGAATTCTACTTAGGTACCATGGTTGGGTAGAGATTATGCGAGAGAGGGCGCTGTCCTATCCCACAAGTCATTATTTAACGCCGTACTGGCCATGTTCCACATTAAATGGGTGGGTTACCAAGGTTGGGCGCATGATCTCTAGTCAACCATGGTACCTAAGTAGAATTCCAGTCAAACTTCACCTTACAGGTAAGGCTCGTTTAACTTTACAATTCTACTACGCTACCATTGGTTGGCGAGATTATACGAGACTTCAACGGGAACATGGCTAGGAAGGCCAGATCAGGGTGGAATCTTGTGCGAGGGCATAAATGTAGAGGTCAAGTCCAAGAACAAGACAAATATATAAAACAAGATTTATTTCTACCACACATGAACACATATTGCTTGTATATGTATGTGTATACAAAATACAATGAAGTAAAACTCTTCACCATCAGTGATATCTTTGAGAAATTGTAGAACCAATTAAAAATATATAAAAACATGCCGACTAAACAGGCAAATTATCAGAATCTAATGAGTTGGGTTAACACCCATCTAAATTGCACTGAAAGTTTAAAGATTAAGTACTGCATTTGCATAGCTATTATCATTCTCTAAAATTGTTTTTTGATAAAATTTTGCAAATGTGGACTCTCCTGACCAGCCTGCTGTGTGAAGGATAGTGTCCATTGGAACTTTATGTAATGCTGCTTTGCTGGAGGAAGCAGACCTGCTACTGTGGGGTTTAAATATCGAAACATCGATGCCTGCTTTGATCATTACAATTTTTATCCAGCGGCTGAGAGTGTCTTTTGTAACAGGTTTATGTGGTTTCACTACGCTAAGGAACATCTTTGTACATTCACTATCCTTCCTTAAGGCTTTTGTTCTAGCAATGTATTCATTCAAACAAGCTAAAACACACAAATCATTATCTACTTGATACTCCTTCAAGATAATAACTGGCTTGGGCTTATTTACTCTAGACTGCTTCACTAAGGAAGGCAAGAGAAATGTGACTGAACCAGCTTGACATGTCATGTTTGGTAAATCTAACAAGTGTATAGATTGCCCACGCTGTCCACTAATCAAAGCAATTAACATCACCAATTTGCAACTAAGATCTTTCAAAGTCAGGGTATTATTTGGCCTCAGTGATTTTAAATATGACAGTACTGGTTCTACATCCCACACATGTTTATATCTTGGTAAGGATGATCTTGTTTCAAAAACTGCTTTCATAAACCGTTTGACTAAAGGGTTATTTCCTACTGAAATAGACTTGTGTATTTCAACAAAGCTGGATAGGGCAGATATTGCTGTATTAATAGCACTATATTTCAGGCCAGAATCATAAAGTGTGGTGAGAAAATCAACAATTTGTCCTAAAGATGGATACAACGGATCAAACCTCCTGGTATTGGCAAAGGTAATCCATTTTTGGATGTATATTCTGTATTGCTTTTTTTGTATTTTTTCTCCATGACAACATAATGATCTCTCTTGCTCGCGAAGATAAGCCTTTTTCTTGCAAGGCTTTCCTGACAATCGTGAGGCCATCAGGCGCATTTTTCTCCACAATGGATGGACTCTGTCTGGGGCATGTTGCATTCTCAGAAGGGATGGGCTCTGTGGTAGTAGAACTGGGGGTGCGATCAGTAGATGCAGAAGTAAAGGGAACCAGCTTTGTATGGTCCACAGTGGTGCCACCAAGATAACGTCTGCTTCGTCTCTTTCTATCATTCGCAGAATTCGTGTCAGCATGCTAAAAGGAGGAAAACAGTAGGTTAAGGCATAATCATTCCATGGGTGGGCCATACTGTCTATGCCTATGGCACCTGGATCAGCTTTCCATGCAAAATTAAGTTTCCACTTTGTTATTAAGGCGTGAAGCAAACAAGTCGACTTGGGGCTGCCCGAAATGACCCACAATTTTTGAAAAAACATCTTGTCTAAGCTCCCATTCTGTGTTGTCTGAAAAGACCCGCGATTCTCGATCCGCCTCTGAATTCTGTACACCTGGTAAATGCGAAGCAGATAACCAAATGGAATTCTTAATGCAGAATTCCCATATTTCACAGGCCACTGAATTACAGATAACAGAATGTGAGCCACCTAAGTTTCTTACATAGGCAACAGCAGTTGAGTTGTCAATTTCAACAAGGACATGTTTCCCTGATAAAACATTTCTAAAGGACTTAAGTGCAAATAAAAATGCCTTTATTTCCAGTACATTTATGTGCTCTGTTGCCTCTGACTCAAGCCATCTACCACCTGTCTTTTTATCTCCCAGAACTGCCCCCAACCTTCCAATGATGCATATGTCTGTAAAGTGACATCGGGGTTACCATGTGTAATTTGTTTAGCATTATCAGAGTGGTGGAGCCACCATTCAATGTCAGACTGAGCACCTACACTAAGCGTGTCTATTTTGGCTTCAAAATTCCCTTTGCTAAGTTTGAGCCACTTAATCTTAAAAAGTTCCAGGTGCCTATAGTGCGTTTTCCCAAATTCTACCCCTGGGATACATGAGACAATAGTGCCAATTAACTTCGCAAATTCTCTGATGGTAAACCAAGTGCTAGTCAAAAAATGTTTACACAAATCATGAAGTTTAGTAATTCTAGCAGGTGCCACCGCAATACTGATTTGTGTTGAATTTAACACAAAACCTAAATGTTCAATAACTGTGTCTGGCTTAATTTTGGATTTCCCTAAATTGATGATAACTCAAAGTTGTGTCAGAAATTCCATTGCTGCTTTAACATTCCTACGACAATCCTCATATGTGTCCCCCGTCAGAAACAAATCATCAAGGTAAACACACGAGATGAAACCTTGGGCTCTGAGGATTGACATAACTGGTTTCAGTAAACGAGTAAACTCTCGGGGAGCCGATGTCGGACCCATAGCTAAGCAGGAATAGGAATACAGACGGCCTCTCCATCTAAACTTGAGGTATTTCTGGTGTTCCTTAATAACAGGTACCGAATAATAGACATCCTGTAAATCGAGGAAAGTCATATAGACACCCGGTGTTATGAGGTTAACACACGTTTGTATTAAATCCATTTTAAAATGGTGGTATTCAATCGTGTCATTTAATTCTCTTAAGTCCAGAATCATTCTAAATGTTCCATCTTTCTAAGGTCTTAAAAAAGATGTTTCATACAAATTGACCTGGCTCAAAGTGAGATTCCTGTATGACACCTTTCCCCAACAATTTCTTGATTTCCAAATCCACAAATTCCTGCTCAGTTTGTGAGAATGACAGTTCTTTGGGTTTTTCAGCTGCCTAGGGGGAGATTCAAACTTAAGTTTATAACCTGAAACCAGCTCTAAAATCATAGAGTCTGATGTAATGGCTCTCCAGTGGTCTATGAAATTTGATATATTCCCAGCCTTAAAGGAAGGAAGCTTAGTACTCACATCTGAGTCTGTTAATGGCGTGGTGGAAACATCGCTGACCGTGCCGGCCCCTGGTGTTTCCGTTTTGGCGTGGGTTTTGTGAAGTTGTTTGCAGGTGGTCTGAATTGGCTTCTTTGATTTTGGTTTTGCTGCCTTTTGTCTAAAAAAAATGTTCTTGAACCGGTACTTGTTGTTATACCCTCTCATGTTGCTTGGCCCTGATGTTCTTTGTGATGGTATGTAGCTGCCTTTGTTTGACAATGTTTTGGACTTGGCCATTTTTGTGGCCAGTTTGTTAGCATTGTCTTCTTCCTCAGTCTTTTTTGACAGTTTGTCACCAAACAGCAGGGAGGTAACAGGCTCCTGCATACTACATGCACCTCTGTATCCTTCATTCACTTCAGGTCGAATCAACTCTTTTCTCCACTTGTGTATATCATGCATCACTGCACACAAAACATGGATATTGAAGCGTGGATATTGGGAGCAAATTCCTCTTTATTTGCCAGGCCTTTCCCCAGATTTTTTATATAATCACCTCTGGTGCATTTCTTCTTAGATTTGCGTCAACAATCTTCCTTATTCTCTATCTCACCTTCTGAAAGATCCTCAGCCGGTCTTTTCTGTCCAGCGGTATCTCTCCTTGTGGCCGTGCTACTAGTAGTAGGCTCATTGTCACTCTGGGCAATAATGGGCTCATTATTGGCGTCAGGGTCGTCACCAACGATGTTTTCTTCATCATCATCGTTGTCTGGCAGAGGCGCAATGTCTTCAAAGGCTCTAGCCTCATCGTAGGCAATTTTCAATTCCTTTACTACAGGAACAAACTCTGAAAACATATCCATCAACGCCTTCATTTGGCCCTTGATTGATTGTAAATCATCCGTGTCTGATGAGCGGCCTGACGATGACGACTCACGACTGTGTTTACTGGAGTGGCCAGATTTGGCTGGGTTACTGTCCTTACTCTATTTAGTCTTGTTTGCTGCCTGTTTGTTCTTATTTGACGTATTTTCTTTGGAGGTTGACGCCTTTGAAACGGGGAATTCCGTCACTGGTGTTAGCTTGACATGGCTGCCGCCATCTTGTTTGTTTACGGTAGTGGATGTCCCCTTGACGTCATGTTCGCTATGGGTTTTCCCCTTTTTTGTCTGGAGGCTGGACGATCGTGCTTTTTCGGCTTTTCCCGTACGAACCGCCCCATTTGTATTGTTTTTGGTCGTCCCTTGCGACTGCGTCGCGGACTTTTGGCCACTCTCCATTTCTGCCAAGATGGCGCCGACCACGTCGGCCCTGGGCTCAGACATAACAGGCGTAAGCTTGTGCTTAGCGTCCTTAAAGCACTGAACTTCGTTCAGTGCAGCCGAAGTTCAGTGCAGCCCAAAACAATATAAGCAGCACGCGGTACCCACAAAGTTGTCAAAAATCTTCAATATCACTTCTGAACGGCATGTGCTAATAATCCGAGGATAAAAAACGCAATGACTTGTGGGATAGGACAGCTCCCTCTCTCGTATAATCTCGCCAACCAATGGTAGCGTAGTAGAATTTAAGTCAACGAATATTCTACAGACTTCTCCACATGGGAATTACCAGCTAAGCCTCCCAGAAGCATCCAGAATCTTCCGTCAGCTAATCCTAACAAACTGCAGTCTAGTAAGTTCCACACTCGGTACATAAACAAACCGATCAACACAACTAATGATAAAGATAAACACAACATTATTAAATATTATTAACTAAGTTGACTATACCTTATTCTCTTATGGAGCTCATTTGTGTCAATCATCACGTTAGTCAAAAGTCAGAACATGTTCCAAAATATCTGAACGTAAGAAGGACAGGGTTAAGGGTTGTTGACACGCTGTTCAAACGTAAGATCAGCGTAACATCTTGTACACATACATTTGCGTTTACTTGGCGCGCGATAAACAGTATGCGAAAAAAAATGTTTTCCCGTATTTATTTTATAATACAACCATATACTTTGCCTGCGGAATACAGTCACCTGAATGCGGTAAAAGAAACAAAGTAAAATGGACCTCTCAGTCGAGATTTGGATCCGCATACAGTGCGCGGACCACCGGACCACCTGACCCGGTTACCAAGCATCTAAACTAACATCACATCTATCCTTGTTTGATTTCACCAGTCATACACCGCTCTGTTCTACCGCCCGTCAAATAAATTTTTAACGCATTCCGCATATCGCATTCTGCTGCCGCAATCTGTATATCGCATACCGCGCGCAAGTAAACGCAGCTTAACGCGTTACAGACGTAGCTTTAAGCTATTATATGTACACACGGTTTTTACTTTATACGTGTACTAGATAATACGCTGAACATCAACAAGCAACCTTTCATTTTTTTGCGTTAGATTAAGAAATTATAAAACATATTTTAACATCTGTGTTTTTATCCCAGTGCACCATTTACCTGCCAAACGTGTGCGATTTTCTCGTGTCGCACACGTCAAGCAGACGTATCGCACACGTAGCTATATGTGTACATCATGTATAATTTCTTTGACTTATAAAATCCTCTTTCTTCTCTCTCTTTAGGTTGGTCCACTAGTACATGCTGCTGGAGGAAGCAGTCTGAAGAAAGTGACGTCAGCACTCAGAGGAAACAGCGCCAATGTGGTATTCTCAGATGCAGACTGTACGTATATATATAACATAAATAGGTTAACGAGCATGCGCACTGAGCATAACGGTATCTGAAGGGTTTCGAGTTCCGTTAACCAGCAGATTAAATTGTGTGAATCATGATGCATGTCGAAGAAGCCGGGCAATTTGTTTATGTAAAGGCCCCGGACACTAGGTGGCAATGAGCTCCAAAAGATGGCTCTAGTATGGCGGAGGTCTATTCAGCGAGGTCTTTATCATTTGCAACCTTGCTTTTTTCCTCGTTCGGCTGATTCATAAGACTGATAAAACACCCTTCCGCTAGAGGTCGTTTCTATTAAAGAAATCTTCTAGATAGGGGTTGTGGGGATGGCCGGAAAAAATCTTGTCTCGAATGTCAAACTTCATTATAAGAATTTGTCCTAGTTCATGAAAAAACCTTCTGCTTTTATATCCCATGGGCATGCTTATTCCTTTTACACCCAAGTCTATTCAAACATACTTTATTTGTCTATTTCTACTCTCCTCACGATATTTATACCTATTCATAGGTTTATTTGGAAGTCCTGTAACCCAATGTGGAAGAAACTTTTTCTTAACCCACAAATTCCTTAACTTTATAACGCCAAGGGGTTCTGGTAACCATATAAGTATGACCTACGGATGCAGCGCGACCTAGCGGGCTTTGACATCATTTGGTCAATATTGCAGTGTTTTAACGCCCGCCAAGAAAATGCCCCACGCGATTTTATATCACATTCCGCAAATCGCGTTCTGCTGCCGCAATCCGCCCGGAAATGGCAGCTTTTACCTCTGTAGATTTTATATTTTGTACAGTGGACCTGGCAGTGAATAAGGTTTACATCGGAGCTTACGGAAACAATGGACAGGCGTGTGGAGCTAGTACCCGCATCTTCGTACAGGAAGAGATCTATGATGAATTTATCAACAGAGCTCTGGAAAAAGCCAAAGCCCGTAAAGTCGGCGACCCTTTTGACCCTGAAAACGATGCTGGGCCTCTGGTATGTGTCCGATTTGAGTACTTTTATATGTTTGGTTTCACGTTCGTGTCGATAAAGAAAAAAAAGTATATGTGTGTTTACTCTTGTATAAAAAAGTTTTATATGAATAAAAAGGACATTTATGCTGTTGTCATTATATGGCATTATAAAAAATAAAAAGCGTTTGTATCAATATAAATATAATATTGGTGTCACCTGATAAAAGTTACTTCTTTCTGGAGTCCTTGATAAAAGGCTGCCCTTCCTGAAGTGACGAACAGGGTTGCCATTGGTTTAACGTGGTAAAGTAGAAGTAGCGTGGTCATTGATGGCGTACTCAACGTATCAGCACTCTGGCAAACAACAATGCACAAGGCAGTGGCTAAGCAACAAAAAGTATATGAAAAAATAAAATACAGAATTGAAAACCACCAACCATATAGGGATTCCAACCTGCTACGCCTAACTTGATACACTGATACATACAATCAATAAAACTAGTAAAAACACAGATTTCAGTTAAACCGTCTCTAGATCTACTGAACTGGCAATACTGAACCCCGGATGGGGCACCTCTCTGGACACTATAGGCGCAGCACCTCTCTGGACATTAGGTGGCGGCATTTCTCTGGACACTGGGTGGCAGCACCTCGCAGAACACTGAGTGACAGAACCTCTCTGGACACTAGGTGGCAGCACCTCTTTGGACACTGGGTGGCAATTACCTCTCTGGACACTGGGTAATATAACCTATCTGGACACTTGGTGGCAGCGTCTCTCAGGAAACTGGGTGCAGCACCACTCAGGAAACTGGGAGCAGCACCTCTCTGGACACCTCCCTGGACACTAGGTGGCAGCACCTATCTTAAAACCTCTATGAACTCTTGGTGGCAGCACCTCTCTGGGCACTGGCGGGCAGCAGCACTTCTCTGGAAACTCTTATGGGCGGCTCGCTTCTAACTCTGCAGGCTCTACAGACTGGGTGTCCTAGTCCTGAGTATGCACTCTTTAAGACCCTTCTTCTTTGGGGACTGGAAATTGTTAAAATTTAACCAAAGTAACATTTCTGTACAAGAACATGTTCCTTTTTTGTAGAAGGACAAAGCCACTTTAGACAGGGTGACCAGGCTAGTGAACAGTGCGGTTGAGCAGGGCGCGAAACTACATTGTGGCGGGAAGCGGATAGGAGAAACTGGATATTTCTTTGAAACTACTCTCCTCTCAGATGTCACGGATGAAATGACAATAACACAACATGTGGTATGATGGTAGTTTGGCGTAAAATTTATATAAAATATATTATATGAATATACACTGTATTTGGTCTTTTGGCCCAAATGATCAATTGATTGAGTTAGCGTAAAATACCGATTTGTTTATTTGCTTGTTCTTGGTGGCCACTGTTCATAAAAATCCATATATTCTTATGTCATGAATATTAATTAGGCATCACCATACGTAATGAAGTCGCCGGATGATTTTAGGTAACAAACTATAAAAATTAGCTTTAAAAAAGTGTGTGAAAGAATAATCTTCAAAATAATTCTTGAAATTAAACGTGAAATGTCAAACAAGAAACGAAACAGCGCAGATAATTCTAATCATTCTAAAGGTACTCTTTTTTTTTAAATAAAAGGTCATACACAGACACTTCAAACTAATAGAGCAAAGAAATCCGAGAGAGAGAGAGAGAAAAAAAAACTAATACACAATGGTGACAGTAGGAAGTCAGTTGACTAGATCTCTACTAAACTAACTAAATGTATAGACATGCAAGATGAGAAAATTTGTATGATTTTCAGATTTTCGGTCCGGTCATGTGCATTTTAAAATTCAAATCTGATGAAGACATAGTGAAGAGAGTGAACACCAGTCCTTATGGGCGGAACGCCGCCGTGTACACCAGAGATCTAGACAGAGCTATGACCATGGCACAGACAATACAGACAGGCACGGTATGGTACGTGTTTGTGTAAGTCGTAATACGTAAAAAAGAGGTGTTTAACATAAATCTTTGGCTCATATCCTTCCCAAAAAAAGACCTTTCTTGTGCCATGCCAAAAAATGTTCTGTCGAATCGTCGGTCAAAAAATTAAGCGAAGGGGGATTTTTTTTTTCCTTTATAAAATTTCTCAGTCGAACCAGCGTAAATACATTGAATTTGGTCCGCTGAGTGGATAATACAAATGTGTGCGACGATTTAGGAGTGGTGTAGATGAATCACACATCATGTATGTCATTTCCGTATACTGAACAGAAAATATTAACAATTGACAGATTAATTATCACTAAAATAAAATGGGCAGTCCTTGATGGAAATGACATTAAGATTTTACGATAAAGTAGCATATTACATACAGTGAAGCTGAAGCCACGAACAAGTGTTGCCAATATAGGGCCTATATGGATCAAACTGTCAATAAGGTATATATTTTATTTCAATATTAGTAAAAAGGCATAGATATAAGTAAACCCTAAGTATAAGTAAACTTTCGGGGGAACAAAGAAACAATCAATGTCACCTTTCATTAAGGGCATAATTTTCGGTCATAATACCTGAAACTAACATATCATAACCTGCAAGCTTCAGTGTCACAGTTTGTTTATACAAGGCAGCGTATTTTACGAACACAGAGATCTGTGATTCATTTTTGTAAAGTATTTTTGGGTCAGAGGTCAATCTAAATTATCTTTTGAGAAGTCATAACGCTAAATATATATGTACTGTGAATCATATCGACGGCGTCCGACAATTTTTCATGCGTGTACTTGTTAAGTGTGCGTATAGGTCTTCTCACCAGTTACGTAAATTTATCTTCAAGGTTTTGTGTTTATGTGGGGGGGGGGATAATTCTTTATCAATTTATATACATAATATTTCATAGTAAACTCAGAAATGGAACCGAATGTTATTAATGATTATTCTCTAAAAATCAGAGGGGGGGGGGCGGGGGGCGGGAGTGCTGGTTGATGGGGATCTTTCCTTTTTTTGTCAAAAACTCCTTTTTTCCGTCTTTAACATTTAATTCCCGATATCTTCTTGCCTCCCCCCCCCCCCCCTTCTCTCTGTCTCTCTCTCTCTCTCAACATTGTCTATGGCAGTCGCGAGACATTTTCACACAAAAAAAGAGAGTTTTGCCACTGTAAATGCATATACTCTTACCAACACAAACAAATAAAAAATATAAAATGCCGCAGCTATAGAATACAAAATAATTAGTAGCATGTATGCAATAACAAGTTGGTTTGTCTGTTATTTTTTACCAGGATCAATACCAACAAGTCCTTAAGCCCTAATGCACCATTCACTAACTTCAAACAGTCAGGCGTTGGATGCATTGGAAGGTAAGTACTGGTGTGTATTTATATTTAACGACTTAGTATTTTTGTCAGAACTGAATTACTTAAGGCATTCAGCACAGTTTATCGTTCTATGGACTTATTATATCTTGAAAAGCTCATTATTTAAATACTTATTTTTGCACCACCACAAATTATGTATCGTTTTAAAGGTCAGGAGGTCTATTTTTGAATTATGGCCATTACAAGGTTATAAATTATTTTTATGATTGTGACAATTAGCACAATACATGAGAAAAACATTTGCCTGTTTTCATGTTTCATACCATTCTTAAGCCCTTATACACCAAACTGTGACTTTGCGTACAGGTTACTCACCAGAACGAAATATGTTGCATTGTGACCACGTTGATATCGATTTAGAAATAATATATACAATGGCCAGCTATCTAGATTATGTGGACTAGCTGTTAGCTTGTAGTACAAGAAACATATTCTTATTTACAGTCAGAAAAATTTGAGCCAGGCACAGCTTAAATATACTTGAGTGGCAAACATTATTACAAATCTAGGTTGATCTGAAAATTAAAACATTAATTAGTATTACAAAAGAGCGCTCTCGTTCCGTTGCCTTTATGCCAATATTGGATGCTGCAACGTACAAATACAGATGCAAATTGTCAAAACCATTTTTCCTGCCTAATTTTAATTTTCCCAAAATAATAAACGATAAAGCGATCGTTAAATATACCAGTATTTCTTTTGATCAACTATTTATTTGGTTACATTGAACTTTAATGTTTTCATGTGGCATTTCAATTGATACTTGTTCCGCATTTAATTGCTAAGCTCATTTTTTAATCTCATCTTCATTGTTTCAGTGGATCCTACGTCATGGATACGTATACCGATGTCAAAACGGTAAGAAACTAGATGTCTGTAAACTCCTTGATTAGGGGTTGGACGTAACCTATTGGTTAAGGCCTTGGACTTCGGAGCAGAAGGTTCCAGTTTCGAATCCCTTCGGTGCCTCAATGGCATATTGGTAAAATCTCGTTTTAAAACCCTAAGAGATTCCCTCCGTCTTAACGACAGGTTTTGACTTCTGGATTTTTCCTAACCCCGTCCAAAAAAAAACTTGAAATCCAGAATTCTTCCTCCCCCTGTTTGTATTTACTCATTCGGCCCATATTCCACGTTTCAATCGTGCTTAAGTGACTGAAAATTTGCGAATATTCCGGATCATGTGTGGGATCCACACCAAAATATAATCGATTCTTCATTGGCCCGTTCCCAAAATTTCCTGAATATTTCATGAGATTGCGTTCATGACTGCGTGAGTTATGTTGTGAACAAACACATACACATACACAGACACAAATACTAGCGGGAATGGACGCTTTCCCTTCTGGCGGAGCAATGAAACAGTCCTTTCTCGTATGGCGGTTGGGCAAACAGAAGAAATGCTTTCTGTCACAGATGTTTTGCCATGCACCAGCTTGAATGTGAACTACATGTAATCAAATCCCAGAGGTCGCTAATGAAATGATTTCATTTTGTTGGATGGTTATACAGTCAAACCTCTCCTAACGACCTACTTAGTATACCGACCACCTCAACATTAGACCACTTTTTCATGGGCCCGAATTTTTTCGCTCTTTATATTATATATTTAAACAAAATTAGCTCCTTCAAGATCACTTAAAGTTAACAACGTATACGACCAGACGAGCTGTAGTAGACCCTTGTAAGTGAAACCTCAATTAAGCGACCACTTCGGAAATGCGACCATTTTAAGGTGGTCCGGTCGATGGTCGTAATTCCGAGGTTTTACTGTGTATCGTTATATTAAACTTTGTATCACGATGTATCGATGTACCGGCGAATCCTTGCAGTTCTTATACACAGTTCTATTTTTAAGAATATGGTCATTATTGAAAAATATTATGTATAGTCTCACATTCAACAATATGAAAAATAGCATACATTGTACTTAACGAGATAAGATTAATTTTTTTTGTTTTGATTTTAGGTGATGGTACGTGTGCCCCAGAAAAACTCCTGAGGTCAGCGCGTTAGTTTTCACCTGGACTGTTGCAAAGTAATATTCAATATTTGTCACATTCTGACCGAAAAAACCGCGTACGCGGCAGCAGGATTGCTTGTAATATAAATACTCAGATTATACGTATAGTGAGTGTAATGTACTAAGTTCGCTTCATAAACGTTTCCATGTATCAGGTCATATTTTTCGTCACCATTAGCAGATCCAAGGGGAGGTCCAGGAGGTCTGAACCCATCCCTTTTCAGCCGCCGCAAAATTTTTGAACCGATTGGTCTTATTGTATCGACAAAGGAGATTGTGTTTTCTCCCGTGTTTGTATCAGGGTTGGGGCGAGTACAAGTTCTAAGTACTCGTACTCGTACTTAAATACATTTTTATGTACTTTTACCCGTACTTGTACTCACTTTCAAAATGTTCAAAGTACTTGTACTCAGACTGAGTACGGGCCCAAAGTACTTAAGTTTTCATGAGTACATTTCAAGTATTTCTTAAAACTTTAACATTTTTTACTTGTAGCAAAGCATCTATAAATGCTGCAGATATTTACAAATGCAATTCCCCCTTCAAATGCATTTGATTTTTGAACTCTATTTGATTACTTATTTGCTACCTGGTATCAACTTAATATATACATGTAACTTATAATTAAGGGTTATTGAAACATATTTTAAAATATTATTACCAGATTCTTAATTAAACTTTTTTCTGATTATAATAAGATTTAAACCTTAGAAGCACATTTAAATAGAAATACCTGAGATGAGCACAGTCTCAGAGCTGGGCCAACGGAATTAATCTTTACTTTGTAATGAAAATACTCTAAGGTCTGGATTTACTAAATATTATGGTGTTTGTTAAGTTTGTACAGTTTTAAAAGAACAATAATAAAATTACATCAATAAATAAAAGTAATTTGTAATAAAGTATGTTATTGTTATGTATTTTGAGGAAATAAACTCATGTACTCTGTACTCGTACTGAGTACAAACCATAAGTAATTGTTTATCGTACTCGAGTATATGAGGGTATGCCTGTTCTTGTACACGGGTAACTATCAAGTACTCGTTCTTGTACTCGAGTACTATAACAATGTACTCGACCCAACCCTGGTTTGCATGCAGGTTTCTCTGTTGGTTTGTGCGTCTGTGGCAGTATTAAACGAAAACTACTAAAAACTACGTAATTAGATGGATAATCTACATGTACTATTCTTGTATCAGTCACCATGACGTGTCAAACAAAACTTAGAACACTACGACATAAGAAAGACTACGACAGAAATACAGTTTAATACTTTATTGAGTTTTCTGCATACATAATTGGTCATTTTATTAACTGTGATTACTCAATATGGGTGCCTTGCGTCAAGGAGAGTCCAATCACGGTATGGTGACTATAACTTTAAGTTCTGACTAAATTATGCATACATAACTGCTCATTTTATAATATAACTGTGATTACCCAATATGGGTGTACTGAGTCAAGGAGAGTCCAATCACGGTATGGTGACTATAACTTTATGTTCTGACTAAATTATGCATACATAACTGCTCATTTTATAATATAACTGTTATTACCCAATATGGGTGTACTGAGTCAAGGAGAGTCCAATCACGGTATGGTGACTATAACTTTATGTTCTGACTAAATTATGCATACATAACTGCTCATTTTATAATATAACTGTTATTACCCAATATGGGTGTACTGAGTCAAGGAGAGTCCAATCACGGTATGGTGACTATAACTTTATGTTCTGACTAAATTATGCATACATAACTGCTCATTTTATAATATAACTGTGATTACCCAATAACAATATAAAGGCCTGTTTCACCTCATTCTTGGTCGATTTTATTTTTTATTTAACTATGTTTTCCGGATAAATTTTACTTCTTGAATCCCTTAAATACACGCACAAACGCAGATTATTGATTTCACTTCGTGATAAAATTTCTGTTTAATAAAATAACCTTTCAAAATGTTATGTTGTTTTACAATATAACATAATACGTTTCATTTATTGGTCCCTTTGATACAATGTTAACAAACATTAATTAAACAGGTAATTTACATAAACGAAACAGCGAGACAGCCGCCAGTCAAACAAAAAGTGAAAACGTGGTGCTGAATGAAAATAATAACATGTGACAAGCATCTAAAAATAAACAGTCGCACAGGTTACATATGGGAGGATATGCATTAATCGTTTTTATTTTTGTGTTTTTTTTTTTTTTGCTATTTATTCAGGAAATGTTACATGGATTATATTATCCCCAGTTTTTTTATGCTTGTACATAAACATGGGATGAAAACGGTCAGTCAGGGATCCGTATACTTATAAAGTACTTATATAATTATATAATACCTGTCCTTAGCGTTTGGACAATGCAAAATCAAGTTTAATGGCTCTGTCTGAATGAGGTCCAAACCACTGCATTGACTGGGCCAGTCTACATGTAGCGATTCGTTTTGTCGGATACTCATTCCGCATGCCTGATCCGTGTTTAAGGAATCTCAGCTTATTTATTTAGCTTATATAACATTTTATACGCATTCCGCATTCCGTACATAAGGAATCTTAGCTTCACTCATGCATTTTACTTTTTGAAGTTTAACTATAACTCAGATGCTGGTTCGTGTGCCCAAAAAAAAAAAAAGGTCATGGCCAATTTTCTTTTTGAAATGTTGTAAATCCTCATTATCGTGTCATATGATATGTCATAAGATCCTTTCGGAAGAAAAAGTCTCATTTTCGATATTTGCTTAATCCAGATATGCCAAAAGGGAAAAAGGGAACTTTTTAAAATCTCATGAAGGTTTAGGACCAAAACAATGTAGCCCATTGGAAAATAGATCGATGCAGCAACTCAAGTGCAACATCAGAAGTACATCCAGATTATTTTCCTTTGATTATATCATAGAGGTAAAATGGTATCATTGATATACAGAGCCTACAGCATCACACTAAAGTTGGTCATAGTTTGCCATCATGTGGTGACACCTAGTGGTATTAAATAAAACCAGCCTCCACTTACCAGTTTCAGTGAAAGGCTCCTATGTTTAAACTCACACACTCACTTGCTCTTTGTATTGAACATTTTTAGCTACTGAGTATCAACATTTCTTGATATGTAATAACTCATGTGGGATCCTTTTTTGTATTTTTTTCCCTACCTGATCTGAAGAAAATGGGGGAGGGGGGATTATTCTCAGACATACATATTCATATATTACTAAATGGTATTTCACGTTTTTTATATTGATTGTAAGTGCAACGCAAAATGGAACAATCCTTAATTTTGAAGCGTTAATGTTGGACACGCGCTAGGAATAAGTTTGCAACACTGTTTCCTCATATGGACTACCTTGAGGTACGCCACAAAAATCGAAAATACGATTTTTGGGACTTTCGTGCGTGGGAGATTAATTTTAACCCCCTACTTTTCCGGCGTAGTACTAAACAACAGGAGGTACGCCGCTACAGGGCAAAAGTATGTCACATAAGTTTTTAACGTACGCCGGAACAGGATTCACAGACGGACACACACGCACGCACGCACGCAAACAAACGCACAGACAAACGAACTTATCTGAAACAAACCAGAAACTGCAACTTTAAAATATACTGACACAAAGAATGAATATATTTCATATAATTTCACAAATAAGAAATAAACTATTCCGATGTGGCAGGCACCATGGAGGATAGCTACTCGAAAGCCCTCAAGCCACTTTGAACCAAATTACAGCTGGATTTGAGTCCAAAGGCTGGAGGTTCGACCTGAACAAAATTTCAGAGTTCCCCAACTGATAAAGACTAACGTCAGGGGCGCCATCTTGCAATGGCGGAGAATACTAACATGTGCTGTGTTTAAACTTGTCGCAATTTTGCACCCACCCACCCAACGCGTTAGAAACGTGTGTGGCCTTGGTTGCGTCTCACTCCGTTTCCCCTTTTATTTTCATCCTGCTATATATTGTTCAAAACATTTACCATGACATGATAACATCTTGGTGGCCTGTTATAGGGTGGCCGAAATATCAGGCTTTGAAGTACACAGCCGGGAAAAAAAAATGTTTTCCCAGATCCGAGCCGGTCGTGCCATATAGTCGTGTCATATAACATCAAGAAATTTCACTTGCAGGGTGTGTTGGTGTCCTTGGGTCACTAGATGGCATATATATCTTCGTTTTATAGCTATTCAAAGTAAACAGATTGAACGACATGTTTCAGTAAGTCGTATACACTGATAATTGAATAGTTCACTGAAACACATGCAAGTCTGTCAGTGCAATCCACATGACCCGATGTAAATTGGTTGCTGTGCACGTTTTTTTTATCTTACCAAGCAATTTGATTAACGAATAAGTTAAGTTCATCGCGTTTGGTGTTCCAACAACGTGTCCCTTAAATCTAGATGTCCAAATGCTTGTACATTATCATGGGAGGGGTCACCGTGCACCCCCTCTGGGATTTTATGACATAAGTATTTTTAGATCCCCAAGTATGTCCAATTAATGTATTATGATGTTAACATTGAATATTTAGGGATACACTATCCTTTTAGGCCATTTAAAGACAAACGCGTCATTACGCACGGCACCCGCGAACAGGTAGCCTTGATAAGGGGGTAGGGCTATGTAAATGCTTATAGCTCGCTTAATATTTGACATATTCACTTCAAATAAAGTACATTATGTTTGTAAATAGTGGGGAAAAGTCACTGACAACAAAATTATTTTAAATATATTATGTATTTTTGTTGATTAAGCAATTAATCACTATAATTTTTTAATATCCAAAAAGAATATTGAATTTAACAGCTTTTTCTTTTATTTTTCACAACAATTTTTTTTAATTTTCCAGATAATGTTGCATTTTTAAATTTCAAGTGCATTAATACATTAGTTCCTGACATTCTTACAAATTCTGTTGATAAAATTATGAATATTTGACCATATACACCTGCAATGAATGACCATTGTTAATTCTATTTTATGGTATCCCTTGTTTCTCAGAAGGATGTGGTGTCCCATTTTCCTCTCCAGATGCATTGATTTTCACTGTGATGCTTCCTTGATACTATGAATTGTTATTTGTCTTAACCTGAGTTCGTTTATTGGTTTTAAAAATAATAGAAACCCTTTCTTAAGCCATTTTTTAAATATAATAATTTTACAAAATCATATTTAAGCCATTATATATGAAGGGTCACGGTGATTTGTTGATTAAGCAATTAATCACGATATTAATAAAATATCGTGAAAGGATATTGAATTTAACAGTTTTTTTTTATTTTTTCCCAACAATGGTTTTGTTTGAGTTGATGTTAAAATTTCCAAAAATTCTAGTGCATAAATACATTAGTTCGTGACAGTTTAACAGATACTTTAGCTAAAATTATGAATAATTGGCCATTTACAAATGCACTGAATGACCCTTTGTATATAAGATAAATAGTTATTTTCCTGAACCTGAATGTGTTTATTGGCTTTAATGATAATAAGAGCCCTCGCTGAACAATATTTGAAATCAGTATTAATCACAAATAATAATTTTGTGAAATTTCTTATAGATAGAAAATCAATCCGATATGCTGATCAATCTGAAATATTGTGATGAAGTTTTCCACAGAATGGAAGACCAAGAATTGACAATTTACGTACTGTGAAGCTTAGTGCATTAAACCCGTATACAGTATAAGGAGCGTCTTGTACCACAATATCAACACAAGATTTCAAGTCATGTCAAAAGGAGAAAGAACAGGAAGGCATGTGCAACAGTTTCAATTATTATACAAAATTAACAATTCCGGCATATACAGCTTAATGACATTATTTGGTGTTGCTTGATTTTTTTATGTATTTTTTTATTTGATTTTTTATATTTTTGTTACGATTATATTATAACGGAGTCATTAGTTACCTTGTTATATTTAAATGCCTTACTATGTCGCTTTCAGATTTCCTTGCAAGGAAATGTACTTAAAGGTTCAAATTGTAAACAAATCACAGATTCTTATCTAAATGTATATTGATGGATCAGAGTGAAGACTTTTTATGGTATCTTTTCAATGCGATCGTATGTGATGGAAGGACATGGTATACATGTATTAACAGCAGTGAGAAAGCAGAGGAGCGGAAGTTTCACATCGACTGTACCATATATACAGGGAGGGGATCATATCTGTGCTATTAAATGGGACGAATCTAATTTTAAAACGTACCTATGATTTCTGATTGTAAAAATTAAGAAAATTTACGGAGTAAACAGAGAGAAGCTATGGGTTCTAAACAGAAGAGGACAAAGCCTGTGCCCTTATACCGGACACAGTCTAAGGCCACTGATACCATTAAGATCAGTAATAAATATACAATCTCTGACGTCTGCATCCAAGTGTAGTATATATATTTTGTCCTATATATTTTATTTTATTTCGGTTCAACTCAGCTTCTGTTAAATGGTGTTGTAGACATATAAAATTGGCATTTGATTTCACCTGTTTATGGCACCTTTTCAAAAGAAATGGGTTGCATATATATATATTATCCATTAAATTCGGGAGGTCTCATCCTCTAGCTCCTATGCATTTTAGTTTTCAAGTATTTGTTATTTATGATGAGGCATTCGGCAATTTCACTTCTGAAATTATAAAACGGAAGACCATGGATATCATACTGCCTTTAGACGATAGAGTAAAACAAATCATTCATTCGCGTTTATACTCTTTATAAAGACAGACTCTAAGGATTTTAACCTCAGAACGATTCAACATGAATGGCGGAGTTGTCATTTGAATCATGTCTACAGCGAGATTAAAATGCTTGCTAAACATTTGGTCAAATATCCCTACCCTTAAAAGTACAAATAAGCGTGAGCATGACAAATTCATTTCGTTCAATTAACTATGTACACCTGCCTTCCAATGCCAGTTCTCAAAATATGTTTTTATGAAGGATCATTTACATTTCAGTCCTTACTTCTGGAATTATAAATTTCAACAACCATGCATTTTTTCGTCAAGTTAATGAAAAATGGACCCCTTATTTCTCCCGGAGAGGTCGAGGTTATGGAACTCCCAATCTAAATACAATGCTCAATCATTCAAGGCTATGTATACAAGCAGGAAGTTAAAGCCTTACATTTTTAAAGCATTCGATTCGACTGTCAGGAGACATTGTTGAGAATCCGCTTCCTAGATTATGGTGTAGTTTCATATTATTCAACAGATAGGTGATATAAAAAATGCCAGTGTTTCTTTACAGTCCCTGCACAAACATCGGCTAATATGCACACAATGGCTTCTGGAAAGTACTAAATCTTACATATTTTGATCCTATCTTAAAGTATCATTACAATTTTTTATTCAAAATAATATTCAATGCTGATAAAATTACTTAAATCAAATAACATATATGGTCACTGCCGGAATTTCATCTTTGTCTAATCAGTAAAATGTTACAAACAGGTCAGGACATTATTGTCAATGCCAACACGCTTAAACATTCAGTTAGTTTTATTTTTTTTAATGGGAACTGAAATTTTCCTGAATATTAAGATGGGCTTACTTCTTTATAATACTGGCATATGATGCAAGCATCCAGTTGGTGAAAGGTGGATCATTACTCTCAGCTTAAATTAATAAAGTTCCTTGGTTCACGGACCACAAATCAAATGTTTACCATGATCCATCACTGCTGATCCTTGTTATTGGCAGAGGTATGCGTGTTATTTTCAATGCTTTTTATATACACTTTATACGAATTGATACTTTATAATAGTAAACGAATAGACAATGTGCAATAAAGACAGACGCTTCAATATGAGGTATTACACAATGTACATTACTCCTTTTTGAAATTGGCCAAAGGATGACATAATATTACAGACAGGATTTACAAGGTATTAAACTATAATATAAAGGTATAAAATAAAACAATAAAGCAGAATAAGCTAAATAAATAATTATCCATGATAATTTAAACTTGCCTAAAAATTGTGGTGGTTACTTTTCCTTATTACTTATTTTACAGGCCTGGGGCACTGGGCCTAGACTTCAGGAATCCCAAAGTAATTGAATTATCTGGTTATTAAGGACAAATCAGGTCATGAGGACAAAAACCTCACAAAATTTCAGGGGGGGGGGGGGGTTTAACAAAACACGGGTTAGTGCTTATACTTGGAGAAAGTTTAATATCCTTATACACTTTTATAATTAAACTGATCTGGATTGAAAGTTTACTGGTGTTTGTATCCTTAGTTTCATAACAATAACTATTTATAGTATAAGGAAAGCTTCACGGTGCGGTACATCGAGATTGGAACACACAAAACCTCGTATATATATGTTATAGAAAGGGCGATCCAAACAGAATAACACTTTATCATTAATTGATGTCTGCATAATTTTATTTTTTTTTAATGTTTTCAGGATTGACAGGGGCTGATATATTAATCAACTAGAACTTCAAAATGTCTTGTTAAATCAGCTACAGCGAAAAGTTTGAATAAAAATCTGTGAAATTTCTTCAGGATGTTTTATTAATATCATAATTTATTTCTTCATCACCAAAAATCATGTAAACATATATATGATTATATCTATCAGTGACTTTTCCCCCGACTGTTTGCAAATACAATTGAGTTCATCTGAATTAAATATGTCAAATATTAAGCGAGCTATAAGCATTAACATACCCCTACCCCCTTATCAAGGCTACCTGTCCGCGGGTGCCGTGCGTAATGACGCGGTTGTCTTTAAATGGCTTAAAAGGGTAGTGTATCCTAAAATAATCAGTGTTAACATATTAATTCATTAACTTGACATATTTGGTGGTCTAAAAATACATATGTCATAAAATCCCAGAGGGGGTGACCCTTCTTATATTATGGCTTCAATGTGATTATTTTTGTATAATTATTATATATTAAAAATGGCTCAAGTAAGGTATCCATTATTTTCAAAGCCAATAAACAACTTCAGGTTCAGACAAATAACAATTCATAGTATTAAAGAATCATTACAGTGAAAATCAATGCATCTGGAGAGGAAAATGGGACACCACATCCTTCTGATAAAACAGGGATACCATAAAATGGAATTAATAATTGGTCATTCATTGCAGGAGTATATGGTCAAATATTTATAATTGTATCAACAGAGTTTGTAAGAATGTAAGGAACTAATGTATTAATGCAATAGAAATTCAGAAATGCAAAATCATCTCGATAATAAACAATTGCTGAGAAAAATGAAAGAAAAAGCTGTTAAATTCAATTTTCAATTAAGATATTTAAAATGTATAGTTATTAATTGTTTAATCAACAAAAATACATAATACATTCATATGATATTCTTATTCAGTGACTTTTCCCCATAATTTGCAATCACAATGCAGTTTATTTAAAGTGAATATGTCAAATATCAAGCGAGTTATAAGCATTAACATACCCCTGCCCCTTATCAAGGCTACCTCTCCGCGGGCGCCGTGCGTAAAGACGCGGTTGTCTTTAACCTAAACGGGTAGTGTATCCTAAAATAATCAATGTTAACAACTTAATTCATTAATTGGACATACTTAGGGATCTAAAAATACCTAGGCCATAAAATCCCAGAGGGGGTGCACGGTTACTCCTCCTAGCCCATGGACTATTCATGTTTACAATGGCACCCCATGCAGTAAGGCATGGGATTCATTTTTTAAGTCAGGACATCTGCTACATCACATTGAAGATGTGGAGATGACATTAGCATCTGTTATTGGCTTCTTCAGTCAGTCACTGTCTCATTCCCTGACACATATATAACTCTAACTTCTGTATGAGTTTTTATACACTTCCCTTGTGGCTTCACAGAGGCTGCGCTGTCCTGTAGGGTTGACCCAGTACTTCCATCTGAACTGAATGAACCCTTCTTATGTTTTCTGCTACTAGTATAAAGCTGCATTCCCCGTTAAGGTATATGCGCAGTACGCAGACAAATAATTGATGATAGATATTTGTGCATTTTTACTCCCCTTTAAATGTTTCGGAAGGGTACATACATATTGGAAAACGTGTGCCTTGACAATGCTGTATAGTGCAGTCCTATATATATGATTAATATCGGACTCGGACTATTTACATTATATTAATTAATTGCAAAATCGAAATTAACATGCAGTCTTAATTTACACATGCCCACCTTGACATTTCACAAAATATCATCAAGGATGATATGAGATTAAAGCACAATTCCTGCTCTTTCATACAAGAGGTAATGTGTTGCAATATTATAAAGACATGAATTTATATAGAGATTTTCATTACCCCAACCTCCATCCAAGGAGTAGTGTATTAAAACATGCCTTCTAAAAAAATGCACCACTTATCGCACTTTCATCCCTTCCGACATAAACCTATAGGTAAGTATAGCTAGTGCCTGATACCAATGACAATTTTCTAGGCGGTGGGGTGAACACTCCGGTCTGAAACCTCTCCTAGCTCCCAGACTATACGTCTTATGCCCGACTTTGTCTTCCAGTCCTATATTTAAATTGTAATCTGATTCAAATTACACTTTTATATACAAATACAAAGTTTCCTTCCATTCTTACATCAAATCATAGAAATATTTACATATTGTAACGTTGCTTTAATGTCGATTGGTAATCATTCACGGTATTACCTCATTTGCCACTCAGCGCCATCTACTGTCGATTAAGTGAATTATTAATACTTGCATGCTTTTCTTCAGTTCGAATCATTTATTCCTCTCGGGTTTTTAAGTTCACAGCAGAACTACTGCGATGCACAATGTGTATATAATCAACATGTGACTTGAGCGTGAACCGGGAAGGCTCGCAGCTTGGGTAGATTTTCTGGGGGGTGAGAGTCCATTCTCGGTGCACTGACATTTGTAAGAACTGATGATGTCATTCCAGTTGTTCCAGGCCCAGAAACCACGTTTGATGTTACTGAGATTTGAATAAACTCCCACAACGAAGGTCCGAGCTGCCCCCTTGAAATCAGAATGTTCCCATGTGGTCAATCGGCAGCCATATTGAACAACAATTGCGGACACTTTGTCATTCATTTCATGTTTCAGTTTCGCAACTTTGTCGTCGGCGAACACTGAGAAAGCTTTCCCGCGGCACGATTTGTGAGCGTTTGTGTGATAGTCGAGATACAGTTTGCCGCAAAATATCTTCCCATCTTGTTTTGACGGTAACTGAGACGGTGAGGGGCACCCACACACCACGATACACAAACAGACACCAGCCAACAAGAACTGCAGCACTACTCGCATCTTGCCCTCTTTATACTGTCCACTGATCCACTTATTAGTGGTATTTAACCTATCCTCATACCAAGACTAATTCCCTTTAGGGTATAATTGCAGACACGTGTCTGTGTAAATGAGAACCTAAGCAGCTGCGTTTGCTGCTTGTGCCGGTAAGCTAGTTTTTCTTACTGTATGTTAAAAGTTAGCGTAATGTCGCTACATGCAGGAATGATGTAAACAAAAGGGCATCACACTTGACTAGTCGTCACTTATATCTCGCGTTCAAGTGTATATAATGTGGCGCTTGACATGGGTTTCCCTCAGGCAGGTCTATTGTCCCTGTGTGTATTAGCATCCTTCCAAATCAACAGTCCCTATTTGATATATACTGCCATTTGCCCCCAGCCCAGTGAACTGCCTACGGGTCTTCAATTTGATTAACAGTTAATATCTTTCTATTCGATTACTGTAGACGATCATAATAATGTTTTGGAGACGTTGATCTAATAAGATAACAACCAACAGTATTTACGTGTTCTTCAACCAGAGTCGCTTGAATCCTTAGTTTTGAGTGTGGTTTTATCGAGATATAGACCTAACTGTGCTCTAATTGAGAAAATAGTCGTGCCTTGCGTATAGGGATAGCGCGTAGCAGTAAAGAGGTGCCCAAAACACACCTTTTTCCAATGCTCTCTCGTTTTCTTGTCATCCATTTCTCCTAAAATAAGGATTCAAGCGACTGTGGTCCAACAATACTTATCCTGTCGTTTATAAATGTGCCAACAGCTATTGACTGGTATCTTTAATATCTTTGTATTATACCCGTATTAATTACTGTTATCACATGTATATTATTCATCTGTCCTTAAGTAAATAGGTGCAGCACATCAACACGTCATGAAAATGACATTAACAGCAATAATTAAAATTAATCGATAATTCCATTCCCAGTGCGACTATCGAGCAATATAACTGGCTTCGTTTTAATTCTTCTATCATCCAATGCATTGTTACAGCCCAATTTGCCACCCATATCTCTATACATATCAACAGTTTTGTGATTATTATTTGTCCAAGGAAATTTCTGTCAAAGCTTGAAAATTTTTATATGTATGTCAAACTATTATCTCCAGAATTCGGGGGAAAATAAGTTGAACTATTTTAAGAAATAACCTAGAAATCATTTTAAGGAATGCAAGCCTCCGCCATATGGTATGCTCCCCAAACCGTGTCTGCATTTACTTAGTCGGCCCATATTCCTAGGTTCATTCGTGCATAAGTGACTCTAAAATTGTGGATACTCCTTGAACCAGATCATTTGTCGGATCTACACCAAAATCCAGCCGGTTATTCATTGGTTAATTCCAAAATGCTCTGAAAATTTCGTTTGATTCCGTTCATGATTGTGTGAGTTATATATAGTGAATAGACACAAACAGTTACACGCACGGGGATGAACGCATACCCTGCTGACAGTAATATCATATTTAAAACCATAGCTTTCGTGCCTGTATGTAGGTTGATAAGAAACATAGGTGTATTTATTAAAAGTAAAAATTACAGTAACGACACAATTTCGACACAATGGTTGGAAAATAAAACCGCCAGACGTTCACTATAAAACTTTACAAAAGTTTAAACAAACCTTTTACTATTTGATTTATAGTCTGAATATTTCCAATTAATATCCGGTATTTGAGCATGTGGTTTTCGTGTATATATATATATATATATATATATATATATATATATATATATATATATATATAAATATATATATATATATAAATATATATATATATATATTTATTTATATATATATATAGAGAGAGAGAGAGAGAAAGAGAGAGAGAGAGACTTCATGTGTTATTTTATATTTTACTATTGAGAAAATGACCTACTTATAAATATTGTTTTCTATAAATTGATAATTAGCTATGTATATATATATATATATATATATATATATATATATATATATATATACATATTGTTACAGGTGCTCTTTTTAATGTGTGACATGTACGTAACTCGTGTTGTGACACCCTAGCCGGGCCGTTTGTTGCATTCTATGTTTAATCCGTACTGGTTGAACTCTCGCTGTCATGCTGGCCTTTGGCTTTCTCGCCTTGTCGTAAGTCACGTGTACACCATGGTGTGTCTCTGCGCGTGTTTACTGTGTTGTGTAAGATCTTATAGACTGTTAGAGAAGTGGAAAATTTTCGTATATAAAGGGGCTGTGTTTTAGAGCCGGGGGCAGAGAGCAGCAGAGAAGATTCCAGCGAACGCAGAGGCGTGTGTCAGTTTCTTGGGCCTTATCCGACGTGTGCGGCAGTTATTGATTTTCTTCAGAGTTTCTCCTGGATTTTGTGCATTTGGACTTCAGTTTACTTTCTGGATTGTTACAAGAGCTTTACACTGGACTGTCATTCTCCGAGAGTATACATATAAAGAACTTATCGTTGTGACTGTGTTGGTATCCAGGTACTGTGCACATTATTTTCTGTGTGATTGTATTGATTTGTTGTTATTCCGCTGTTTTACTGTATAATTGTATTGATTTAGTGTATTGTAATGTTAGGGTTGTTTTAAGAATAAATTATAGTTATTTGTAAACAAAAACCACTGACTTCTTTATTCATTCCCCTAGACATTTCACGCTGCCTAGTGTTACAGAATCTGATTTTTTTTTATCTCCGTTACAGAATTTGTGTTCATCACGCATACGTGATCTGTTTATATTAGGTTCCGTAACAAAATATATAAATATATATATATATATATATATATATATATATATATATAAATGCTAACCACAAGTCATCTTTCATGAACAAATCTAAGAAATTTAACACATAACCTAGCAAATATGTTTGGCAACTGATCACAAAGGTGTAGACTACAGTATTACATGGAAAATACTGAAACATGCGAAGGCTTTTAACAGCGCTACCAACAGATGTAACCTATGCTTATGGGAAAAATACTATATCACTTGAAATCCACATTTGGCCACCTCCATTAAACGGAACGAACTTGTCACCGCCTGAAGGCATGCGAACTAATTCCTCCTTAAGAATTTCATAACATAGTTTATAGGACACTTTCATTATATTTTTCTGTCTTTCCTTTCTTTCATAACAGCCACAAGAAAACACTTGGAGAGCCCCGTGTTTATACACATATAGTCTTCTTTAAGCACTGTCACAAAATGCTCTCAGTACAGCCTCCTACCAGCTTCCCTCATACAACGACTTTTGACCCCAGTCCTCCCGATCCCCGACCAATTCTATCTGATGCTTGTATCCTTGCCCAAGGGCGCACATGTGCACTCAACAGTCTTGGTTACATGTGACACAACTGGCCAACAATACTAGTATATATACATTTAGGGTCCCATATCTCTGTAACACGTATATACCAGTATGTCTAGTCCATTTCAGCCAGACAGACTTACCTGAGGAGTGCAACAACATGTTGCACGAAACTACGTAATAAATGTCTGAAAATACTTGATTCGTCGTTATTTTGTACTATTATATATGTACATATGTATATAGAATGTGTGCGTGTTTGTGTATGCGAGATTTTTATCATTAAAAATATCCAAATACCGTTTGTTTTAACACAATCGCATATTTTACCATTTACTGATTTGGTCAGCTTTGGTTGAGCTTCCAGTGTGGTCATTATGGCGGTGGTCGAGACGAACGCAGCATGATCTGTCCGTATGCACTTTTTTCACCTGTGATTTATCTGTCGGCAGGTAATCTATCCATTGTCGGGGGCACAGTCCATCAGATATGAGCGACATTATAGTCTTTTGACCGGCACATGTATGATATATGTCTCCCGTGTACGTACATTGCGGATGAGACGGCGGCCTTCCCGAGTCTATATTTATATACCATAACCCATCCATTGTCACGGTCACAGTCCATCAGATATGAGCGACATTATAGTCTTATGACCGGCACATGTATGATATATGTCTCCCGTGTACGTAAATTGCGGATGAGACGGCGGCCTACCAAAGCCCATATATCTATATACCATAACCCATCCATTGTCACGGTCACAGTCCATCAGATATGAGTGGCATGAGTCATATGACCGGCATGTGATATGTCTCCCGTGAACGTACAGGGTTGATGAGACGGCGGCCTACCCGAGTCCATATTTTTATAAACCATGGAGGATCCAAAACCATTGCGCAATCCAGAGATCAAATACACTAAGGCAAGTGTTTATGTATTTCTCATCTGAGATGAATAAATTTACGTTGACCTATGCCGAGGAGGGCATGTTTTGACCCGTGTTTGTAAGTTTCTTTGTATATTTTGTCCGTGCGTTTGTTTGTCTGTCAGTAGTATTATATACTGAACCGATGCATGAAATAAGTAAGCGAGGGGAGGACCTGGTTAGATAATCTTGCCATGTTAACCCGACACCCATTGCACTATAATAGCTTAATTTGATACTAAAGGATCAATGCATTTTTATATAGATTTATAACAAGAAATTGAAATGTTGCCGTCAATCCAGATAAAGGGACGTATCCAGTAGAATTATTACTGAACTAGAAACCTGCATTCTAATGAATGAAATCCTCCGCCATATGGGGGTCCCTATTGTTGGATGCTCCCCAACCAATTTTTTTATTCACATATTCGGCTTATATTCTTAGGTTCATTCGTGCTTAAGGGATTCTACATTTGTGAATATTACTTGGTGACGTTCTTGAATCCATATATAATATATATGATAGATCATGTGCAAAATCCATACATAATTCTAATCGATTCTTTATAAGCCCATTCCCGAGATGCATTGAAAATTTATTATATTCCTTTCATGATTGTTTGATTGATGAACAAACGCACATATATACACAAACACACACTGAACGGGGATGAACGTATACCCTCCGTAGGTATGCGCCACTTGGTTTTACAGTTGGAAGTCAACACCCTATAGCTACATACAATTACTCTGAAAGGTGGAGTGTTTTTTTTTTATTAAAAAAGGTATTGATTAAGGTATTGATCAAACAGTCACTGGTCACATATACCAAGTCAGTCATTCATATTTCAGTGCCCGGTTACCTTTTCTCCCGTAGCTAAGTTATGTTACGTCACGGCCGTTAAATCATTTATGGAGCCAAGAGCAAACTCCATGCAGGAAAATTGGAACACAACACCACTCGTTGGCATATATATTTTGTTGAATTAACGAATACGGCCTCATACTATCAATTTCAGTAAAACTATAATGACAACGATTTAAAACATGTGTTCGTTTCCAAAGCCAATGTCTGTCTTTAATAGGTAGGGGTCTTTCGTGAAACACATTAATACCTCTTGTTGGAGTTTGAGCGGCCATTTGCAGCCAATTTAAATATCATTTAAATAAAACCGTGCAAGGCCCTTTTTCACATTTTAGAAACCGACTTAGGCATTGCAGGGTAAACTTTTTTTTAAATTCAGTTCTCATTTATTTCAGATTTTACTGTCATATGTTTCTAGATTTTATTTTATTAATTTTTTTATCAAGCTTGTCCCCTTTTAAGTATTGTGCTCTAGGCAAGTGTCTCATTTACTCTACTTAGTAGTGGGGACAACATCTTGAATATGTCATCGATTTTGTTATCCTTTGTTACGAAGACAAATTGCTCTGAGGAAAATATCGGGCCGATCCCTGAATAGAACCCATAACGGTGGCACACATGTCAGGCGTTCCAACCGCTTCGCTAGGAAACCAAGCTTCACTAGCGAGACAGTTCGGTCCGCTTTTGTCACCCCGTAACACACCCCTCTAAAGAGCGTTCTGCTATCAGAACAAAACTAATTATCCCAGGAGTCACACATATGTGAGCTTATTTCCTGGGCTACATAGTTTAACGTCATCCCGGACGAGCCCCCATTTTGTTACGAAGACAAATTGCTAAGGGGAATATACAAATATTGTTGTACTGATTCGCAGCTCCCACTTTGCATGGATTCATTTGCAAATGAATTCACTGGTAAAAATGCTAAGGCACAAATTCCCTGAAAAAGTGAAAATAAACTAAATTTTGTGTTGGTCAAATGGACTATTTCAAGAACTAAAGCAAAAACTGTGTATTTCCAAAGCAAGCTGGCAAAATTCCAAGTATATTATGTCTCGACCGGTAAAAAATTCTCCCACCCGCACCATATTTTTGTTCCCCGAGTCCGTAGATCAAATATCTGTGTGTGGCCTTACTCTGGTATAATTAATAACTGCGACTCTAGTACTCAAACGATTCTTCAACACTAATAAATAATATTTTAACCTCAGTCCAATATCTTTCACGGAGTTATACAAAAAATGATATATTTTTTATTAATTTAAATAGACAATACATACAACACAGACAAGAAAATTTATTAAAGCTAGCCTTGTGTTTAGGTTTATTGATTTGCTTTGTTTGCTCTGACAGCTGTTTATCAACAATGAGTGGGTTGACTGTAAAACCGGAAAGACAATCCGCATAATCAACCCGGCCACGGAACAGAAGATAGCGAAGGTCCAAGAAGGCGATGAGGTACGTCTCCTTGAATATAAACATTCTTGAATTTGTGAAACCATGAACAAAAACATACCTCGCACGGATTACTAGAAATCCAGTACGCGACATAGAAAATGACTTGTTACCAAATAGATTCATTTACTCTTTGAGTTTTGAGTTCCCATATATTCTTTAGTGCTAATTCAATACTCGTAACCTGAGGTTAATATTACCTGCTGCTTAACACGACTTCGATGCAGTGGGATGAATGGCTGTTGCGGTGCAATTCCCGGTATGAGTAATTTCACAATTCAAGTATAGGAAGTATAGGCTTACAAGTCCAGTATAAGTGCACAGCTCTCATGCAATTACCATAGTAAAGCTGCTACGTGTTAATTCAAGCCTCAGAACTATGGCTCTCTTATAAATAATGACTTAAGTGGCAAACAGGTATTTATTGAAATTATTCAGTGAAGTGTCTGGCACTTACGAGCACATGTTATATTGTTTGGCAAAGACTTGAATTTTGAATAAGAATACTTTCAGTATTATTAAGTATTATCTGTTTTCTCCTCTGCGGCTTAACTCTTTTTATGGGTTATACAACAAACTAGACTGAGTTCATAACACCCTATTGATAACCATATAGTCAAGTGCGTACAAACTTTTCATGGACTCTTTTCTGTATTAGTCGCACTCCGTAAAATGTGTGAGCTTGGGTATTCCTTGCTCCGTATGTTATACATTTTCATGTTAAGAAATGTTTCTCTTCATTTATTCAAACAAGCTAAAAATGTAAAAACAATTCAGTCTATCAGTGATTTTTCGGACCGTTTTTCAACCTACAGAACGCTCGTAGTATTACTTGCCTGCTTCAGGCTAAACCGGATTATTGTTCACGTATGTAGAACTTTAATGCAAAATGTTAGCAATCTTGTGATCAGCCAAAAATTGATAGATGCCCATGTCATTATAAATGTTCTTCATCAATTAAGGTATTGAGCTAAGAATTGAGAATCCGTCAGTCGTGACACCCTTTCCATTTCTTGTCCATCTTGAATTACGTAAGATTAAAGTACGGGAAGAGGTTTCAACCAAAAATTGGAACCATTTCTCTCGTGTTACGAGGAGTACGTTATGCTGAACGTATATCCGGCTGCTGATGTACTCTGATGTATTTTTCAGGCTGACATTGACAGGGCCGTAGCTGCGGCCAGGAAAGCTTTCGAGATCGGATCAACATGGAGGACGATGGACGCCTCCGCTAGAGGGCGTTTGTTGATGAAACTGGCCGATCTCATCGATCGTGACAGACTCTATTTAGCCGTATGTACCTCCAAGCTCAATCCTTTTACTGTATGTCGAAATATTTTTCTTTATGCGTTGTCGATCTCAGTTAAAGTGAGCTATTCACCTTACTTAATTGTAGGTTATATGATATATACAGCTTACTTTGAATATATATTACGATTTGCAGGTAATTCCTGCTGATAAATGTGAAAAAAAACTGATAATAACCATGTGAAAGATTTATCTGCAAGTAATTAGTAAACACAAACACGTGCCCTTGTTGATGAAACAGAAAAAAAATGTCACCGAAAGTGAAAAATGTTTCCATGTGTAGAAGCTGAAAGGTCATAAGTCAAAGTCGGAGAAGCAACGCCAGCTTTTGTCAAAACTTGTCTGATTTGCCGCCAGATGTCCTTGTTGGACATGTTTTCAATACAGCGATTGCTAACAATTGTTAAATCTGATTAAGCATGATTTAATAATTTACAGACAACTTTTCTCTCAGAGTCTAGAAACACTGAACATTGGGGAAACGTTCAGTCGCCTCTACAAAGGAACGATAGCAGGGACCACAAAACTACTGCGGTACGCAGCGGGCTGGGCTGACAAGATAGTGGGCCAAACCATTCCCGTCGGTGAGACTGGGGAGAGGGAATTTTTTCATTAGATTTGATAAAAAAAATGATTTTTTGTATAAAATAATACTGCCAATGTACATATGACTGTATATGACTCAAAATGTTCCAGACAGCCGGTCATTGGTTAATTTGGAATGTGTTCCATCCATTTTAGAAATATTGTAGATTTGCAGCCCGGTACGGGTATTGATTAGCATTCTGCAAAACTTGATGATACTACTGTACACATTCTTCTACTTTCATATATTTGACTTATTTCCTAAGACCACTTCCGTTGCTCGAGGCAATGACTAGATTGTGATGTGCCAGATAACGATTATATCGCTGTGTCGTTTTCTTTCATATTCATTTTGTATATTTGCATAATCCATCACAAACAATAATGTATGTACATGAATAGAAATCATATTACCCAGAAAAAAATATTCTAATTCAGTATTACAGAGAAATAAGAAAGAAGGAAAGCAAAGTAGCAATCAGCATTAAACTGAAACTGAAGGTCAACAATTCGGCTGTTACCTCTACATATCGGTGTGATTACTGAACTTACTTTTTCAATATCTTGGGTATAATTATGTAATTTGCATTTCACGGTAGAATAGAAGGTACATAAAAAATCGATAATATTCGATCATCGGTTGTTTCCCTTCAAACTTCCAACATAATTTTTCAACCAATTCCGATCACTTACATATATACAGTATAACGCCGTATTTAACTTAATAGTATATAGTATAGTTTATATATATATATATATATATATATATATATAAAACTGTATATCATATCTGTTTTCCTTTTGCGCAGATGGAAATTATCTGTGCTACACTCGACATGAGCCTGTTGGTGTGTGTGGATTAATAACACCGGTGAGTACAGATCACGTAAGGCTATATCGAATTTAGAGAAATAGACTTTTCATATCGGCACAATGTTATTCTGAAAATGTATATGTTTAAAACAATTTAAAAAAAACATGTTGTTCATTGTCAATGGTGTCATCTGTTAATATAGTCCTTCCGCTAGACAAATCCGGCGTAACAATTACAAAATCACGCTGTAAAGCCTTTGTAACCGCTGCTTCGTATGGCAAGATATTCTGGGTTCGGCCACCAGGGTGGTGACCGACGGAGCAATGAAATGTGATCAACGAGAGCGGGTGTCGTATGTTTAAAATTTTGAGCTGGATGAATAATGCCATACCACGTTCTCATTTGTTCAGTTCAGGGCATGGCTATGAAAATACATGGGTTTCAGTGCCCAGTTTACGCGGTTTAGTGTTTTTGTGGTTCCTTCGGCATTCCCACTTCTTTCCCACTACCAAACGCCACCATATGTGTCAGGGAGAATGCCCAACATAAGTTATTATAAATATTTGTTCATTCTATGTAAAATGAAGTTGTAATTTAACATGTACAGAATAACAACCCGGCCTTCCTCCTGCTGTGGGAGCTGGGACCAGCCCTGGCCTGTGGCTGCACGGTCGTGTTGAAGCCGGCAGAAGAGACCCCTCTCACCACACTCTACCTAGCCAGTCTTTTCATGGAGGTATGTACACAATTATATATATATATATATATATATATATATATATATATATATGGTATCACACAGAGTAGCATTACCTAGATATATGTGGCTTATGTGCCTAGAAGCTTTACCTAGACTTATGTAACTTATGAATAGAATAGAATAGAATAAGTTTATTCAGGAAAAGGCCTCAGGCCCAAAGTTAAGAAAAAGAAACATTAACATAGTAATACACCATAAATATCAAATGGTCATTTTAACAAAACATGAACAAATAATACAATAAAAATATCCAATTATAAATCAGGTTATTAATCTGCCATCAATGGTTCAAGGTTAACACTTAATACATTAATTACCCAATGATTGTTCTCTCCTTCTAAATGAATGATATACAAATGCTGCAACACTAGCTATCTCACATGGTTCATTTAAATTAAAAAGTTTCTTTAAATTGTGTTCATTTGGTTCTAGTAAGTCAGCTCTTAAGTACTTAACCCTCAGATCTACATACATAGGACATTCAAGCATGAAGTGACTTTCATCTTCTAATACATTAAATCCTCTATTAAAACAATACATACAAATTCTTTCTTCTTTTGCTATTCCCTGATGTCTGCCAGTTACAATGGATAATTTGTGATTTGAACATCGTAATTTGCCAAGTGCCTGTCTGTGACATTTGTTAGGAACACATGAAATATATTTCTCTACTGTCAGCATTGATTTAAAGACCCATAGAAATCCAACTTATTACATAAGGTTATATCTTCTTGCCATTCTTGCATTGCTATATCCTTTAGTCTCTGTTTGAAATTTGTTATTAAAATGTTGCTATTTCCCACAGACTGTGCTAACCAAACCTAACCAAAACCTGTTTTAAACAATAATATTCTTATATGAGTTGCCCAAGTTATTTTTAGCTCAGCTGACTTTCAGTCATGCTGAGCTATAGCGATCACTCTTTGTCCGTCGTCCGTCTGTCTGTCCGTCTGTCTGTCTGTCTGTCTGTCCGTCTGTCCGTTAACCCAGCACAAATCGTAACCGCTGGACTTAGAATCTTGTAACTTTACATTCTGAGAGGTCAATGAAAAATCTCCTTGGAAACCACAAATAAGGTCTCTGTTACCCATATCCTTCGAGCTATGGGGCCCCAAAGTACCCCCCAGAAAAGTAAAAAATTTCATACAAAAACTTCAATATCTCATTAACTACTTGACTGATGGTCATGATTTTTGGCATACATATTGATCATGAGATGTTCCATCAGTTCCTGAGGACTGGTGGCGTCACCTGTATTTTTCGATTTTTTACGAATTTTTTTCTCTATTTTTGATACCTTTAAAAATGTGAACATCTGTTAACAAGGCACAAATCGTAACGACTGGACCTAGAATCTTCATTCTCGACACACTTAGAGACCTATGGAAAGTCTCCATGGAAACCAGAAATTAGGTCTCTGTTACCCATATTCTTTGAGCTATGGGGCCCCAAAGTACCCCCCAGAAAAGTCAAAAATTTCATACAAAAACTTCAATATCTCATTAACTACTTGACTGATGGTCTTGATTTGTGGCATAACTATTGATCATGAGATGTGTCATCACTTCCTGCAGACTGGTGGTGCCACCTGTATCGTTGGATTTGTTATGAATTTTTTTTCTCTATTTTTGAGACCTTTAAGGATGCTGTCATCTGTTAGCGTGGCACAAATCGTAACGACTGCACCTAGAATCTTCATTCTTGACACACTGAGAGACCTATGAAAAGTCTCCACGGAAACCAGAAATTAGGTCTCTGTCAGCCATATCCATCGTGATATGGGGCCCCAAAGTACCCCCCAGAGTAGTAAAAATTTCATACAAAAACTTCAATATCTCAATAACTACATCACTTATGGTCATGATTTTTGGGATACATATTGATCAAGAGGTGTTTCATCAGTTCTTGCAGACTGGTTGCACAACCTGTATTTGTTCGGGGTTTTTTTTACGATTTTTTCCTCTATTTTTGAGACCTTTAAGGATGCTGTCATCTGTTAGCGTGGCACAAATCGTAACGACTGGACCTAGAATCTTCATTCTCGATACACTGAGAGACCTATGAAAAGTGTCCATGGAAACCAGAAAATTAGGTCTCTGTTACACATATCCTTTGAGCTATGGGGCCCCAAAGTACCCCCCAGAGTAGTCAAAAATTTCATACAAAATCTTCAATATCTCAATAACTACAACACTGATGGTCATGATTTTTGGCATACATATTGATCATGAGCTGTTCCATCACTTTCTGCAGACTGGGTGCGCCACCTCTATTTTTTTCAAATTTTTACGAATATTTTTTCTCTTTTTTTGAGACCTTTAAAGATGTGGTTATCTGTCAACAGGGTACAAATTGCAACAACTGGACCTAGAAACTTCATTCTTGTCATGCAAGGAGGCCCATGAAGAGTGCCTGTGGAAACTTGAAATTAGGTCTCTGTTACCCATATCCTTCAAGCTATAGGACTCTGAAGTATCCCTCAGAATAATGGACAATTTGATACAAAATCTGAAGTATCTGAACAACTAATGCGGAGATCACCATGATTCTTTGCATGGATATTGACCATTAAGTGTTTTTATTAGTTTCTGCAGACTGGTGGAGCCACCTGTTTTTTTGTATCCTCCAAAACAAAGTTTTGCAGATACTATGTTTTTTGACCGGGTTCCTCCGCCGCCGCCACGTTTGTTTCCAGAGAGCTCCTCTGAGAAAAATGGACCGATTTTTCCGAAACTTACACCAATTATCTAGTCACATGTGAACTAGTGCCTAACCAATTTGTGTTGATCTCTGACCTTCCCCTCTATCCAGCGTCCATTTGTGCATCTGTTTCCACACATAAACCCTCATATCTTGGGAACCGATTGACCAATCAGGAAATAAAATTTATACAAATGTAGCCCTTGGATTGCTTTATAACATGCACAAAAATGGTGGCGCCACCTGTAACCATGTTTGCACAGTGTCCATCTGTTCATCTGCCTTGGGTTAAATCACTTATATCTCTGCAGTGAATTGACTAATTCACCTGAAATTCGGCATGCATATACATCCAGGATAGCTTTCTTGATTTTATGACAGATGGCACCACCTACATTCACGTTCAAGCTGATCACATCCAAGCTCATATCTCATGAACCGTTTGACCGATTGGGTCAAAATTTTGCATGTCTATAGATATCACATAGCTCTTTATCATACGCAAAACTGGTGGCGCCACCTGCAACCATTTTTGCACAGCGTCTGTCTGTTTTCTGCCGTGGGATAATGTCACTCATATCTCGGCAGTGGTTTGACATATCTGCCTAAAATTTTGCAGTTTTATACATCCTGGATACCTTTCTTGATTTTATGACAGGTGGCGCCACCTACATTCTAGTTTACACTGCAGACATTCGAGCTCATATCTCAGGAACCGTTTGAACGATTGGGCCAAAATTTTTCATGTGTATAGATCTCACATAGGTCAACTGGAGGGGCCACCTGTAACCATTTTTGCACAGCGTCTGTCTGTTTGTCTGCCGTTGGCTTAAATCACTCATACACATGTAGTGGTTTGACTTTTCTGCCTAAAATTTTGCATATGTATACAACTTGGACATCTTTCTGGATTTGTGGTAGGTGGCACAACCTACATACACATTTAGGCTGCAGACATCCATGCTAATATACAACATACCTCACTCTATTTCCCCTTGCCACTCAATCCATGCCTCACTTCAACCGTTCCACTCTGATTTTGGCGGATCCACGTGGTCACTTGTCGGCTACCCGTATTCTAGTTTTTAAAGTTTACACATTTTTTCTCTATTTTTGAGATAAATAAATAAAGACTAAATCTTGGCCTGTTGGTTAATCTGTTTGATGCTTCAGTTGAATGGGTATATACTACCATTCTGATGATAAAATTTCCTTTAGCGAATCTCTTCCCTGTCAGCTGAGCGACATGACCCATGGGTCACTTGTTCCCTGTTCATCTAACTTTACCATCAAATTATATAGATGCCTTGGGTATCTTTTGTCTGCCATTTGTAATATCTTTAACCAGTACTTTATGCATTTTATTGAACAGGTTACAAATAGAGGATACCGTCCACAGTCGCCTAGTGCCGCTGAATTTGCTGTGTTTATTCCTACATTAAACACATACTTACAAAATTTAATGTGTACTCTTTCAATTATTTCTATTTTAGTAAACCCCCATAACTCGCTTCCATAAATCAGAATAGGTACTACCAAGGTATCAAATAGATAAAACAAGTGATTCACACTTAAATACTTACATTTTTTGTGGAAATTCTTTATACACAGCTTTGTTTGCTTGCATTTATAACCTGTTGTTTCTGTGTTTTAGTCCATGATAACCTGTTAGAAAAAACAATACCGAGATATTTGTAATGTGGTACAACATCAAGTTTTTTCCTCTGATATACCATCTTTCTACCTTTTTCAGTGTACCACCTTTTCTAAAGACCATGATTTTAGTTTTATCAAGATTTATCTTCATTCCATATTTATTAGAGAAATCTTGTAAATGATCAATTTGCTTTTGAAGTCTACCAACTGTATCACTAAAATTTACAATATCATCTGCAAACATCAGTGTTATAATATTTGGGAGATGTTCGTATATATAAATTCCCTTTCAATCTGAAGTATGCAAAGTATCAAAATATTCATTTATAAACAGGGAGAATAACAGCGGACTAACCATGCAGCCTTGTCTTGTTCCCATAGAACAGTTAAAGTATTCAGATAAATCATTACCTGCTAGCACACATGATTTCATTTTCGAGTACATGGATTTAAAAACTTTAAGCATTTTACCATTGATACCAGATTTCATAAGTACATACCATAAAAAGTCATGTTGTACACTGTCAAAAGCTGTTGAGAAGTCAATATTAATGCAGTAAAACCTGCCTCCCCTTTTTGATAAATATTTTTGTACTAAAGCTTGCAATACAAAGGCATTATCTATGGTACTATATCCCTTCCTGTAGCCTGCCTGAGATTCACTTATTATATTTAAGTCTTCTACATAAATAACTAGCCTGTTGTACAATATTTTCATGAATATTTTTCCAAGAACATACAATAATGAAATACCCCTACAATTTTTGGGGTCTGTCACTACCCCTTTCTTATGCAAGGGATATATAACAGCTTTACTCCAAGCTTCTGGAAATATACCTGTTTGTAATATCTTATTATATAGAGTTTCAAGTGGAAGAAGTAAAAAATCTAAGATACATTTAATAAAATCAACTGTTACACCATCAGGACCTGGTGATTTCCCACTTTTCATCTGGTTTACTGCTTGTCTGATTTCATTCTGATCTATATAAGTACCAAGTTCCCCGCAATCAAGGTTCTCATCATAATTACTTGAACTGAAATCTTGAATTAGTAATCTGAAATCTTCTTGTATTTTATTATCATCTTTGTAAAACAGTTCTTGAAAATAATCATACAACCTGGAAGCTTCTATCAGATTTGGTTTTCTCGATGTCTTAAAGTAACGCACATATTTCCACATTTCATTAATGTTCTTACTATTAAATATACAATTTATCTCAATATCTTGACATTATTTCTTTTTACCATCACATACATTCTTTAAAGATTGTCTTTCTCTCCTGTATGCATTTAAATCATGTAACAATCCTGAACGTCCGTATTTATTGAGTGCTATGTCTTTGGATTTTTTAGCTGTGTGGCACTCTTTATCCCACCATTTAGATTGCGTTTTGATATTTTGCTCATGATTATGTCTTTTCTTTACTTTTTCAGCTGCAGTCAATATATAAATTCATCAGACAATTCAAGGCTTCTTCAACATTATAATTAATACACTTAAATAAGTATCTAAATGTCTTACTGATATTTCTTGGTTCCAGAGAGCTGTTATTGCATTATAATCATTTGACTTCAGTTTATACTTTATCCATGGTTCTGTCTTAATTATATTTGCTCTAATTTTAACCTCCCTATTTAACTCTAGGGTACATTTGATTGGAAAATGATCAGAGGCATCAAAATTCAATACAGAGAATGTTTTGATGATATTAAAAAGTTCCCTGCTGATAATGATATAGTCAACCACACTTTGTCCTGTACTTGTTACACAAGTGTATTCTCCTGATAAATCAGGAGCAGTTCTGCCATTCAATACATGTTTATTAAAACTACAGCACAGATGCTGTAGAGAATAACCAAATTTGTTAATTTTGCAATCTTTGGATTCTCTAGACACATTAAATGTATCATTTGGATAAGCTACGTATTCCAACATAATCTAGCTCATCACATTCAATAAAATCATTCAAGTTTCCAATCCTTGCATTAAAGTCACCCAACAATATGAAACATAACTCATCATAGTGAGATGCAATATCTATCAAAATATTCTCGAGCCTTAATATACCATCTGAATCACAAATATCATTGTATAAAGGTGAACTTTCTGGAGCCACATAGGTACATAACAATAAAATATTCTTGTGAGAGGCATCCCATCAACAATAAGTGCAATTATATCAGTGTACTTGTGTATATTTTTAACTCTTATATTACAATCTTTTCTTATACAAACCAGGACTCCCCCTCTAGACATATTACCTCTTGAAATCCCATAACAGTTAAAGTCTTGAAAATAATCACAGAAATCAGCAGGATATTTTTTGCCCAGGTTTCTACTATACAAAGTATATCACACTCTTCCATTAGCTGTATGAATCCAGGTACATGCAATTTAGATTTTAATCCCCTTGCATTCCAACATATAATATGTAAATTATTGTTAGTATTTTCTAAAGTGCTGTTATTGGTAACTGAAGAAAGAGAATTTGGTGTTAGTGGTGAACTAACCTGTTCCTGTGGTGCAAGTGCAGTTTGAATGTTACTAGTCAAAACACATGGTGATGTTAGTTGACCATCATCAATATGTTGGATGCAAGTACAATCATCATCTGCAACAGAACAAAATACATGATTACCAAGACTGTTTTCATATATTTCTGAGATTAAAGAAAATTGACCCTGGCCACACCCCTATTCACGAGATGCTGAATGTGTAATCATAACCTTAGAGTTAGTTTAGCATCCCACTTAAACATCTGCCCTTCAATGTTCAGTTTGTCAAAAGTCCGGTATGCTTCCTTGTTTGCTTCTCTAGCCTGCAGCATAAAAGGAATCAGATTCCTTCTAGCCTCTCTAACCAAATCACTTTAATCATGGGAGACCTTGATATCACTTTCCTTTGATGACTGCCTAACCTGTAACATCACTTCTTCTTTGTCTTTAAACTTTGTAAATTTAACAATTATAGGCCTAGGTTTACCATTCCTATTTCTAACTGGAAGTCTATGTGCCATATATGCGGGGAACTGTCGGTTTTTCAGACTAATCTATGGGATTCTTTGCTACCATTGCGCAGAGCCCGGCACAACGCGCACTCAGCATCCACTCATTTTGCTACTATTATGCGCTCAAAGGCTATTGAGCGCAAAGTGCGCGGTAGCAAATAGCAGTCGCACAGTAGCATTTGCTACCCTTGCGCATTGCTTGCCACATCGCGCAATGAGCTGCAACTGGACTTGCTACCATCACTCAAAAACCGCCTCATACGCGCAAACTGCGCGGTAGCAAATCAGAACTGCGCGGTAGCAAATGGCTGTCATCGCAATGCGCATTGTGCGCGGTAGCAAACGACCTGCGCGGTAGCAAGTTGCTTTCTGCTCCTATGCATGGGGACTATGTCTTTGCGATCGCAAAATTTTGCTACTATTAACGTAGTGCAAGTCTTCACTGTCAGAGGTCGCTCGGACACGACCACTCAAAGCAATATGCGCGGTAGCAGTTAACTGTCGAAAAGTAACAAACAGATGTGCGCGTTAGCAAAGGCCATGGGCCATATTAAGCTGCGATCGCAATGTGCGCGCTAGCAAACAGACCTGCGCTGTAGCAAGTTGCTTTCAGCTCCTATGCATGGGGACTATGTTTTTGCGATCGCAAATTCTGCGACTATTAACGTAGTGCAAGTCTTTACTGTCAGAGGTCGCTCGGACACGACCACTCAAAGCAATATGCGCGTTAGCAATTAACTGTCGCAAAGTAGCAAACAGATGTGCGCGTTAGCAAATGCCATGGGTCATATTCAGCTGCGATCGCAATGCGCAATGTGCGCGGTAGCAAACAGACCAGCGTGGTAGGACGTTGTTGTTGCCTGCTACCATGGGGACTGAATTTGCGATCGCAAATTCTGCTATTGTAAACGTGTTGCAAGTATTTGCTGCCAGGGGTCGCTCGGACACGACCATTCAAAGCAATATGCGCGGGAGCAATTAACTGTCGCGAAGAAGCAAGTACATATGCGCGGTAGCAAGTGGCATCGACCATTTTGCCTATCTCCTATGTGCTCTGTCTATACCTAACTCTGCATCTGTATCACAGACAATACCCATTTTCTCTTTTATTACAGATCTAATTTTCTGTTCACATTCATCCCATGATTCCTTTCCCTTACTTTCTGGTACACCATGAAATATTAAATTGTCCCTTCTTGATTGGTTTTCTAGTTTTTCACATTTGGTTTTTAGTGCATCATTTTCAGCTTCAACCGATGTCACTCTCTTTTTCATATCCATTAGTTCCCTTTGCACCGTGTCTAGTCGCTCTGACAGTGAAAGTACGTCCTCCCTCAGGTTACCTATGTCGTCACCATCTCCTTGTCTTGCCCCAGCAGTCAAGGGATTGGGTGCACACTGTTGAGTTTTAGCGATAGGCTGACAATGGTTAAACTCTGTGCCTGACTCGCCCGCTTGGCTCTTATCTCGAACGGTACACATGCTTAGGTCGCCGCTTTCAGATCTATTTAGTCTAGCTTGAATTTGCCTGAGTGCTCTATGTTGGTTTTGTGTACCTGTATTACCTTGGTTTGATTTTGGTGCCACTGGTGGGGGTCCGGGATTCATCTCTACATCACCACTACACAGTAGGAAGAGGGCGATAACTAGGGAAATCACCATGTAAACACGTACCGGTGAGCCGTGGACTGTCAACGTTGGTACCTTCCACCTTGGTTCCTTTCGTGGACCTGGTCCGTACAGCCCTATACGTGCTCTGTAGGTTTCCAGGCTGACCCCATTGTTCACAGTTTCGTTTCTGACCCAGCAATTCAAAATATTTGGCAACCAAACTAAATTTTTTAAACAAACTTTGCCAACTTATTCAGAGCTCAAAAATCACCGTCCAACACCTGTCTCACAGGTGTTGGACGGTGACTGTAACTTATGATAAATATTTGAAGACTGTTTGTGAAAAAAAGTTTATTTCGCTTAAAGATAATTTGTTAAGCAAACAATGTAAACGTTTAAATCTGAGTGATTTTTCTGGATGTGGCTTTGTTTCATGGCATAGTTATTTGTCTTTCTTCCCGCTAGGAGATGAAAGTGTTTTAACCACGGTGCGATGTCAGTGTTTAAACCATTGAGGCCACACTAACAGAATAATTGCTCTCCGTAATCATCGCTCCTGTTTTCGCAGGTTAAGTTTTTTTAGTGAATGATTACCGGTTCCTAAGTGGGTCTATTCTAATTCATGGTGAGGATGGTCAATCAAACTTGTTATTCCGGCTTCTTCCCCATGGTTAAGGGTCCAATCGCAGCCAAACACTTCCCCAGTTAATTTCCCCCTTTTGGACTGTGGATTCGGGTATTTTCTTATCGTATTTCTTTGCTCCTATCAAACCCAACTGATTCATTTCTCGCAAAATTAAAAATGGTCCTGTGCTGCCACCTTTTGTAACCAATAAAAAATCGCACGTTCATTACTTAGAGCTGCAGGGTCCCGAAGTCCTAGACCCTTCACTTTATGTCACAAATAGTGTCAAATATCTCAGGATTTATTGGGAAATAAGGAAAAGGACCACCTTAAATCACACTTGGTATCGCTCCCGACCTCCTGGCTAAAAAAACGGGCATTTTCGAGGCATATAGCCGCAGAGAAGTTGGGTGACAGTGGTTTAAATGCCACCCGGAATTACATTGCATGAAGATATAAAAACGCAAACCACCTCATCGGACAAAGTTTTCTGAAGTCCGTAAAAGGAAAACTTCAGACATCATGATCAATTCAATACTGTTCTTTTCCGTTCAGGCTGGATTCCCTCCCGGAGTGGTTAACGTGGTACCGGGGTACGGACCTGTAGCCGGCGACGCCTTGGTCAGACATCCGGGCGTGGACAGAATTGCATTCATCGGGTCAAGTCGGGTAGGTAATGAGATACAACAAAATAGTAAATCTTCCTAGGAACATGGATGACACTGACTGGTCTTGTTTTGACAGTTTTGGTGTCTTAATACAAAAGGAGTGTTTTAAACATTATATAAATGTATGAATGGACGCCAGAATCCTTGTTTATTGATCACTTTCACAAAATCTGTATCGAGAAATGTACAGATACGATTGAAGTATTATCAAAGAAGTTTAACTAGATGCATGAGACAGAGATAGGCGACCGCAATGCGAACCGATTTTGAAAATCAGACCAATTTACCTTCTACGTTACAATCCCAAAGCGCAGCATATTTCTGGAACAACACTGCGTCGCCGTTACGTATGCGGTTTCCACGCACACCGCAAACGTAACGTAATACATGTATATGTAAACCATGCATTATTCTTTGCACTTAAAACTCTTTTTTCTCTCTCTTTAGGTTGGTCCTCTGGTACATGCTGCCGGAGGAAGCAATCTGAAGAAAGTGACGTCAGCTATGAGAGGAAACAGCGCCAATGTCGTATTTTCAGATGCAGACAGTAAGTACCGGTACAGTATTATATACAGGTTTAATACAGCGAGGGGTTTATCAAATACAACCTTGCTTATTTCCTCTGTTAGCTGAATTCATACGATGGATAACACCCTTCCATCAGCGGTCATTCTATGGGGACGGCGCTCACCACTTGATTCAAATGCCAAACTTCATAATCAAAACGTGTCACAATTCAAGAAATAGCCTTCTATTTACAATATATATGCACATGCTAAGACACGAAATAATTATAATCTAACATATTTTAACAAGCTATGTCAACTCTCTTCGTCACCCTTCTATGAGAGGTCTTTTCTAGTCAAAACCAACCTCTTTCAGTTTAACAATGCTGGATGGCGGGGACTGTTTGTCTAAACTGTCAAACTTTAAAATCAGTGTTTTTTACATTTTAAGGAAACAACTGTTTACATTTTGCATGTGCATGCTTACAAAATATAACTTATTCCCTAAAATCCTTAACACCTTACACCCATGTTAATGTAATTTGCCTTGAAACAATTCTTATCCAACTTATTTGAACGGACTACATCATATTACATTCTTCACCATCTGTGTAAATGTATAAACCCCGGTGCATTGTGGTCCGTAAAATCCAAAGCCCACAAACCCTAAACAGCAGATAGCGTTATACCCTTGTGAGTCCAATTCCGCCCTGTTAGCTCACTTCACTACATTCATACCTACGCCATTAGTGTATTAACGAATTGCCGCACTGCGGCGGTAATACTTTCTTTACCCACAATTCATTAGCTGCAGTATTACTCTTGCGAGTGCGATTCTGCGCAGTGTTAAATATTATAATATTTTATATTTTGTACAGTGGACCTGGCAGTGACTAAGGCGTACATCGGGGCCTATGGAAGCAATGGACAGGCATGTGGAGCTAGTACCCGCATCTTCGTACAGGAAGAGATCTATGATGAATTTATCAACAGAGCACTGGAGAAAGCCAAAGCTCGTAAAATCGGCGACCCTTTTGACCCTGAAAACGAGGCTGGGCCTCTAGTATGTGTCCGATTAGAGGGTTTTATATATTCGATTTCATGTTGTTGACGATAAAGAAAAAAAATAATAACTCGCATAGACGGTGTGTTAAATCATTTATTAGATATTTATTATAATTCTTAGGCTTAGGATTAAAATATTGGATTGCTGTAAATGTTATTATGGCATCAAATAAATCATAAGCGCGTGTATCCCTATTAATATAATACTGGCTCATATGGACTCTCTCAATCAACATTATAATCCTCCTTCTCCTACTCTTTCTGAACACTAAAAAATAAAATGTTGCTTTCCCTTTACTTGTTTATACAAAGGAATTTGGGCTGGAATTTTCGTTTCCTATTGCTCTTCGTCCATTAAGAGGACAGGTCTATAGGCTAAGCGTTTATAATGGATGCCGAGCGGTTACAAAGGAAGATTCCAGCCGTTGGTATTCTTGTATACCCAGTTTACTGACAAGCAAAATTTTCTGGTATAGCGCCCAGAAAAGGGTGGGATAGTTGAAAAATATTTGTGGACATATTTTACTTAAAGGGATTCAAGCGCCTGTGATAAATGGTTCCCTGTCTTAAATCTTCCACTATTGTTTTGTTTTCGTTCTTTGCTTCTAGCCCTTTATATATAGCGTTTATATATAGCGAGTTGTTATTACTTTGTCCAAATAGGTTGGCATAATGTTGCATAGACAATTTGAGAATCAAGAAAATTAGTTCACCCTTATTTTTACACGCATTTAATTTTTGCCGGTACCATAAAAACATATTGGCCATTGACATCATATCATATTTTTACGACAGTCGCACAACACATGTTCCCCCATCTTCATACTATCACGCTTTTACCCACTTTCTGTGGTAAAACATGTTCTCTTATTTGTAGAAGGACAAAGGCACTTTAGACAGGGTGACCAGGTTAGTGAACAGTGCCGTAGAGCAGGGCGCCAAACTACATTGCGGCGGGAAGCGGATAGGAGAGACTGGATATTTCTTTGAGACTACTCTCCTCTCAGATGTCACAGATGAAATGACAATAACACAACAAGAGGTATGGTGGTCATTTGAAGTAAAACATGGTATGAACAGTATGATATAAATATATATCATTTGGTCTTTTGGTCCAAATGATTATTTAAACAATAAGCAACAGAATTTGGAAATAAAGTGATTGTCAATATTTGTTTACTTTTCATTGGAAACCACTTAAAATGAAAATGCAAATATTCTTATGTCATGAATATTCATTCGGTAACACCGGATGTAACTGATATTTAGGTAATATAATATTAAAAAATAGCTTTAAAAAGGAGTGTGAAAAATCAATCCTCAAAATTACGTGAAATTATACGTGTGATGTCAAAACAGATCATTCCATAGGTACTCTTTTTTTTAAATAAACTTTATAAACATGTATATACAAGCAAGATGAGAAAATTTGTATGATTTTCAGATTTTCGGTCCGGTCATGTGCATTTTAAAATTCAAATCTGATGAAGACATAGTGAAGAGAGTGAACGCAAGTCGTTACGGATTGAACGCCGCCGTCTACACCAGAAATATGGACAGGGCTATGACCATGGCACAGAGCATCCAGACCGGCATTGTATGGTATGTGTTTGTACATTTGATCAGGCGAGACTAAATATATGGCATTATTTTAGCTGCCAGGCTAGAAAACAAAACTGTGCGACGATTCTAGGAATGGTGTAGATGAACCACACATTAGTTAATCTATATACTATACATGACATTTGTTGATGATGATAACTAAGACCGACTCTCATATCGTTCGTTAGAAGAGTTCGAGAAAAGTGATAAACTTGTTCATGCGTTCTTCACCGAGTGGGGTTGAGTTTAGCCTTAGTTCCCCTTCTCTCTACCTTCGCTATGTGCTGTCCTGGATCCTGGGTACGTTCGCAGCATGTAATGCAGTCAGGTTCAGTGCTAATGCTCTTTAGCAGCTTGCTCGCTTAAAAGGACATAATCAGGAGCTAATATATGCCTATTCTTCACACTATCAATTCAGTTTTGTTTTATACAAATGTTTCCCAGCAAAACTATCCCAGCACATGGTCTCATTTCTTCGTATACGGCTGTTTAACACCATGTTATGGCTCTACGTGTTGGTAAACACAGTCTGTTTACCATAATAAGACCACGTGACCGGAGGTCAGATTAAGAGGGACTACACGCTGTTTCAGCCTGCAGAAACATGCATTACATTTATTGGGCCAAGTCAGACCGGACATCTCCTGATTGACACGTGTTTTGGCTCAGCGATGCACACTGCCCAACGCGCTCTGTTTATGTTGACACCTGTCATCGCGCCCGGTCCACTGTTTTTAACATTTGTTTACAGGAGAAAGCAAACGGTTTCATGGCAATATTTTGGCAGGTACAAATTTAATTTAAAGCGAAGAGGCTATTTTTCGTGTTAATTCAACATGCTTCATAGGTGATTTGGTCCCTTTTATGGTGTTTCTTGGATACTTTGGCGCTTGGCTTAGAGTGCAAAATTATAGCTAAGGCTATCTCCCCTCTATCTTTTTTAAACTTTCTCCTTAAAACCAAATTACTTAAGAGCCAATAAATGCGACGTTGTTGAGGTTGTTGAGGGCGCTTGGCTGATCCCGGTTCAGGCCACGTCAACAGTACAGTTCTCCATCTTCTGCTTTCTTTAGCCTAGCCCCATATGACATCTTTATGAATAAAATGTTATATATAATTTCATTCAATGGACCAAAGTACAAATTAGCAACATTATTACCGAAGACTGTGTGCTAATTCACCCCCTCCGCAAAATTAATCCATGAAAATGGGCGCGCCGATTCCGTTAACAATATTTTTATTCGGTGTGGCCTAAATGATGTTGTGTGAATGCAGATATGCCACATGAAGACAAACTGATACTCATAACAACTGAACTTAGGTTAAAATTTTATAAAGCGGTCCTTCCACACTGTCTCATTGTAAGTGATGAAGGACTTTGAAACTATATTTAAGAGCGGAGAAGAGACCTATGATATTTAAGGGCATATATAAATAATAAGGTTAAAATTTATAAAGCAGTCCTTCCACACTGTCTCATTGTAAAGTGATGAAGGGTCGTTGGAACTATTTTTAAGAGAGAGAAAGAGACATAATAATACTTAAGGGCATATATAGATAATAAAATTATAATTCTTGTTGTGGCGTATTTTACACATTTGTAGCGTACCTTCAGTCGCAGAGCACAACGCTGGATTAGAATCATTATGGGGTTAAAATGACTCTCCCGTATGTGTGCCTTAAACTGGTATTTCCCTTGTAGGAGGCGCACTCTCATGTGTTCGTATATATATACACACGAAGAATTGGCGCTAGACATTGTTTAAAAAGAGCGGGTACTAAACATCCTACTAAATGGAGCAATGCAGCTTTGACTATAATCAACTTTATGTATAGTCTATTGCTTCCCCCATGCTTACCTGTTAAGCTACTTTTCAAGAGAAAAAAATGTTTATGTAGATTAGAAGTTTAAGGGTTTAAAATTTTCAACAAGGTTAATAACTCTAACCTTTGATGTTAAATAACGATGATTAAACGTCTTTAGCTGACGGTACATGATAAAAAAATAATATTGAATATATTTTCAAATATAGACACATTGCATTACCATGGTTCCCAAAATTTACAGCCAGTACACGAACATGTAAATCTTGTTTTTATATTATATCCAAACAGAATAATGTATTGGAATATATTGCAGTTAAGTCCCGATATTCTAGAAAATAGTAAAAGAAAAGGCCAAAATAAAAAAAAAATTGTTTCTCAGGCACCGCGTATTAATTTGACCATCGCATTTTCATGTTTTCAGTAAAAAGATACCGATTTCAAGCTCCAGCCGGTCGGACATTTCTTTCAAGAAAATAAAATAGCAAATTTCCGCTAACGCTCCCTTTGGTATGTTGTGTTTTAACGGAATTGTTTGTGAAACGTGCCTGAGAAACATATTTGAATTTTCTTTTGCCTAACAAATTAAAGCAGACCAAAAGCAGAGGTTTGTGAGTGCACACAGGTGCGTCGAGGCACCTGAAATTAACAAATCAGGTCTTGTAAGTTTCAGTGTCATAGCAGGTGTTAACCAGTCCAGGCTCAGTGACTTCATGTAGATTTTACCCCCTCAGTTTTGTGATCCATTTCATTGAAAATTTCTAGGACAGATGCAATTTTTAATTATTTTTGAGCGGTCATTTATATATATATATATATATGTATATATATATATATATATATATATATATATATATATATATATATATATATATATCGTGAATCATTTCAACGGCGTCTAACAATTTTCCTCTCTCTCTCTCTCTACTTATAGTTTTTTTTTAAATATCTTTGAAGGCTGTTGTAATTGTTAATCTTACTTGTGTCTGTATATCACATTTTTCTACTTGGGCACTCATGAATTTGCGAATGGAAATAAACTTGAGCTTTTGTCACAGGAAATGCATATATTCTCACCTACAGAAACAAATAATATAAAAAGCAGTAGCTATACAGACTTCAAAATGAATAGCATTTGTGCAGTAACAAGTTGGTTTGTTTTATTCAGGATAAATACCAACAAGTCATTCAGCCCTAATGCACCATTCAATAACTTCAAACAGTCAGGCATTGGATGTAGAAGGTAAGTACTGGTGTATATTTATGATTAACGACTTTATATTTATTTTCATATATGTGATTCTAATATAAATACACAAGAATTTGTTTAGTTTTGACACTTGGCCATACTCTCAGATAGGGTAGAATTCATCTGCCATTTTGATTTTATAGATGTTCAATATGGGTTAGAGTGACCTATTTTCCCCAGTAAAAATGGGTTCTGGTAAATTGAGATTCCATATGCAGGGCATGCAAATCCGGCAAGCGGTTAAAAATTTATATTGAGTTGACAAGTATATTTAGATGACATTTGCGCGGGTCTGGCATGCAGAATGCGTATCTGGCGCCTGATAAAACACATTGTCACAAATAGCGATTTTCGCATGGTATGCATACACAACATGCATGTTGCCGTACTGGTACATATGAAATCTCCTAACACGCATTCTGCGTTCCGTGCATCTGGAATCTTAGCTTTTAAGTTTCAGATGCATTGGAATTACGGGGCATTAAGAGACTCTCAGCTTTAGTCATTTATGGGTATGTATATTCTCGGAAACGTGGTACCGCACACCCTCTTTTCCTATATAGTTCGATATATTGTGCCAGATGGACAAATACTTTCATGGCGTGGATGTGAGATATCATTTCTGGTCACCACGGTTAATACCAAAAGGCAAAGTGTCCGTTTGTAAAGCTGATATATTTTAATAATTTATCAATCCAGACTCGCCAGTGTGAATTCTGGTGGCTCCATGGCTAAGTCGCAATGCTTAGTTCAGCTACTGCCACCTGGCGACAAACATATAATTAATGTACGGTTTCATGGCCGTCACGCTATCAGTTTCGGATCTAACGTTGCGTTACGTCTGTCGATGCATGGAGTGACGTAAGATTAAATATATTTGAGTGGCAAACATAATAACTGACGGTTTTGCAAATATAGGTTGAGTTGAAATTGTTTTCTATTTTTAATTCATGTGACTTAAATCAATATTGTGTGTTTTACCCCAAAAACGGGCAACATTGTCTTATATAAGATACTATATCAACATTTGATGTCTGAGTAAATTTTTTAATACCTTATTCAATATTTCAGCGGATCGTACGTAATGGATACGTATACCGAGGTCAAAACGGTAAGAAACTAGATTTATATAATCGCCAAGCGATCACTTGAACCCAAATATGGAAATAATAATAAACCCATCAACCCCTACAGCTCCCTTCCTTACGGGTGTTTGAAAGCAGGTTTGATGAATGAGAGAAAAAAGAAACTGATCGGCGATTTTAATCCATTTATTTCGTTTAAATCTCCCCTGTAATCACAATTTGACAAATAATCTCTCTCAAACTTAGATATTAACTCACTAGGTGACCCTTTAGTGGAAAAAGGTTATAATTTCTTATTTGAAAATGTTATGCTTAATGAGATAACCTTTCATTATTTTTTTAAATTTTAGGTGATGATACGTGTCCCCCAGAAGAACTCCTGAGGTCTATTTGATTCCTTTTCTAGGGCTGTTCCAAAGTATAATACACTATTTGTAACATTTCAACCAAAATAGGCCGCGCACGGCAGAAGGATTTCATATTCCTTATAATTTAAATACTCATGCAGTCTAGTTCCGTACATGCGTAATATAAACCATGCAGCGTCGCTTTAGATACATTTGCATGTTTACATGTCAATTTTTTGTCACCATGGAAACAAATCCAGGGGAAGTTCAGAGGATCTGACCCCATCCCTTTTCAGCCGCCGCAATCTTTTTTTCAGTATTTAAAAGCATTTTTTAGATACCCCTTCTTCGGACCTGGGGACCTTTTAAGATTTTATTCTCTTCCAAGGTTGAAACCAAACCTAGTTTTTAAAGGTTTATGCTAAACGGGTGACTGTAAATGGATTGAGTTTAAATAAACAAATCTTGATGTGAACAAGTTGTAATTAACTTCTCAAACAAAGACGCTTTAGCTACATAAAATGTGTTTAAAGCAACTGCAGCTGCAATAGGATTATATTTAAGTGTAATATTATATTTTTTGTTCTCTGAATAACAGTTAAGGGTCATTTTATGTCATTAACTTATGTGAAGTGACATGTTAAGCATTACAATCATTGCAATGTCCCTTGCTGCATGTGTTGCACAATACTCATGCGTTTCCTCAGGATCAATGTGTATCATAGTATAAAAAGAATAATTTTTATATACATTAAAGAAGTTAATGCACAATTTGATTTATATTCTAACCACCATTCCTGCACAGTAACACAAACTATTCCACTGTTGTCATTTTTTTTACAAAGATTGGGATTTTAAATTTATTATAAAAAAATATCAAACCAAGGTCTTCCGATTCATGTACAGATTATAATATTACATCCATTTGCAGCGTATGTGATTTTCAGTTTGTTAAATATTTGAACAAATATATGCCAAAATTTATGTTTAATAAAAGCATAATAAAAAACTACAATTTTAATATCTTTTTTAATATATTTAAATAATTGGACCGGGCCAGGGGGTGGTCCGGTCCGATCCGCACCTCTACAGTGTAACGATATTGTCATAGTTTTTATTGCCACTGTTTATATTCTTTAGCATTTTACAGTAATCCCCAGTTGTAATGATGCTGTCATAGTTTTTACATGTATTTTTTTAGCTCGCCGGAACGTATTTCAGGAGAGCTTTTATACCATTACCCCCGGCGTACCGACAGCGTCGTCCGTAGACACTGCAGGTTAAAGTTTGATGTTAACTCTTTATAACTAGTTAAACATATTGTATCGGTGGTCAACAATCCCCCCTATCATTTGGGAATCCAAAGGTCAAGGTCGCAGCCCCCCCCCCCCTTGTTCATGAACAAGTCAGATTAAAAGTATTTGCTCCTTTGCTAATGAAGATTTTTCAATTAAACTTAGTAGACAATACCCAGCACGGCTATTAAAAACTTTCCCTGATATTTTAATTGTTGGTTCAGTAATTAGAAATAAACGAACAAAATTTGTACAGGTCCAAACCCGGCTCAGATTATAGTTTTTTTTGCAACCCCCTATTGCTTTCATAATTCATATATGTATCGCAAAGGGGGTTGGGAATCCCCAGTGATTTGGGGATCCTAAGGTCTAGGTCACAAGCCCCCGTTGTTCATGAACAAGTCTGAGTTTTTTTTTGTTAGGCTCATTGCTCGATTGTTAATTAAGATATTTCAATTAAACTTAGTAGACTGGTGAACAGTGACAATACCCAGCACAGCAATTACAACTTTCCCCATCTTTTAATTTTTGGCCAAGTACTTGGCACTTAAGGAACTAAATTTGTACACATCAAACCCAGCTCAGGATAAAGTTTTGGGATAACCCTTTATAACACGACGACTCACCCCCTGGCTTTCATATTTCATGTATGTGTTATATGGGGGGTTAGGAATCTCACATATAATTTGGTGGATAAAAGGTCAAGGTCAGAGGCCACCTATATTCATGAAAAGTCAGGTTAAAAGGTTTTTGTTGGGCTCATTGCTAATGAAGATATTTCTGTTAAACTTAGTACACGGATGTTCGGTGACATTACCCATAGATTGACTATGTCCAGTTTGAATATATAGGCAATTCCAGTTTCCATACATATTAAATGAGGTCCGAGTTCACCTGTCTACTTAATGGTGTCGCTGCAATAACTCAGCAGGAATGAAATGGATTTTGATGAAACTCAACAGAAATATTAACCAATATTATATCTCAAACTGTTATATGATTCCTACCAAAATTGTAGCATAATTAATGGTGCCAGAGGTCACAAGAAATATGACGGGCATATTACGCATCCCTATACCGTCCTCTTTGTTTTCTGAATGGCCCGTGCCGGCGAGCTGTGTTGTCCTCAGACGACTTGTATGATTAAATTATCTTTATGTTGCTATAACATAGGTATGCATTAAATGAAACAGCTATGCCTTTTCTATACAGGCCTTTAAATTATATCTACTGATGGTCGAACACCAAGGGATGGGAGAAATACGTTGCCAAAAATTTCTTTCATCGCTTGCCAATATATCGTGCTTTAAAGGAAAATGTTTCCGTTCTGCAGAGCATCTAAAATTTCTGGTTTCAGAATTTTGCCATTTTTGCTCTTACCTATATGTCTACCATTTTTTGCACCTGCAAAAGATAGGTCTTAGTACATTCATTAAGGAGGTTGTGTTTTCACCCGCGTTTGCTTGTATGCATGTTTCTCTATTGGTTTGTTCATCTGTGGTCAGGGTTAAGCAAAACTGATAAAAATTACGCATTTAATGAATAGATTATCTAAATGTAGTCGGCTGGTTACAGTTACCATGATGTCTCAAACAGATCTTGGAAAAAAATAAGAAAGACTGCCACAGAAATAAAGTTTAAATATTTTATTGAGTTTTCTGCATACATAATTGGTCATTTTATAATAAAACTGTGATTACCCAATATGGGTGACCTCAATCAAGGAAGGTCCAATCACAGCGTGGTGACTAACTCTTTGTTCTGACTAAATTGTGCTGCTAAACTAAACCACAAGCGAATAGTAAACTTTACTTAAGAGTCCTTTATGATGTGCATAAAATAGAAACTCCCAATCAATGATAAGATAAAATGTCCATTAGCAACTGACCGTCAAAACACTGAAGACTATAATGCCGGTTCTGTGACGGCAACACTGACAAAATCCATTATTCTCTTTGAGAAAGAAATGCTGCGGTTTACTTCATATTCACGAGGTGATATTTTCGCAATTATCAGTGTTTTGCGTTGGTTCCATTTTCGTGGCCCCGCTATACAGTTAACTACACATAACGTATCCATTATTCATTATTTTAAAAGCGCGCAAAATTTTAATATGTTTGTCCACAAAAGGGAATTAATTTAAATATCTCATATTATTTATATCAACCTATATAAGGACTTGCGACGCTACAGGAATAAATAACGTACACGAGACGCCAATGAGGCAACAATATACAGAGTTTCACATCACTCTGGGCCGATTTAATTTTTTATTTTAGTACGTTTCTTCAATAAATTTTACTTTTATAATTCCTTAAATACACACACAAATGCAGACTATGAATTTTACGCCATGATATATTTTCTGTTTTATAAAAAAAACCCTTTCAAAATGTTATATTATGTATAATATCAAGTAATACATTTCATTTATTGGTTCTTTTGATAAAATGTTAGCGAACACGTAATTAAACAGGTAATTTACATATACGATACACTGAGACAGCTGCCACTCAAACAAAATGTTTAAACGTGGTTTTGAATGAAAACAATAACATGTAACATACATATAAAAAAATGTCGCACTGATTACATAAGGAAGGATATGCATTAATCGGTCTTTTGGTTATCTAGTGAAGAAATGTTATAGAAATAAATGCATAACATTATTCCCTATGTTTCTCAATGCCTTTACGGGTGTTAAAAATTGGGATGAAATGGGTCGGCCAAAGGGTCGTAAACTACTTATATTATTATATAATACCTTTTCCCAAGCATTTGGACCAACAAGAGCAAGTTTGATGACTTTGTCAGCGGGAAGGATGAAGTCTTAACCACTGTATCGACTGGGTCAGTCTACTCTTTCTTGTCTAGCTCTTCCCATCATTTTCATGAAGGACATTATCTTCATGTCCTGTTCATTACAACCTTTCAGTTCTTTGCCTTTCACTTAATACCGAAAGACAATCTAACAGTAAATAACTAGACTTTTTGAAGCCTTTTTTATATCCTCTTCTAATCTTTACACACAGCTATAGGTTGGCCTTCTATATATAACTTCTGACTATGTAGATTCTGATATATATATATGCTACCCTTATTGTACCTCCTAGTTTGGTCCCTTTAGTTTTCTATAAAGACCATACAATTCATAAAGATTGAAATCATCTTTATACTACCAAGTCTGTGACAGCCACACTTTCAGAGACCTTGATTCAGAGAGCCACTCTGGCCTCTGTTACAGAAGCATAAGGCTTTTCAAGCCGACCAATTCCTGCTATCCCTGTACATAAAATTTACTTTAATGGTTAATTTATACAACAACAAAAACTCAACAATTACAATAACCCGTCAATGCCAAGCACACAATGGTAACATGACTAACCTTTACAATATGACAAAGGCTGTTGGTCATTTTTATTTCTAATAGATTGTATCACACGATTCATGTCATTTCATGAATGTAAAGCATTAAATGGAAGCACTTGGCTATAAATCAATACAAACTTTAAATAATATAAAAAGTATGCTGGATGGCTTGATTTCAACTGAACTACAAAAAGTGTTACTTACAGTTTTTTAGTGGACTAAAATTAAACCATACGCTCACAAGCTGATTGAAAATTTGCATGAGATCACAATGAACCTTAGCTAAATGCTGCATGCCTGGTACCAACATATAATTGGTAAAAAATAAGTTTTTACTGTTTATTTACATAAACTTATGTTTAATGTTTATTAAATACCATTTTACAGGTTGCATATGACATTTTTAATGATATTCATGTAATATCCTACAGGTATTGTTTGCAATTAAGCAGTATTGAACAGTGGGAACATTTTAATATTGCAAACACCTGTAAGAAATTGCGCCCTAATAATTGACCCACCATGTGCTGACACCTGGCGGTGAAAAATAATATTACTCCAATTTTACAGATAACAAATCATCAGACTTGTTTGTATATATCAACCTTTTATCCCATCAAATAAAATATTTCCAAGATACTACTTTTTCTGTGTAAATATATTAAATATCATGATAGTATTATGTGTCATGATTTACAGATACCTATTCCCATATTAAGAACACCAACACAGATGGCACAAGATTAAAGTACATACATAACATAAACAGGAGACAGTGATATGCACAATTAAAAAGGACCTCAGGTCTTACTTGATAAGACTATATGCATCCTTAAACTACAGACACTACAATAATGTTAATTATATGTGTATTTAACCACCATGACTTGCCTTTGTATTGGCAAGAGGGTGTAGAATTTGAGGCAGATACTGCTGCCTGAAGGTACAATCAAATTGGTTCGCATTTGCCTCCACCCAGAGGGTATGCTGTCATCCCTGTTTGTGTGTGTTTGTTTGTGTGCCTATTCACACAATGTAACTTATGAAATAATGAAAAGAATCTCATGAAATTTTCAAGGCATTTCAGGAATGGGCCAATGAAGGATTGATTAGATTTTAGTGCGGATCAAGCATATGATCCAGATTCAGGAATGTCATCAAAGATTATTCAAATGTAAAGTCACTTGTGCATGACTGAACCTAAGAAAATGGGCCTAATAAGTGAATGCAAACATGGTTTTGGGAGCATCACACAATAGGGACCCCCCCACATGGCGGAGGCTTGCATTCCCTAAAATACAGATTTGTAGTTTTCATTACATGACCTTGCATGTAATCAACCTTATCCTCTAACTGTATGGACAAGCCATCTCCATATTTTGCAGGTTGAGGTGTCTGCATCAGGTTGAAAACCTGCAGGGGAGGTTGATAATTATCAATCTAACATTAAAGTAGAACCCTATTATATGGTCACACCCTAACTATTTACCTCCCATATATTTGACCATGATTTTCAATTCTTTTATATACCATTTCCTAATACACAAATGTATAACTGAGACCTGTGATTTATAACATTACACATACACAAGAATATATACTTCTATGATTGTATCACACATGGTAAAAACATGTCATCATTATCATCATCATCATCATCATCATCTTTTACTATGTCTTATAGAGTGATGACTATATCCTGTAGTAGTTTCTGTAAACCCTGGATTATCCTTAATGCTCATTATTCTGTCATTATTTGCATTCTGCTCCGGTAATGCTCAATATTCTCTCATTATTTGCATTCTGCTCCGGTAATGCTCATTATTCTTTCAATGTTTTGCATTCCTTGCCGTTTTCTCCTTCTGCATATAGAACAAGGGGTGGCTGGAATTTCTTGCCTCCTACTGCCTCCTCTAAGCCCTGGAATGGAAGAACTTCCAGTTATTCTTAAAGGTTATTGCATCTAAATGATAATTACTTGTTTAGTTATATGTTTATTTTTACATATGAATGATTCAGAAGTTATACTTACTGTGTATTGCTCTGCTGTATCATGTATTGATTTGTCCCACAGGTTGCAGATATCTAACCCCAAAGCCAGAGATACAGAGTTCAAAACCCAAATATTATTAAAGCCAGCTATTCATCCACCCTTTTTTAAATTTATATGATTTCTGGCTTACTTTCTATGCATATAGGAACTCTCAGTAATTTCTGTTAAGAAAGTTCATGTTATGTACGCCACTGTGATGGCTGTATGCATGAACTTAATTATCTACAAGCTGTTAGTAAACACAGCAGTGTTGACAAACAGAAAATCCATGGAATCTAAGGTGATTGGTGGCATTTATGCAAAAGTGCCAGGATCACTATTGCAGTATACCCTTAGCAAAACTCTAGTTTGCCTGATTTGCCACCAGTGTCCTTGTTGAATGTGTTTAGATCATACTGGCGGGTCCCCAAAATGTTATTAACACATAGATATAAACAAAATGAACAGCCTGTGTGTGGTCACTGTGGTGAGATTTGCATTTTCTGGCCTATTTTCATAAGAGGTTCAATGGATCATCTTTAGTTAATAGACATCAGATATCGGAATATGCCCCTTTAAGATGCATTTCAACTGACTTGACCATATGAATTTTCCCTAATGTCAGCATAATGTTATGACTGCAGGAACAGACAGACAAAGGGACATTCAGGGACACATGAGTGAGAATATAGATTTTATAATCTCTGTTAGTTGAGGTAATAAAGTCTTCTGCAAGGTTCAACTCACCTCTCCGGCATACGAAAGGAGTGGCGATATCTCACACTCCACCTGGATATTATCGCTATCCTCCCGACGGCTGTAAGGCAAAATTACCCAATTAAAATGTGTTTAAAGAAATAACATACTAACGGTAAAAGCAGTGTCATCAACATAATGTAAAGTTATTGTTAATCATCCAAACAGCATACCTCACAAGCTCTGGACAATCATAGTACAGGAACGTGCAAACTGAGAATATTTCAAACAAAAAACTACCAATACCAACAAAATTTACTAGTTTTCCTGGTTTATGTAGATGGGAGTATTGTTATCATTTATTATCATTTAATCAATTAATTTTCATTTTTTTGTAATATGTCAATTAATTTAAACTAAAATTGTTTGTATCTATCTATAAGGTACCTTGATGAAGCACAAAGGTATATTTTTAATTTTTAATTTTTATACTTAAAACTGAGAAAAAAAATGTTGAATTAATATTCTATATTTTGGATCTTGAACTATGGTACTGAATTATATATCTGTACATCCATTGAAATTATATACCATAATATGTATATGCATTATAAATTATTTCTTTTCTATAACATTCATGCAAAAGATCATCTATTTATGGAAATTAATTAAAATAAGTGGGCAATTAATAACTTGTTAATAACAGTGTATGTGTAAATCTGCAAAAATATGAAATGACTATTGGGAATTGTTAATAAGGGTGATATGCAGGGATAGTTAATAGCTGATTCACAATTGAAATAAGCAAACAAATTAATAACTTTTTGTGTGTTATCTAAAACATGAATTTTAAAGAAGATATACAACCCAGTATTTATATAACACTAAAAGGAAGACGTTTATTCTTTCATACTGTCAGAACAGACAGGAAAGGACATTTTATGTCCTAAAAACATGTGGTAACACAGCCTTATGCATATGTTTTTAAGGTCATCATAATTTTATTACATATATACATTTTTAAGTTTAAAATATTTAAGAAAAAATTCCAGTATTCACATATGTGGCATATTCCATATATTTTTATATACTAAGATGCCAATTGAAAATGGAATAATATTTTGCAAGTAGAGTAACTGGCAAATATATTGTCACTACTGTTGCCTCAAATGAGTTATATATGGTCTATATTTTATGTTCTGATGCCAAGCCGGCCAAAAACTGGCACATGAAACAAGGACACCATGACCAAAAAGTCGCTGGTATTCAACCAATAGCTATGCTCTATTTATTTGCCCTGACAACAGAACACTATGCTTCATATGAAATCGAGAATTTCAGCAGAACAAGTTGTCAGTGTAGTTGTCCAGCTGAAGTATGTGTATCACTCCATCTAAATAAAATACTGAGCTGCCTTTTTTCCTCCACAATGATATACCGACTTCTGCTTGCATTTGGCTCAATATCTGGTGTGTGTGTGTGTGTGTGTATATATATATATATATATATATATATATATATATATATAATGTCAACAGTACTCTCTTAGTACGTTTGTATTCTTTTGTCTATTGTAACTTAATTTGCATTGCTTTATTTGAGTGTTTAAAGAAATACCATTAATAAAATATGTCACCTTATGAAAATGGTGATAATTAACATACCTTTAACTAAAATACTAAAAAACAGTGAAATATAAGCATGAGGATAATTAATAGATGATGTGAAGTAGAAGAAATAAATGTATTTAAATAGCAAATTAAGCAAAATCAACTAGGAAATTAATTACTACAACACACATTGTTAGTGAAAGGATTAACAATTAAGCAATGAATGTGGATTATTCAGATTATGCCAATTCAGGTAAGTAACTGCCATATAATATATACATGAAGTAATGACAGACTAGGCGTTAAAGAACATATTTTTTCTTCAAATAAATCTGACTTGAAAATGACAAACAAATTTCTTTTTTAATAAGAACTGAAAAATCCACAATTTAATAAAATGTAGCTTGCTTGGAGAATAAGAACACCTGCAAGTACTGCTATATTGTCACTGTAATAAAAGACTGGGCAGAGTCTGGTTTAAGTAGAATGTCCAGCCCTGGGCAAAATAAGGGGGTGGGGGATAGTGGGCACATGCTCTCCCTTTTTGACCTCACCATATAGACGCTTGAAGCTGATATATGTTCCATATGTTGCATCATGTTCTGTTTTAACTACCCCAGATTGTTCAGTTACAGAAACAAAATTTATATGTTTTCAAACCATTCCTCTGATACTGTCCAAACATAATGTGTGTAATTTGATTTACACATTTACAGTTGCAGAGATAATTTGTGAAGAACCCAAAATAGGTCCTGAACATGCTTTTTGTGGGGTTAAAAATTAAGAAAAATTATTCACATAACATATTTATTATTTTTCATTTGTTAAAAAAATAATAAAATTTAACAAAAACATTAGAAATTGAAAAATAATAGTAACAAGTTGTAAAACTGTGTTAAAGGGACAAAATGGTAGCATGAAGAAGACTTGCAGTTGTTTTTATCTCCACGTAATGAACGATACTTAACCTGTTGTTAGACTGGTCATTCCCAGTTAATGCCCCACCACTGTGGAAGAAACACAGACAGACATGCAGCTCATGCTAATAAACAGCTCTGGTTGTTACACAGCAAACCTAGACAGCACATCAGCCTTACACAGCTATAACCCTAGGAGACACTCTTGCAAATACCTGTGTATGATTTACAGACTACCTGGTGACTGAATTTTCTATGCAGTATATTGGCTACTTGGTGCCTGCTGCATAGAGCATGGGGCTCTTTCAGTGTAAAGTTTCGGAGTGCAAGAGAGAGCCAGAGAATGAGAGAGAGAGAGAGGGAGAAAGCAAGTGACAGTGAGCAAGAGTGAAAGAGGAATGAGGGGAAAAAAGACATAGACATACACATAGTATGAAGGAATTAACACTCAAAAAAAGGAAACCTCAATTTTTTATTTTAACTGATAATACCAGCCATACATTTATTAATTATACAAGTTAAGGGAATTTACAGGTTCATTTCATTCAACCAAGTATATTAAGCTCAGGCATTTCAATGATCTGATATATAGATTTTTTGTTTTTGTCAAGATACAGTTACTGTAAGCACCATAATTATCATTTATTATAATTAAAATCAACATTAAAATGCCAGTGAAATTAAAGGCAAATCCAAATGCACCACATAATACTGTCAAAAAAGCACATAAAATTATTAATTCATTTGCCATCAGGATTTTAAAAGTAACATTAGGAATATTTCTGGTTTCCAATTTTTTGTGCAGAGAAAGTTAAGGAGGAAAAATGTTCTTTCAAAATTGCATGCCAAAAAACAAGTGAATCAATGTAAGGATATATAATTGCTAAGTATATTGCTTAATATTATTGTTCTTAAATAAGAATATAAAGAACAGGAAAAATGCAAAAAACTAAATAACTCATTAAATAATCTCAGAAGGACAGAATTTCTCATTAAGGACAATATATAAGCAACTAAATTAATTAAAATTATCAATTCCATTTTTTATTTTATAAAACTCACGAACACTCAATTTTTTTATATTATATAACTTTTGACCATGTTTATTGTTAATAGGGCTGAGTATCAGTCAGCCCATTCAGGTACAATACTTATTGGGATATACGTAAAGCGATACCAGATACATATCGATGATACGTTTCATTTTTCTTTGTGTAACATTTTTTATTAAATGCTCTGTTGATTAATTTTTTTTCGTAAAACTGTTATTTCAGTCTTTCATCGCTCACAAGCTCACACAGATTATAGTGGCACCAAGAACTGTATATACATTCCTCATCCAGTCCATCATACGACAATACATCATCTCATTTAAGTCTTAAAAGGTCAACATAATGAATAAAATAAATCAGATTATTGTTAAGGTAACGGTTGCATGACTTGTATCCATATTTGTGAGCAGTTTTGGGATTTCATTGATTGAAGGATACAACATGCATAGCATATCAGTAAGCATACCAATGTGGCGTATCAATATGTATCGATATATTGATACAGCCCTAACTGTTAATGTTATAAATAATTCCACTTTAACTGTATTTTTTTTAAATTTTATTTATAAATCTGAAAGGACGTCCAGGATAGAACAATAAAAATTTCATTTTAAGATACCAAGATTGAGACATTACAAAGAGAGAGAGAGAGAGAGACACAAGAAAATAACACAATGGTACCAAGAAGAAAGAACAACAAGAGGTGATTGAGAGACTGGACTGAGATGCTGAAAAACCATCTAAGCTATACATGTATGTATAATAAAAATAAGGCCACCACCAGCATATACATGTATATTCAATATCCATGCCAGGGCCCAATATCACTGTTAATTTGCAAGAGATGTAATCAATGCGGATTCACATTAAAAATACTTAAAAATAGCATTCCACAAGGCTATGCAATTGTCTCATTACACTTTTTTCCACTGATCCATTCCATTTAATCACTGCTTCAATGGGCAGCTTTTGCCATAGGTCACCGCAAGGGGAGCCATGCATATTGGCACCACACCAAGTCAAGTACAGAGCCTAAAATGTTTCAGCCAACACAAAGCACTCCTGAGGTGTTATATGATATTGTCTAGACAATTATACTTGGCACTGTGCCAATACATACACTGCTCCCCTTGGGGTAGTCTACAGAAAATGCTCTGCAAGCAAGCAGTGGTTGAATGGAATGGATTTCTGGAAGGAATGTAATGAGAACAATGTAAAAGATGTTATAAGGCTGGCGCATCCTGCACATTAAAATCAACAGCATGCACATTTATACATATATAATATAAAACTGACAACAATAATACTGAGGGGGTACGTTATATAAAACAGATGGGAAAATCTAACACAACAATCTAATTTCAGGTTTCTGCATGGTTTTAATCATGACCTGTCTTTATTTTAAGGCACACCTACGTCTGTAAATTAAGACCGGTGTCCTGAGCTGACAGGAAATACAAAGGACAAAGAACCATCCCTATAGACCAGATCATTTCAGTCAGCTGAACTAAAAATAAGGTCATAGAGTTAGTAAATATCTACCACCTATCCCTATCCTATAGCAAAACGTAATCCTGTGCATGTATTAGATACACTAAAACATATACTTTACATACATCCCATATAAAAAAAAAATACCTAACACCATCACCTCTTTCTATAATATCTACACATTTGACACCTGTGAAAAGAATATATTTCCATACATATGTATTGATTAGTTTTGCTTTGATATTGGTGTACCTAGTACTTGGATACCTTATATTATATCACATTTAATATATTATCTTCTGAATTTGGAAATTACATATTTTATGACATAAAATTGCTGAACTAGAATACATATATGTACTGACAAGCTTTGCCTTGAAACGTGTGTACTTGGGTATCACTAAAAGTGTGGGCAGACATAATTACATCACATTTAACACACTGTCTTCTAAATTTGTAAATTATATACAAATGATATAACACTGCTGAACTAAAGAAGAATATCTTCTAAATATCTGTACTGAGTTATTTTAAAATCTGTGTTCCTGGGTATCACTGAGGCTTTGGCAGACATAATTATTTCCAATATAACATATTGGTTTACAAATTTTGAGATTAAAATTTTATGTTATAAACAGCTGAACTAGAAGCAAATTCAGGGAAATAAAGCGGCTTATCCTAAATTGGACATGCATCAAGCTTTATCACAAACAAAAAGAGGGTCAATATAAGGTCAAATACTGAGTGACATTTTTATAAGCTTTACATATATTTAATAAAAAGAAAATTTCCTTCACAATCTGTGCATTTTCTGTTAAGACATATTCAAATTCAGGCAATGTTTTATTGCATATATGTTATTTGCAACCAAAATATGAAGACTCCACAAAATTTGGTCATGTGACAAGTCATGTGACTCCTACCTTGGAATATCAGGCATTGGTGTGCCATCAGGCTGGATGAATTTGCCGCCCGCTCTCAGAACGTAGCGCTGATGAAGATTGAACAAAGCGTGCCTTGACGTGGTGGGTGTGTCCTTAGCTGCTCCATCAGCGTTTTTCAGTGGAGAAAATTCATCTTCTCGCAAGACTTCCCACACTGCAAAGTTGCTGAAATATTGCAATTACACAGATATATCTCTACCCTTTGATGTCAGATTCAGAGTACCAATGATAACAAGTGTAAGAGAAGGAAGGCCTATATTAATGAGCCTGTAAAATACACCTGAACTTCAATGTCATAACAAATGCAGGCAAATTCATATGCACATTACCTAAGATAAAATAAATATCAATGCTCCTTTTTTTTCTTTTTTTTTTATTTAAATAATATTAATAAAAAATATCATTTATGGTCTGATGTTCCTCCCAAAATTTGAAGAGTATTGAATTTTGTGCTGAAATATGAATTGATGGATGTATTTGTGGTTAGTTTTTTCAAACTGTATCAATAACATCTATAACAACTGACACAATTTTGCCAAAACCAGCTCTGTTAAGAAAATAAGATATACAACCAAATTCACAATTTTACAAGATTCTTGTAAAATAAAATGGAATGTAAAAAAAAGTGTTTTTTTAGTGTAAAAGAAACCTCTGATGGAGAATGATCTTTACCGCTAATGTCATAAAAAAAAAAGTTAATACCAAGATCAAGGAATTCAGAAGCAACATATTATATGAACAATGTGGCCAGAATGTTAATAAAAGTTAACAGAAAGATGAATCTTGATTCATTTTCAAGGTACTTCAATTACAACTAAACTTGCATATCTAAATACATTATTCACGTTTGTCATCAGCAAAAATATCATATGGATAATAGTAGATATTTAGAATTAAAGCATGTAGTATACTATTTTTAAGTAAAACTGTATACTTTGCAAACTTTAAGTACAATTAATATGTAATATTGGATCATATGGGTTTAAGATACATGAGCAAATGTTGTATGTAGTTCAGCTGGACCATCACTTTGCATTAAAACATTTCTGTGAAACACAAGTTAATAAATGTGAAGCTGATAAAGCTAGCATCCTAAAGCAATAACACAAACAGTTGGCACAAAAGCCTTCAGCACAAACAGAAGTGGTTGTCGAGCAGATAAAAGAAGTTCTAAAGGAAGTCTCCTACTACATTATTATATACAAATACATATTATCTTTCATTATTAAGTAGAAATAATCTATTTCAACAATGTTGTTAATGCATCGTATGCTTTAGTTTCCCATTGCCAACTGAATTATCATGAAAATTATATCTGACAATTAATTAAAGAAATGGTTGATAGGTAGTATATTTACAATATCTAAAATAGTCATATGTGCACCTGTGAAAAAAAAACAGAGCAGATGCAACAAAGTTCAGGCTCTACTCTCCTGAAAACTGGAAAGATTCCTTGATTTTGTGTCAAAGTGGTTAGAATCACAACTGTTGTCCCACATGACAGAACTGATAAACAGATCACATTTGCATGAAACAATATATATACAACTCTTTGATTAGTGTACTGGCACTGGAAGCAGCATACACGATGTGTTGTGGCTGATAGTGAGAATAACATGGACAATGACTTTCAAATATATGAAATATTTCAAAAAAATTACAACACCCAGAATATAATTTGGAATTGTTTTGACTAAATCTGTGGGAGAAACCCTAACCCTCTTCCACAAATAAAATTTCTCATAAACCCAAAGAAATTAAACCCCTTTGTCCACTGGTTACTAATTCCTCTGTGCTACACGGAACTAATTTCAATGATTGACCTCAAATGAAAACAACCATTCTGAAAAAAAACTCAATTATATATGAACACACCCTTGCTTATTTGCAAAAAAATTTTATTTGTTAGAAAAAAGGCATGTTTTCTACAATATCTTCTCTTACAAAAAAATGCCATCTATAGGATTCTGTTTCATCTTTTTCTATTCTCTCATCACATTGATTGTCCAGTACTTACATTTTGTAATTTCCTATCTGTCACATTATATATTTGGTAAATTTTACACTATCATTAAAGAAAATTGTCCGGTACATTTTGTACTTTTCTCAAGTCACATTAAATGTTACGTACATATCACTCTTTTTAATTAATATTAATTGTCCTGTTAATTTTGTCCTTTTCTCCTATCACATCACATCCTATCACATTTTCTCAAGTCTAATAAATTGTTAAGTAAATTAACAGTCATATCAACTGTCCAGCACATACTGCACTTCACCAAATGATATTATATGTTAAGAACTTTTTTTTTTCTCAAGTCAAATTAATTTTAAGTAATATCCAGTCATTTTAACAGTCCAATACATTTTGTACTTACTAAGGTCTTATAAAAAATCAGCCAAGTTTGTAAAAGTTTTAGAAATGATGAAGAAGTACAATTTATAAGGTTTACAAAATTCTTTAAAGCATTTACTCGTATTGCCTATATCACATTATAAACAATATATACCATTTTTTATAATAATATAGTATTACACCAAAATGATATGAAGCAAATAAGCAAGGGTTTCAAGAATATATAATGTTTATTTAATATCAGTTAAATTTGTGTTTAATTAGAAATAAAAGAATTGCATGTGAAATACAGACACTGATAAAACATGGCAGGGATCAAAATTTTGCAGATCTTGGCCTATTTTGAGAGCCTGGATTTTTTCATGTTTTCATATCTAGTCCAGATCAATCCTTAAAACTTTTTTTTGGATATTTGACTCCAACATTTAAAATTAAGAAATGAATAAATATCTTTCTGGTTCTGGTTTATTTTATGAAACCAGGATTACATGAAAAAAGTTATCTTTTAAAATATGTAGGGTTGTGTGTTTTCTAAACTGACCTGTAAAGTTTATGACTATGTGTGGACCTGGCTGATCTGTATAATTTTGACGTCATTTCAACCCCTGCCTGCCAGTGGTGATTTCAGAGCAAATATGTAGCTATGTACTGCAGCTTATGTGCAGGAGTTCAAAATGATCAAAGTTGATATACCTCTTGAATGGATCTCCAGTCTCCTTGCTTCAAACAGTCACCAGCAAATGTTATTAGTGAACTATACATAAAGCATTATACTAAATGATGACCCCTCAATATGTTAGAAAGATTTACAGCAAGTAATCTGAGTCAATAAAGGAAAGTGTGATATGACAATATATATATATATATATATATATATATATATATATATATATATATATATATATATATATATATATATATATATTGTTCCTGAACATTTTTATCACTTTTGACTGAGACATCAAATCTTAATGCAAACTGGTTAACTTTTCATATTTCCAAGGAGTTTCAAGATTTTCAAAGTTTTCAATTTTTTTTTTAAATCACACAAGGGTTCTTCATTCTTCACTTGCTGAAAACCTTATTGACATTATTATTTAAGTCTAGGAGCAAATGCTTTATGTACAAGCAGCTATTGACCAAATGTTGTCCCTACTAAACATGAAAACCCTATGTCCCCCTCACTCTCACACACACATTTTATGCACACAAGCACACATACATCCATTCCCAAAAAAAACAGAACAAAGCCATGCATTTAGAACAAGTGGTTTGAATATTCTTCTTTTAGGATTCTGCTGAGAACTGCATACCCTCTACAGACCAACTATATAAATAAGCTGCAACAAAATGAGCACATGCAATTAGTCATGTAAACCTTTAGAACCCATGAATTGCCAGCAGTAATGCTTAGAATCACATATATATGCATGCAACTGTTAATATTTTTGGTATGTACTTCATGAGTATGCATGTTTATGAATTTTTTCCCCCAGCCACGCCACCTGTCTCAATCCCATATTACCACTTCACAAGCTATGTTCCATCATTAAAGGTAATCAATTTAAGGTACTCTCAATTAAACTGCTGGCATCAGAATCCAATCAACTGAGACCAGTTTGGAATATTCTCTCCCCCCCCCCCATTCTGAAAGAGTTTAAATGTTCGACCTAGGTAAATGTATTTGAAATGCATGCAGTGTGCTGTCTCTTCCAGTTCAAAGACCTCTGACTGGATCATAAACACTATAGAGATGGGAATATTTATATATGTTATTCTCACTTCTTTCAATACGTGTTAGATAATAAAGATAACTTTAACTTCTCTATGAATAAACCATGATATATGAATTGAGAATAACTGAGTCCTTAACCTTAATTTTAAATTTTGATGTACCGTAAAAGTCGTTGCAGAAGTCGCATCCTTATTACAAGTCGCACCCTGACTTTTAGGATCCCCCTGGGGAATAGCCGTTCAAGTTTAGTTTCAGGAAAAGTCCATAATATAGGTCGCACCCAGACTTCGGAGGCATCCCAACCACCTGATACTTTTGGAATTTGAGTATCATTCCTTGCGATGCTAGACTACAACCAACGTCCCCGTAGTACTTTTGTGGTTTATAAACTAGATAAACCATTCAAACGTAAAAATAATTGGACAGCTTTAATACAATGCTTATATTTAAGGAATAACAACAGAATCTTAACATATAAAGTCGGGGTTCAATTGTCAGGTAAGATTTGTACAGTGCCAAAGTCAGCTGCGTCGGATAACATTTTGTGCTGTGAAACGATGTCATTGTTGCCGTTTCTTACTAGGTTAAGTAACATTAGAATGCAAATATCAAGTTAAATGACTGTATTAATAAACTAAAAGAGTCTGAGGCAAATTACTATCACAATCGAGCAACTCTTTAAATTGTTAAAGATCGTCAAACGTAGGGTAGATTCATTAGACTATGATTAGTTTGCGTACGCGTGACGAGTCCCAATCCGTCGCATTGGGCATGATTTGAACTGACTTAAGACAACTGAAAGATAGAAAGAATAATTGAGTTTGAATTTATTCACCTAATTTCTTAAATAGGCTCTAAAACTGAATTTAGTAACCCTTCAATTAAGTGTTACAACTTACCATCTAGGCGCGGCACATGCACGGTATTACTGAAATCACTTAAATATATGTCAGTCAACAGGGGGATAATGAACGCTTTATCGACCGGTCAGTTAACGTAAAATAAACATAATTGAATTTACAGATATTATATTTACTGGGACTAATGATTTATTTTTCTTTGATAATATCTGGAAAACCCAATTTCCATCGTTATCAGTGATTATATTCAAGTGGCTTGGATGTATGGCAAACTCAGCCGTGTTGAACCAGATCCGTCATGACACCAAACGGTGCCGGTTCCCGTGGAATTTAGGTGCGTATGTGGCATTTTAAGTAAATAAAATATATACCTATATGGTGTTTGTTATTTCATTGTATTGACTAATGTGTCTTCATTAAAAAAATCACGAATACGTCAACGCACGATTGACCGTAATGCATGCGTGCCGCCATATTGTTGGGCATACGATCGTCCTGAAAGAGACACGGGTAACACTCGGAGCAAATCGTATATTTGTAGCTCACGTGAAACGTTATAACATTGTTATCCAAACCGCTTGAAAACCACGAGATGGTGACAGTGACCTAATGGTTCTTAATATGAGAGTTTATAATTGTGGATATCAGTCACGGAAGGCTTAGTTGACATGGGGATGTAAAGGTCATTGCACGGGTGACCCGGGGCTTGAACTTCCGCTACACGGCTTCAAAGGTCAGCTGGTATTCAGCGATCAACTGGGCAGGCAAAAGAATTCACGACTTATGTGTAGTGGATCAAGCTTGAATGTGACGCAACTTTACATGCATAAACGGATATGGAACTGCGAGTTTTTCATTATGGAAAGCATACCCATATAGTTAAACGGAAAGAAAATGTACATCAAAGAGCGGCAGACTGGCATATGCGTCAAATTGATTCATGATATAATAGTAACGCAGATTAGGAAGTGTCACTTGAATGGCGACTTGTCAGAACGGGTAGGTCTTGAACTGGGCAAATTTAAAATTTGCATTTAATGTTAATAAAATGAAAATTTCGTCAGTTCACAAAATATAAAGCATAAGAGATGGTTAAAAGTGTAAATTATTGGGGAAAGACGTTTCACAAAGCACTGGTTAAAGGTATTGCCGATTATCGCTCAACTGACGTCGTTCCATGTACCGGGAAAGCTGACAGAAACGGGATAAGTACGTATTATAAGTCGCACCCCGACTTTGCTAGAAAATTCTAGTTTTTAGAATTCGATTTCCTAGTACAAGTCGCGACTTCTGCAACGACTTTTACGGTACCTATTAAAATCAAGACAGGTTTTTCCACAGAAGTCTTTCCCTGTTTTACCATAAAATGCATAGGTATAAGAGCAAAGTTAGAAAATAGCAGCACAATTATGATACTAATATTATGATAATGCAACACTTTAAGAAAAACAAATATAAGCTGTTAATATAAATATAAAATGCAAAATTAGTGAATATTAAAATGACCTCAGGTGTTTATGTGACATAATTCTTACCTTGCAAACTGGAAGACATCAAAGACAAACTTCTCCATTTTGATGCCGTTTGGCGTGGTCGGTTTTATCGTCTCCCCTTCCTCTGTGACATATGGTATCTTTTTCTTGGCCACGTGATGCTTCAGAGAACTTTCTTTGTCACTGAAAAGACAATGGACTAATATTATAAATAACATAACTGTGTCAAGCTAAAAACTCTTTTGAACAAGAGCACTGGAAAATAGCATAATACGCCCATTGTGTATCTGGTGACCTCTGGTGGGACCTCTGCCACCACTGACTATGAGTGAATTTTGATGAGAAGGTAAATCAGATGAGAAACTTTATAGGTAAATATGTATGAGTTTCATGAAAATCCACAGGATTTTGTTAGGTCACCAAGGTGCCTCCCATGTGCGGTGACCTCTGACCTCATTAAATATGCATGGATTTTGCTGTAAATCGAACTTAGGCGAGATACTTTATTGACTAACATTTCTGATTAGTTTTATCAAAATCCTTCACACTCTTTGTAAGTTATCGCGACATCACCACAAAGAAGCCTAGTGACCTGTGCCCTAATTAAATATACGTGGATGTTGCTTTAATCAAACCCAGGAGAGATAATCTGTTGGTAAGTAGTTGTGAGTTTTGTGAAAATCAATCAAAGCCCCTGTAAGTTATTGCAGTGACACTAAAAGTTAACGGACAGATATGACGGGCATATAAAAAGAGTTCATGCGTTTTCGTTATATCAACATTTGGCTACTGTTTCATGGCTTTAAATACAATGTAGGAACCTAATTGTGTAATTTTTAAACATAATTTCAATATTCAGACAATGCAGTAAAAATGTTATCACTGTCATTTAAATTTCAAAGTCTAAGGCAGCCTCAGGAATACCTTTATGAACCTTAATTGTTCAGAATGATGCCTAGTATGTCCTAAGGGGGGTGGGTCATTTCCCATATTTTCCATAAGTGCTGAATAATACTTTTTTCCCTGAAGGGGCTATTGCTTCACCATCTAGCTGGAACCACCTGAACCACATTATAAGAACTAGTTATATGCTAATACATGTGATAATTACTTCTAGAGAGAGGAAGTAAATGTATATTTTGTTGCAGTAATACCTCCTTGAATAAACTTTTTATAAATTATTATGTAGCAAGCAATAGTATCAAAATTACCTGACCACCATTTTGAGGAATTTCATGTCAAAGAAATGGTTGCAAATATTTCCCGAATTAAAAGTGAGTCGGCCATCAGGGTTCCTCTTCTCTGCCGTGCTGAGCGTGATCTCGCTGTACTCGACCACTTGGAACACATCGCCAACTTTACATATCACACCTACTGGTTCTGTAGGGAAGGCTTTCTCTACTACCTGTAATAGGAAATACAAACCATCAATAAAAGCAACATTGTAATATTCTGATATTCCCAGGTCACCATTTTTATCATGAGGGATACAGTTGATCCTTATATTTCCCCCATACATGGCCAAACCTAGTTAAATATATGAGTTGACCTCTTTATTCTTCAATGAACCTTCTTTGTCTGTAGTTGTTTTAAGTTCACAGTTATTATACATACTATTTCTGGAAATCCCCTTTAAATGAGTGATATAAAGGAAGATTGAACACCAAATAAAAGTTTCTTTATCAATTACTGTTACATGAAGACATAAAAATTGACTTAAGATATTACTTTTTATTTGTTCTTGAAACAGGAGAACAGAAAACATAATTTTTACCACTTTGAGAAGCAGACTTGACTCAATCTGATCACAAACCAATGAATGAATCTAGTACTACACACCCCGTGCATATGTATTAACATATGGTTGGTCAACTACCTAGTTTAGTAGTTACAGGTTTTTCCTATGCAGAGAGCTGCTTGCCATTCACAGCAGATTTTCACAAGGATTTTCAGGTTAAAACATAACATTCAAATAATAAAGATTCAGGGATAGAACTTTTCTCTGTACATGAGTGTGCTCCCCTCATCTAAATGTCCTAGTTTATGTCTTTTTTCCATATACCTGAGTTAGACTAGATCCAACATCAAGTTCTGACCTTCGCGTCTTAGTACAAGTAGGAGTCCAGGAGTCTCGAGTCCAAGTCTGAGTTAAAGTGCCTGAAAAACAGGACTCAATTCCGGACTTGAATCCTATATCACTATTTTGACTTAAATGGGACTATTATTCAACCAGCTTGCAAATGGGGCTCATTTTAGGATAAACACTCACTTTGGCTCCACACAGGGAACCTTTCATGGCACAGAAACCAATGAAGACAGGGTCGGCCATTTTGACTAGGATGTTGTCCACACAGTAGACGTGGAGGTACTGGATCCCACGGTTCTCCATCTCCTGAAGGACATTGCTGTTGCCAATCGCCCGATAAAGACCACCATTTCCATCTGTGAAAAGAGTGTAAATTAAGAAAACTACTCAGATGTATTTGTAAATTTCCTCTAAAACTCTTATTGGATTCAGGTAATTTTCTGAAATGGGAAGTGTCAATCACTACTAATTTCTGAAAAAAAAAATAAATAAATAAAAGTTACATGGGAGGTTAATTTCTTTTAATTGTTCTACATACAGTAAGGATATGATTGACATTAAACACAGAAATAGTAAAATATCCTAACATGAATACTTAATGAAAAATTAGTCATATTTATTCATGCATTCTTGAAAAAAAAAAAACAGTCATAATGAAGCTTGGCTCAAAAAAGAGACGTGATTGAATTTAAAAATATGCAAGTGTGTATGCACATGTTTACCATCGCATATAAAACATAAATTTACTTTTATTCTTGTGGAAACTTTACAGAAAAGAAATAAGTTTATCTTTTATTCTCAAGATTATTTGTGGAGTATGAAACAGAAAACAGATTAATTAGGCAATGAATCAAGACATATTAAATTCTAAAATTACTAATAATCAGGATGTTATTTTATTCAAACAGTGTGTAACAGTACAAGAAGTTACATACCTGGGGCTTTATGGACTTTGTATGGCTTTTCTAGGATGATTTTCCCTTCAAATGTTAAAGCTGGCAGAGTGAACTGTTCAAACAAAACCACATTTTCTGCTTTCAGACCGAAGTAGTTGTGTTTCCTGAAGAATTCTTCTGTTGGTTCTTTGGTGTGCTCACTGGTCATGATGTACCTGAGAAAAAACGAATATAATTCAGTTAAACCAACATTTTTCAATTAACATTTGAAATTTTTAAGTGGTGAAGATATAGCAGTTAAAGAAACTTATAAAGTAGCTGGAGAGCCACACATCCAACTCATGCAGACTTATTTTACTAAGACCCCCTCCTCAATTAGATCAACTTTTGATTCACCCTTTTTATAGTACACTAGGATGCCGCTTTGTTCTGAGTAGGGTCTGTTACAGTACTGGTTTGTGACAATTATAGCAAGGCATTTTGACTTTGTGAAATAGTAAGTCTTGTCTTTAATTATCTTATTTCTGCTTAACTTTGTCATAATTATCATTATTATTATTATTCTGTCATTCTTTCAAGTGACCCGTGCTGGGAGTATTGATACTTGTAGCTTCCAAAGACCTAGTTCCATTGAACATGCTTGGTGACAATGGCTTATTTTTCAGGTTTAAAACTCTAGTCTTTATTTAACCCAAAAAAAATCAGTTAATTTTGCCTGCTTTTATTAAATATACAGATAAATGAAAACAATCTGTAATGGATGTAGAACAAATCGATGGAAATACAGACAGACATGGACCATTTTAGTATTCCTCCCTCCTTATAGCGGGGACTAATAGAGTCTTGCATGAAGACCTTACCATGGTATGCTGCATTCTTTGCCCGTCCTGGCTTTCACCATCCTCTGTAGCTTGAGGATCCTCTCGGCCTGCAGCTGGTATAACGTTTTCCCTGATGGTAGTCCTACATTGTACATTCCTTTTGGGTAGGGGACCCCCAGCCTTGTACCCTGACCACCAGCAAGTAGAAGTACTGCTACTTTGTTATCACTTATGTGTTTCATACCTGGAAATAAATGCAATTATGTTCAAAGTGCTCACCTCAATTGACCTATCCATGAACTCTATGCGACCTTAATCGCATATTCATTCAATGAATAAACATATGCATGGGACTTAGGAGCAACCAATCAGGTGATTTAACATTGTAAAGCGTCAATCATCTGACAGAAATAAAATTTTGCATAATTTGACAGAGCTCTGTCAAACAGAACACGTGTAGTCTGTAAATACTACCAGTACCCATGTCATCATGTTTTCCAGGATATTTTATTATACGAAGGAGACATTATATAAAGTTTCTAGGCTATAGATTGCTGGAGCCATTCCTCCGACTACCGAGTGAATAATAATGTCTTACCTGGCACATAATTCGTATGGGACAAATTATCCAATATATATTGCAACACAGTTCATATATGACTGTGATATAGTAAACAATGGTCAGGTGATACCAGTTGATGACGTCAGTCAATACGACGTCATGCACCATCGCCCTTGGTGACGTCATTATTATGTTATAATCAGCTCTCGCTACCATGGGCATGGAAGTCCATATGTGTAGGAGCATTTTGGGGGCTCATTATAATAATAAGTTAAAAGGGCGGAGCATTTGGGCTGTGGTGGATAGGTCAATTGTAAACTAATCTGAGGACTAGGGGACTGGCAGAGAAGCAATAGAAAGCTAGACAACACAGCAGTTACTGTCTATAAAATTTAAAGACAGAACTTCAATTTACATTTGGTTATTTTTCTAAAAATGTAAAAATTATGTACACAAAGTTTGTAATATTTGACCTTTATGGTTTTTGAGGATCTGCACTAACTAAACCAGCTGTCTGATCATCTCATATTTACTTTTGTTAAATAATAATATTACAATTTTCATGCATAAATCTAGCTTGTAAAAATACTGAAATCTATGTAAAGAGGTAAATCATTCTTGCTCCTCTGAACTGTCTGTGTCGTAATTATCAATGTAAACATTAAGATCTTCAAGTATAAAAATTCATAATTAGTTAAATTTTAGCATGTTCTAGCCTTGAAAATTTCCCCAAGGATTTTTAAATCCTATTTTTATAAACTGATCTCTTTTCTATTGAAATTGTCATATATGAAGAATGGACCATGATCAGATCTTATTCAAACAATATTTCTGACAGATGTAAACAGTCACACAAATGCTTATTCATCTTTTTAGATGCTATTCTATTATCTGTCTTAAAATTAAAAAATAGAACACTTTTTTTCACTTTTGCAGATGACACTATCTCCACGTTAGGATATGAAAATTAACCTTTTTAATTAAACTTTTCTTGCCTGTGGCCATTTCATGTGCTCTCTTTCTGGGTATACTGTTAAGTTTGCCATCTTCCTATCACTAGCACAGTACCAATAATATGCATCCCTGGTGGAACACCTGGTCAACAAACCTGAGATTTATGGTGTACTGTAGATAGATGCCAATTTTATGGTTGTGATTTCTTTCAAGTTGGTTTTTACAAACTGTGCTTAGTACAGCTGACTGTCACCAGATTAGGCTAGGTGCTGATATCTGGCTTAGGCTTAAGGGTGGTTTTGAGTATTTGGACCTTAGAGGGAGCTCCTTAAAGGGGTCTTGCAAACTTAGGGTGCAGCTATAAATAGAAGTGCAGCCATAAAATGGGGATCCACAGAATTCAACAGTAGTTTAAATAACAAACTTGTGTCTGAGTTATGGGTTCTTCCAGAAGAATATAATGCATATAATTTCCAGACCCCTTGTGCCATAACAACTTAACTGAAAATAAGGCTGGATGATCCAACAACAGAAAAATGGCTAAAGTTCCTATAATCTAAGATTCTTGCCATTAATTATATGACCTCAAGTTTAAAAGTTCAATGCTGAAATTGGAATATCTATACAAGCCCAACACCTCCAATGCACCAGGCCATCAGTTCAATAAACAGATATAAACTTAATGTAATTGTAATTGCTGGTCAACTGATATTCATCCGTTGGTAGTGCAAATAATTTACCAACAAAGGGTAAACTTTTTAAAATATCAAAATCACAATAATTATAAAATGATTTAAATGTTTAATCCTGCAACATTTTGCAAGTATAACTGGAATTCTAATGGTAGTGCTCAGCTATAATTTAAATTCATGGTAAAAATTATTTTCAATTAAAAACTCAGTCATTTTAATATCATGCATTTAATGTCTTAATGGCAGTTTATAAGCATAGAATTTTATCTACTATCAATTGTTTATACACATTTATTTCTGCTTCTGCAAACTGATAACACTAGTGTCAATATTATATCTATGCAACACATAACAATGACATTAGTATATATATGGGCAGATATAGGAAGTATATCTATTAAGGTGGGTAGTGAATAAAAGTCAAAGGTATGTACTTGATAACATTATCAGGTAATCAATAATGGATATGTCTTCATGTAAGTGGGTGGATCAGCTCAGGGAAATTCCTCAGTCACTGCTTGATTGTCAACCTGAAAATGCTCATGGTTACCCTCCCACACAAAAGACACAGCTAATATCATCAGTCACACTTTAACATGCCCATTGGCATGAAGAGCTACCTTTGGTAATGATTCATTTATTAATTACAACGAATGATTAACAATTCTGTTTAAAAACTTCACTGCATGGAGGACACTAAGGATCACTTGACATAGACACTCAGAACTCAATTATTTCCTCCTCCATGGTGGTATGCATTCATTCCTGTTTTTGTGTGTGTTTGGGTGTTTGTTAACAACATAACTCATGCAATTTTTGAAGAAATCTCAAAAAATTTGTAGGGCATTTCAGGTATGGGAAAATGAAGAATCCATTAGATTTTGGTCTGGATCCAAGAACTTCATCAAGGAATATTCACAAATCCATGGTCACTTGTGCACAAAAAAACCTGGGAATATCCATCAAATAATAAATGGTGGAGCCTTGCATTCATTAGAATGCAGATTTCTAGTATGGCATATCTGGCATATACTTAATATTTTTCATCTTCAGTAACATAATTATTGTTCATAACTAAAGTATACAGAATAAGTAGTAGATTAATTGAAATTTATATATAGAAATTGCTATCATGAATAAAAGCTATGACATTGATATGGTTAACCTCTGCATACACACAGTGGTCAAAGTAAACATAAAATTTTATTCAGTATTTTCATATATTGTGATCTAGCACTACTGGCTTCATTTTTGTCCAAACTGAAGAATTAATTATTTTATAATAACAGCTGACAACAAATGAACCCTAGTCCATCATACCAAGCCACTTAATTATAATGTAAACTTGTATTTTTTATGTGTCTGTATTTAAACATTCTGCAAGATCTTTAACAGTGCAAAATTACATTCCCATAAACATTTTAGATGTCTACATGAAAATTTGCACCATAGCATCCTAAATGAGACAAGCTGGTTATTCAAGAAAATCTAAGGTCTGAAAACACAAAATGATGAAGGGCAAGATATGAAAAATGTTTGACAAATACAACTTTAGAATAGTGTAGTAACCATGGCAATTCAAGAAAAGGTAATATCTGGAACTTGTGGATGTCACCAAAAATCAAATTTTTCTGTTTCCATGCACAATTAAGTAACAATGCAAACTAATTAGTTAACCTTTATTATTCCTAAATGTTAAGAAATCCTGATACATAATGTTGAGTTCTTTAATGATCTATTTTCTGATATTATATGGTAATTATATCCTATTAACATTTTCCTTCTAAATGGCTTGGCTTTTGCTAAATTAAAGAATATATATAACTTCTCTATTTAACATACTACATTATACATCATAACTTTAAAAAAGAGTTTTATAAAATGCCATTTAGAAATCAAAATTGACCAAAAATATATATTTTATGGAAAAACCTACCTTCAGCTTCATATTTTTGCAGCTGTTCAGGGTCAGTGCGTACAAAACTACCGAGAGTATTTGGCGGTAATGGCTGGATATGGTCATCCACTTTGGCGCCGGCATTCTGCATGTCTTCTTTACAGCTTGCAAAGAATTTGTTAACGCTGGCAAAGTCAATACTCTGTAGGTCATTGTATAACAATTTCTTTTCTTCATCTGTCAGTTTCTCCCAGTACTTCAACAGATGTTCCTGCCCATGTTGGATCAAGTTTGCTCTCAATCCTTCGATATCCATCCTGGAACTGATATGATATTTATCCTGCCACCTGGTGGGGGGAGCAGAAAACACTGCAGTGTCGACTCTAGATACTTGAGTTGATGTTTATAGAGCACTCCTGTCCGTCAGTGTTGGTTACATATGCAAACTTTGTATTAACCCAAGTTGCCGTTTGTATGTACTCTGTGGGCGTAACACTAATCCCTGCATGTAGACCTGCACTCGGCTCAGCAGATCATATGGTAATCATGCAGTAATAATTTGTATGACTTTCTTGGTATTTATTGGACTCTGCAGTTTGACCTGACGTTATCTCTCGGTCGGCAGGGTGTATACAAACTGCTATCTGGCCACTGCCGTGAAAACTCCCAGGGTGACTACCTGAATGTTTTTTGTTATGATAATTTTCTTTGACAAAGTGATAGAAGTCTTCTCTTTTTACCAGCTGACGCCACCTGTAAAATAAAAGCATGACAAGTTATCATTTCTCTTCATTGTGATTTGGTTTTTCAGTTAATCAATTATGCTCTATATATAATCATTTCCTCAGTCTGACAGATAATATATTGATTCTTTGCTTCATTGAGACAATCCAACACTTGAGAACTTGATTTATACAATGTTTTGTTTAACAATGCATAATTAATATTCTATTCATTTATCAAATGAAATGTAACAATCAAATGATATAGCTGATGAATTATACAGCCAAAATATTCATATGAAATGCATTATCATTAAATCCTCTCTCTCTCGCTCTCTCTCTCTCTTTCTTTCACACACACACAAACACAAACTTACACACACACACATGCACACACAGGTTCTGGTAATGTAATTAAAATAAGATTCAAAGCATTTTCACTCTAGTGTGCCAGTATGTAGCAAGCCCTAGGTATAAACTTTCCTGGCTTAGACCTGAAAATACAAGTGTCAGACATGCAAAACTCTATACATAAATTCAGTCCATGCTGTTGAATAGACTACACCAAGTATGAGAGAATTCAGGGGGCAGGGGGATTGCTACGGTTCACTCAATCTTTGCACAACTTAAGTGCTTTTTTTTAACCTCAGGGGGATTGCTGTGATTAACCCTTCTCTGTAGAACCATGCACTCTCTAATCCAGGTGTGATAATTAGTAGCACCTGAAATCATGCACGGGCACACTTATACTGTATTGGCAGAGCGTGGTTTACCTGCCCAGGCAAAGCTAGGGATGTTAAAAAAGTATAAAAATAAACATTGATCCCCTTATCCCTTTCTCTGTCTGAAGTGAAGTGCACTTACTGCTGCAATGAACAGAGTACATACTCCATCTCTACATTGGCCTGTATGACATACAGGCCATGTTACTTATCTATATTTTTTAGCTATAGGACCTTTGGGTTAGACTTCTACTAATTAATACCTATTTCAAGTCTGAGTACAAATCTTGGTAATTTATATAAATTACGTGAACCAGCATCAATTTGTCGAAGCCTTAATTTTTGATGTTGAGATTCTGTTTCAACAAAGTTTTAGCAATTACAATCTGATATTTAATTAATTTCCTAGGGGGTCTGGTAACTATTTATTACTGTTATAAATAGACCATTCTTTGAGAGTAACTGTAATAGTCTTAAAGTGGTGCAGTCTCAGAGAGATTAACATTTAAATGAATTTCAGTTCTGGTTTATAAAATAAGGCAAAAACCAAGTTATATCAAGAGTTACTAGTAAGAATATATAAATTTCATGCAGTTTAACATGAAAACAGTACATCACTTGTTTCTATGTCAAGGCTGCCGACATAAGACACTTCAGGATGGAACTACACAGCGCCAAGACCTCAAAGGCCTCAAGATGCATCCACACAACTTTCAGCTGAATATCAGGCGGCCATAGGAATTTGTTGTAAAATCATGTTTGATGATTGAAAGAAAATAACTAATGATAGATTATTAATCCATTATGTTCCATACCGTGATAAGAGCATATAGGGATGTGACACTAAAGTACTTCGAAACAGCGTCCTAGCCAGATTCTATCTGATTCTATCTTCTATCTGGTGGCAATGGGGTGTGTATCAGCTAAGTCTGGAGTGGTTAACATTTCTTTTCAGACCATGCCCATACTTCTGCTGACAGACTAACAAACTCAAAACAAGGAAACAAACAATAACATTTACCGTGCCACTTTGTTAAAACCATAAACTTCCATTATTAATATTATTCAATGATACAGCACACCTTAAATAAACTAAATTTAAATAAAAGAGGTGAAGTAGATATTACCTGTATAAAACAGAAAATTCACATACCTCACTTGTTTTTAACTGACAACTGCCAAGTTTGACATTTACTGGTTAACTAAGTGAAGATGAAGTTCTCAGGCCTTCAGTTTCTGACTCACCATGATCCCAGGGGCCATCACATGATCTAGTATAAGGTCAAGTGATCTGGTCATTAGGACAAACACATGACCAATACAAAGGACTTTATTGTGTAGTATGTGTGTGTGTATATATATATATATATATATATATATATATATATATATATAGAGAGAGAGAGAGAGAGAGAGAGAGAGAGAAAGAGAGAGAGAGAGGAAGAGAGAGAGAGAAAGAGAGATAGAAGGAATAGAGAGATAGAAAGAATAGAGAAAGAGAGAGAAATGAAAAGTGAAAGAGAAAGAATAAAGTGAGACCAATGATGTATGTATGTGTATATATATATATATATATATATATATTATGAGCAGCTTGGTATTAAAAGGTCAGATTTACATCCACCCCTTCCGGCTTCCCCCATAAAAAAAGCCGAGTCACAGGAAACTCATAGGATTACAATAGTACATACTAACAATGCATCCATACAATAACACTTCTATAAGGCCAAAAAAAATTAAAGGTATGGTTCTCAGGCACCGCCCGCATCAATTTTAAACCCCCGCATCAAAATTTTTTATTTTGATTTTCAATAAAAACTTTCTAATTTTGAGCTGCTGCCGCTCCGACTTTTCTTTCACGAAGATAAAACCATACTATTTCCTTTGTTTTGTTATGCTTTTACTTCTTTAGCAAAATAAAACTGTTATTTTCATGCTTTTCCCTTATCATTTGACATTTTTATCGAAACATACCAAAAAATTTAAAATAAAAAAAGCGCCCACCCACATTGATTTCTGAAAAAAAGTGCCTGAGAACCAAACCTTTTTTTTTATTTTGGCCTAAGCCAGATGATTTTTTAGAACAAAAAATTCAATCATATAGCTATAGTATACTTGGTTGACTAGAGTTTAATGATGAAAGTGACGAATGATTGGTGTGCAAAGTTTGTTATACACAGAGACTACCTATGCACTGAAATATTCATGAGTGCGTGTGTGTATATATATATATATACACACACACACTCTCATGGATATATCTGTGCATAGGCAGTCTCTGCATGACAAATGTCTATTCAGCTTTTCTTGATCAGAGTGAGACTATTACTAGTATCACTTAAAATCATATAAAATGCATTGAGATAATAATAAGAGATACCATATTTAATATGATAAACTAACCCGTATGCTGATCAGCTTTTTGTATACTAAGGGATCACTAACACATATCCTGATATATATATACACAGCTCTAATACAGGATCTGTATTTAACAGCAGGGGTTATACATGTATTTAACCATGGGTGGGTAGACCACTCAACAAAGCTGATCTAATGTAGATCTAGAGGTCACTTAGTACACAGCACACCTGAACCTCAAGGTCAAGGTGAAAGAAATATAATATATCAATAATCTTACACAAAGTGACCAAGACTGGAATCTTATATCTTAATACAGTGAATGCATTAACTCTCTCTAAGGCATTCCAGGTAACCAGATCATCTTTCACTCTGAGGAGTTTCTTGATTTAATGACTGCTTTGTTAATTTGGAGTGTGAGAAGAGGAAAATGATATTGCATTCATCTTCCATGTGTGTGTGTTTATGTTTGTTCACACCATAACTCACTCAATCGTGAACAGAATCTCATGAACTATTTAGGGCATTTTGGCAATTTTACATTTTTGTGTGAAAATGGCATGACTTGGATTCTGGAACATTGACAAATGTACAGTCACTAAAGCACAAAGGAACCAGGAATATGGGCTAATAAGTGAATGCAAACACATGGCGGGCCCTATCATTAATTAGAATGCAGATTTCTACTTTATTATAAAATTTTGTTGGAATTAACACTGATGGCAGTCTAAGAAAATCCTATCAAATCAAAACTCTTCTCAAAGTTCTTCTCCTCATTCTTCTTCAGATATTCAAAAGAGAATTTTACATTTTTTTTTATTTTGGTATGGCACAATTGCCATTTTGAGCTATGGGCAAATTGGATGATATTAAAATAATAGAGATACAGAAGAATGTGTGCTAATTCAGGGTGCGAAATAGAGGGTTCACATTTGCATATCTATCATGTACATTTTCTTTTGTGCATGTAGAAATCGTACCAAGGGTGCACTCTGTGCATGTATTATAACCCAATAACAAAAATATTGGCACAATATATTAATTGTTTACAATTCATAAACATCACAATCATAAATTATTATTTTTATTCTTTGAGCAACAGAAACTCCTTAACAAGCAAATTTTCCCACTAGTATTACAAGGTGCATGTTAAAATCTTTAGGTGCATGTAGGTTTTGTTTCAAGGTGCACCTGGAGATTGTAAATTTTTTGGCCTAATTTGTACCCTGTATTTCACATGAAGTCTGTGTGTCTGGTAAGTCCATTTTTGAGTTATAGTCAATTTTAATGAAATTAATAGAGATACAAAGCCTAAATTAAAGAATTCAGAGTTATTAGATTTTTACTAATTATTTAGTCCATTGACTCTTTGCTAGGAAATGACAATATATTGAATACTTGGCATAAAAGCCTGGCCTTGTCAGAGGTAACCCTCACATGATGCTGTCTAAACCGACCTTCTTTTAACTCAAAAAGAAAATTACTCAATGATCAATACCTGTCATAGACTGGAGGTCAATAACCCCATTGTGAGATGAACCGGTGAGATAATCTATCTACTCCCCACCTGAGCTACCTGTCAAAGTACAAACACCATGACATATAAACTCTCAGGTACAAAGAATGGAACCAGGAAGTACCATGTCATCCAGCATTCTATGTTTTCAACTGACATTATTTCTGCACTTTCTAACCTTCAGGTTATTATGGTTATATAAATAGCTGAAATTCCATTTCACTCACCAATTCATTCCTTGACTGTGCATCACTCCCTGCCTTTCACAATCTTCCTGTTAATTGTCCCATAAGTTACATAACATAAAATTAGCCAAATGATCTACTGACTATGTGCATATTAGGCCAAAATAAAAACAAGGGACCCATGGGTCACAGCGCTCAGCTGATATATATGATAAAAAAAAAATGATTTAGAAATGAGGCACATGCTTGTTATGTGTGGAAATAAATATAAGCTGTATTATGAGTTGTGGGTGTTAAGCTTATGTATGATTTTGATAGTATTTTGGAGACAGGGAAGAGGATTTATTTCATTTATTTTATTAACAAATGGAGTGCTATTGTCACACAGATTTTGACTTGGCCATATAACTTATAAGCAGAACATATAATATAAGAGTTTAACTATTTATTAAAAATAATTTCAAATTGTCCCAAATAAAATTTTTATTAAAAATAATAAGAGAATGGTATGATTTTTTAAAATAAAATAAAACTGAAATGTTTATTAAAATAATATCATAGAATATATTCATGAATGCATTCATGAATACATTTTGAAAGTATTTGCACTGGTATTCATATACTTTCATTTTTACCTGAATTCCTGTTCTCATGCAAGAAATTTTATAATGGAGTACACATTCATATTCGTAATCAAATACATTTGCAAAGTATTCACACCATGTCTGGTATTTATTCAGTTTTCACCCAACAATGATGTTGAGAATCTAGAATATACAAAATTCACACATTTAAATAATGATCACAAGTTCCTGGTTTTATGGCTTTTATTCATATTAAAAACAAGGGACCCATGGGTCACAGCGCTCAGCTGATCGTGATTGGACTATAAATGTTTCTCCACTGTGATACTATATCGAGTCGATAAAGCTTATGAATATCATGGACATGTTGGGCTATTATAAAGGAATGTAATGTAATATGTGAGTAAATGATAAATGAAATTACCTGACTGATGGATTAATAGAGTCAAATATAGTGGTTTATTTTTTATTTATTTACGAGGGGTTGAAAATTGTGATATATTTGAGCAAATATGAATGCAATGACAGCAGTAATAAGCAGTAGTAAAATGATGATAAGGCTATTTGTTGAAGGATCTAAAGTGTATGGTAGTCTGCAAGCTTTCAATTTGACAGATATGATGTTATGATGTTTTTCATTTATATAAGAATATGAAAAGCTAAGAGGAAAGGGGCCCTCCTACTTGGTTATAGTAAAGTTCTAAATATATGATTGCAAACTAATACTCTGACAAGATTGTCATGAAGAAAAACAGTAAAATTTTGAGATACTGCGATGCATATGAAAATTTACAGATGGACAGGCAAGTGGACAGAATGGACCTTTATTTCACTTTCAAGGGAATAATGCATTTAAGTTTATATATAATCCTATTTTTTTTAAGCATATCCACTTTTTCCATTAAGAAGTTTTTATCTGAATCATATTTTATTTACAGGTTTTATAAATCTTTAATAAAAAACCTGAAAATATAAGTTAAAATATTAGAATTGTTGCAAAAGTTGCAATCATTATATATACAGAGTAAAAAACTGAAACTATAAGTTAAAATATTAGAATTGATGCAAAAGTTGCAATCATCATATATCCAGAGTGTAGCTCTTATTGGGTCATATTATGCATACACATATATTTTATTATTTTTAAATCATAAATGTTTAAACTGAATTTAAAAGAAAATAATGCCACAACATGGCATCTACAAGAATATTCCTTGAATCACTACTAAAAAGTTTTGCACATTGGAGTTTTAAGTACATGCTGAATTTTATTCACCAAAATAAAATAAAAGTAAATTTGATAAAATAAAACATCTTTTCAAATAAAGTATACACACTGTTGGTTGAATGAGGGACAAACAATATCATTGTGCTAATTACTATCCCAGTTTTAATTTATTACTGGAATTAATAGTCAATTTCACACCTGGTGAAGTTTTTACTCTTCTGAAGTAAGGAATTACTTATCTGATGAACATCCACACTTTCATAGCAATACACCACTTTGTGGATACAATTAAATGTACACTTTAATCATTGTAACCCTGGTGGTACAATACAAAATCTAAAATGTAGCATAGCCTAGAATAAGAATGAATCAAATACAGAAAATAATAACATTCATCTAGTTTATGCACCATCTTGGGGGGGGGGGGGGGAGTGCAGGGCAGAGAGGAAGCCTGCTGGTAGTGGCCAGGCTGACCCAAGGCAAGCTGCCTGGGGTGGGTTACATAATGCAAGTGAAGGCTGTACTACTAGGTGGGCTAGATGTAAACAACACTTGACGTGGTGTATGAAAACAAGAATAAAAGCTATTCTTTCCAATCAATTTCTTTGAAATTTCAGATTTTAAAAGATTAAATCCTCATGTATAGATACTGTGAAAATTAAATCAACAGTGCCAAAGTTGGACAAAATTTAAGGTATTGATTTTTTATTTATGCTAATAACTTGAAAAATTTGCAAAATTCAGATCTATTTTTTGGTAAACAATTGAATCTTGATTAAATAAAGTTATATTCCTGAAAAAAAGTCTCTAGGTTCAGCAATTCTCATGTTAGGTGAGTAAATATATTTCCTGATTTTTTAAAAAATTGCATTATGTTTTGGCCCATAACTTCAAAATAATACCCAATACTGACCTAATTTTTGGTATGTTCATAGAAAATGTATGAAAGAATGTGAATACTAAATACGATCAAAAACACTTCAGTGGTTTTGATATTAGGCAGCCTTGAAGTGTAACAATGGCTTTTTTTATGGAAAACGGAGTTTTTTTTCCTAAATATCTCGAAGGAACGAAGTCCTAATGACCCAATTTTCGGTATGGTAGGAGATTTTGGGGACATCTAAAATTATGCCAACAGCCTGGGGAGCATAGAGATGTGCACTGAATGACCTACAGTCATCAAAGTGGACTGCTTGACAATGTAAGGGAATACAACAAGATCCTCCAAAAAAATTCAATAACTAGCCTAATTTTGCAGCTTTTATTTTCAAATTTCAGATTTTAACAGATTAAATCCTTATGTATACATGCTGTGAAAATTAAATCCACAGTGCTTACAGGAAAAAAACGTGCAATGGCCAAAGTTGGGCAAAATTTTAGGTACAAATTTTATATTTTTGCCAATATTCAAAAAAATTTAACAGATTTTGATCTAATTTTTGGTATACAATTAAATTTTGATTAATTAAAGTTGTATTACTGAAAAAAAGTCCCTAACTTTAACACTTTTGGTCTTAAGTGACCAAATATTTTCCTGATTTTTTTACAAAGTCCATTATGTTTGGGCCCATAACTTTTTTGAATTATATAATACTGACTTAATATCTGGAATGTACATAGGAACTATATAGAGGAATATTTATGGTAAATATGAAGAAAACCAGATGAGTGGTTTTGATATTAGGCAGTCCTGAAGTGTGAAAATAGATTTCTAATAAAAAATTGAGGTTTTTTTCTTAATATCTCGAAGGAACAAAGTCTTACTGACCCAATTTTCGGCATGGTAGGAGATTTTGGGGACATCTAACTGTATGCTGAGTTTCAGATTCGTAGGTCCAACGGTGTCGAAATGTGCCAGTCTTACGGACGGACATCCGGACAGACGGACGGACAGACAGACGGATGGACGACGGACAATGGACCACGACTATAGCTCAGATGACTTATAGTCAGCTGAGCTAAAAAGGTATGGTTCTCAGGCACTTTTTTTTTCAGAAATCAATGCGGGCGGGCAGTTTTTTTATTTTTAAATTTTTTGGTATGTTTCAATAAAAATGACAAATGATTAGGTAAAAGCATGATAATAACAGATTTATTTTGCTAAACAAGTTAAAGCACTACATAAAAAAGGAAAGTGTATGATTTTATCTTCTTGAAAGAAATGTCCCAGCGGTTGCAGCACAAAATTGGCAAGTTTCTATTGAAATCAAAACAAAAATTTTTGATGCTGGGGTTTAAAATTGATGAGGGCGGGGCCTGAGAACAATACCATTTATTTTTTTTTGGCCTTACTGCGCCCCTCACAGCTTTCACGCTACATTTATTCACACCAGCTAATAATCTCCAAACATAACATTATTTTTTCCATTCCCTAACCACAGTATACGGATAAACCCAAGGACAAATTATGAATCAAGTTATTTATGTATTATATATTATTTGTTAGTTTGTCCCTCTTTTAAAGACTGGCACTCAAATTCTCTGATATGTTCACTGCATTACCAAGAGCCAGTCATAATTCTTATACATGCCAGATTTTATGCTTATTAAAAAAGTAAATTAAAAAGCAGAGTATTTTTATGGGGGGGCTTTAAATTGTGGAAAATAAGTGAAAAATTAAAAAATATGTATACTATCAGAAAGATCACTGAAACAGGTTTAAAATTATGTATACTTAATGGGGTCTCATAAGAACATAAACCACTTTTGGATTTAATTAAGATATAGGGGTGTCAAACAGTCATGGTACCTTAATTAAGGAAACATACATATTATTTTCATTTATTTAAAACTAATAAAAGGGTAAACCAGAAAAAGGAATGAAACTAAACAGAAAATGTACGCACTTTTACATCAGTATTATTCTTATATTTTGAACATTATTTTTTACACAGCTGGCCAAGAGCAAATTAGATTTTCTGACTGAGTGATCAAGAGAAACTACAGCTAACTTTATCACTGTATTCTGTGTGTTAAAATATGCATGACAGGTCTCAGTCACAGCCTGTGTGAATCAATTAATCAATGTCAGTCAGAATGCTATGTATGGCTTAAAGTCTGCATACATATGTTGAGCATTTTAGGAACAGCTTGAATGATAATTATTGAGCTGGTTCCCTTTTTGTTCATGAAGTTTTAATTTTCATGAAATGGAAATTATCACAAATTAAAACCTTGAATATGAGGACCATTGTCAAAAGCAAAAGATAGATAGTATAAATTAGGTTTGGGACGGTTACCATTATCCAGTATTTTCATTGATATCTGAGAGCTACAGTAATCATACTGTCAACTTTCCTATCACAATATGCATTTTGTCCATGATTTGTCCATGATTCTGGTTCACAAAGCAAGCCATTGAAGTGTATTTTCTTGGGAAACTCGCATCATTAAAGTCTTTCCATTTACAAAATAACATTTATTTTCATGAATCATATTTATTTTTATAAACCCCATGCATTTGAACACCTGCGTGTAGGTGGAACTGTGTGCTTACTGACTTTGGGATTAGTCAGAAATGTCGGGAAGTAGCAGGATGAATCCAAGAGAACAAAAGCCGAAGAATTTCTTGAGAAAATAACATTATAAAGAAAGACAAATAAATAACATACTTATCCTTTTATTACATGGAATGAAAATGAAAATATACACTGTTTTTATTTATTGCATGGTGAGATCAAGAAAATGGAACCCTGGAAACAGTGAAAAAGCAAAAATGGGGAAATTCTGTCACAAGGCACACTCTGATGTAGCCCATTTTGTAGCAGGAATGTTGATCCCACAATGCAACACTTAGAAGATTCTGATGGCCTACTTGGCCTGAACATAAAGTTAGTATTCCAACTGCTACCAAGATTATATAAATTATGGCAAATAAAGCTATGAATCCTCTACATGTATGGCATACTTTTGTGCCCATAAAGCATGTTATTGTTCATTCAGTTTAAAAATTAAAATTGATGACTGCACCATTATATTCAACTTCCTTTTAATACATCTATGGTATAAAATGTGTAATTTATAGCACAAGTAGTACAAGAGCCTATCACAGTCTATATGAGATATTCATAAATAGGCTTATGACTGACATAATACTTTTATCCTTGTCATTTACTAAGGGTTTTGAGGAAGATATTTTATAACAAGTACTCTGTTCCTGACTCATCACTGATGTCTTCATTTCTTTTATTTTGTGCTAATGGTATCTGACTCAAAAACACATTCATTTTACCTAAACTAATAGAATCACTGCTTTATTCAGTTAATCTACTGTGTCATAAAATGCATGGCAAATTTTTGTCAATGAAAAACTAGCTGAAAATACATTACCTGTAATTAAAGTTTTAAATACTTTACAAATAATTTTTAATGTTTAACTCTATTACCATGATCATTAACTAATCAATGTTAAAATCATACTATATTTTAGAAAAAAATATGATCTCTGTTCTTTTAGATATATGTAAATATACAAAAACTTAACTTTTAGTATTATATTTTGTTGAACTACAAATGATACCTTGGGTGTTGTTTCAATAACAGATAAAGTATTTTAAATATATTTGAAACTCTATTTGAATTAAATGCTATTTTAATATTTGCTTGTACCATGTCTACTCTATTGGGACTGAGCTCAGAACTGAAAATCTTCCATCTATAGAATTCCATACACAGGTGCGCTTAAAGAAATTGTACAATATACTGCCCATGAAATTGAAAATGGCCACTTTTGTAAACCTTTGTAGTACCTGTCCCTGATTTAAAGTATGGGTGTGCCTATAGGAGCACAAGTACTTTCTGGGTATTAATGGGAATGCTATGTATTCATATGGTACCCAACAGTGACAGTTCTTGAGAGCCATTACTGTGTCAACATAACAGGGTCTTGCCTGTTACCTCATGGCATGCCCCATTTAAGGTCAGTAGGTGTAGATTTTTTCCTCTGAAAGCTCCACTTTTGGTACAAACTCATAACAAAGACACTGCGCTTTAGTATGCAACCAGACTCTACTATTAAGAGAAAGGATATAATTACACGTCTGTTACAGTTTCTTAATATATATGATATCAGGAACTACCTGGGCAATAAGCACCTAATTTTTTAAATATATTGATGATATAACTGGTAAGTCAGTGTAAACTGCAGCCTGCAGGTGGTGCCAATTATGTAAATTTTCTGTTATTCAAGATGATCTTTTCCACATCTTTCCCATCTACTATATGCTCATCAAGCAGCAGCTAGATACTGCAGCCATTTTATATCACCTTCCATTTATCTGCTGCTTTATATAGCAAGAATCTCTGGGTTTCACCACCAGGGCTGGCACTAGGAAAAGCAATGAGAGTGTGGTTTTGCAAAGCATACGGAGTTAGAAGTGTACATCTACAATAACAACATAAAAAATTAAATATGAATTTGCACTACTGGAATGTTGTGCACATTTCATTATACTGAAGCATACAACAAGCCTTAAAACATCTTGAGGATTATGTGATTGTTTAGAGCCCATTCACATTAAAACTTGAAGTGTAACTTGAGATTTAAGGAAATGCATTACACAGAGAGAAAATACAAATTGAACAAGAGCACCACAAATGTGCATAATACGCCGTCATGTATCTGGTGACCTCTGACTTCATTAAATATGAGTGAATTTTGATGAGAAGGTAATTCAGGTGAGAAACTATATTGGTAAATGTGTATGAGTTTCATGAAAATCCATAGGAGTTTTGGGAAGTCACCAAGGTGCCTCGAATGGGCGGTTACCTCTGACCTCATTAAATATGTGTGGATTTTGCTTGAATTCAAACTTAGGCAAAATATTTTATTGATTTACATTTCTGATGAGTTTGATCAAAATCCTTCATATTCTTCATAAGTTATCATTGCAACATTACAAAGTAGCCTAGCAATGGATGATCTTATTAAATATGCATGGATTTTGCTGATTATTAAACTCGGGTGATGTAATATGGTGATAAGTAGTTATGGTGGGTTTGGTGAAATCCATCAAAGCACCAGAAGTCATCACAGCAACACATGAAGTTAACAGAAGGAGGGATGGTACTATAACACTCCTGTCACATGACGGGCATTTAAAAACACTTAAAACACATCCATGACATTGTTGTGGAATAGTCCTGACTTGGACTCAAAAACATGTCTTCAGGGACTCAGACTTCAGACTTAATGGTCCTGGACTCAGCCTTGTACTCAGAGGTAAAGACTCAAGAATTTGTCACCAAAGGTCTGTCATTAATATTGGAAAGACTAAGAAGTATACAAATGATTGACAGAATATTTCAAGCACAAGACTCAGACTTGGACTCCAGAATTCAGAGTTTCAGAATTACTCAGATATGAAGAAGCTAGACTTGGGGGACTCAACCAAATAGGCATTAATCTTGGACTGTCTATAACAAACAATATAATGATGATTTCCTTAAAAACTGTGTATTCAGATGAATTCTTGAACAACAAACTTGTTAAATACACTGGTTGATAATCAAAACTAATATATTTAATCTGTATCATAATGCGTAGAGAGCAGAGAGCAAAGTATTGTGATATGTGTTGTATCTATTGTTGCAACCTAAATGACAATTATTGTGTAAGAATATGTGGGGTTGTGACCGTCTCTTGCTTCTCATTACAGAATACGCAAATCAATATAATATATGACCAACAACGCAATGATATAACTGACTGAATGTCCTGAATATGATAACATGGCAAAGCTGTTAATCAGAGGTTTAAACTGATAGCAGCCTCGGACTTGAATAATCAGAACAAGTCTGGCTTCAAAGTAGTAGAGTTTCAATTATACAATTAAATACAATCCTCAAGAGCTGCACTTATACACTACATTCTAGATCTCCCTGACTGCATTCTAAAAGCTGTTTCTCTGGGTTCTGGCACATACAGGGTTGGGTTTTAGGCTGCCCAAAACCTCTTTTCGGCAGGGCAGAGCCTAAAACCTGCCTTTAACTGCCTAAAATAGGTTATAACCTGCCTAAAACTGCCTTTAACTGCCTAAAACCTTATTTACCCTCACCTATGACTTGTAGTTTAAGTATGTTTTATTGATAAACAACTAAATGCATTAAAGAAATATGCTCAACAAATTAAAAATTTAGGATCACTTTATTCAAACTAAACAAATTAAACCATGATACAAAAAAAAGTAACAAATGAATACAACAATACTTCAGGATTTCCTTATGAACACAGTTCTCTGACTCTCCTACCTCCATCACTGCCAATTTATAAAAGAATGCTCTTACTTTAAGCTTATAACCAGATACTTTTATTGGCTTTTTGATCACAAGGGATTAAATTCTGTGATAAATGCAAAAGAAGTTTTCCCGAATTTAAAATTTTGTTCCATTTACACTGATGAATAGTCTTTTATACTGTAGTTTCACTAACATATCATGTATGTTTTGTATGCCTGTAGCTTCAAATGGCAAAAAGCAATGGATTGATTTTATAAATTATTACAGATCTTTTATGCTAGCCATAAACTAAAAATATGATAATATCCTTTACATTATCTGATAATGAACAAGAATTTCCACTGTTTGTTTATTCCCTTAGCTAGGTCATCCCTTGTCAAATTTTAAGATTTTGTGCACATACTTATCTTCTATATAATGATGGATATACTCTTTTAATTGTATGATGAGATTGTGAAAATGGAATCCTCATGAAACACTATAATAAGTGTAAAACTGAAAATGAGAAAATAGATTACAATGAATATGTTGCAAACCACAGAATATTCATAATTACTGTTGGGCTGTGTTAAACCTGAAGGCCTGAGAAACCTACATGTCATGTTCAGGGGTCCTGACTGCATCACTCAGTAAAAAGTTTGACTCATGAACAGTCTTCAGGGCAAGGGCTTTGATTGCATTTTCCTAGTCATGTATGAAAGTTGACATGAACATCTACTAGGGGACAGCAGTAGGACTTATGACTATTGGGTCTAATGACCCCATCACCCTGATAAATTGTAATTAACTTGTCTAATCAGGCATGGCCTCCCCTCTGATAGTGATACCAGGCCTGCCTTACAAGTGGCATACTGGAGGCTCTATTACATCATTCCAGGTAGCAGGGCACTCATCAGGAAACCCAAAGGGTCCTGATAATGACATTACCTTGGCCAATGAAACTATGTGCTACACAAACATGGTTTTATGCTCCAGACACCTATACAGGCTCTTTGAAGACTGCATGGTGCCAGCCAACAAGAAATCATGCATTACTAATACTTGAAAGCTTCCAGAAGCCCAGCAAAGCCGATTCCATGCCAGATGCGCTTCTCCTAAATGCGCACCTGTCAGTTATGCTACTGCCAGATGCGCAACTGCCATATGCGCCAATTTCCAGTTGCGCCTCATGCCATATGTGCAACAAAGCTATATTAAGCCATAACGAGTCATATTACGTTGTCCTTATAGTAAGTTTGTATCTGTATCACACGGCCCCTTCATAATTTTATCGAATGTGGTATATTTTTGCAACAAAATACGAGGTAAGAAACCCTTTCCATTTTGAGCAGTCACGACACGTGCGGTCGATCACCATGACACAGTCGCGTTATCTGTCAATAAAAATTAATGAACATTGAATATTTTTATTTATTCGTCACCGTTACTTAAGAAACACCAACAATGAACTACCATATAGATAAAAGGCATATATTAATATAAAGGGCGATATTTATTGTGTCATATTGTCCGGCCTTCGTGGGTGATAGTACATGTTGACGTACAAACGTAATATGTGTAAATGACCGGTGTTGTTATCGTTACTAATGTTTTTTATTTGATATTTGATTTTATTTTGCATAAAAAAAAAGAATGTCGAATAAAATATATAATTGACACTAGTGCATGTATTACTGATAAACAGGAAACCACTCACCACTATGGCTTAATTGACCCGAAAACCCCGCCGGGTTTGGTCTCCGAACATCAAAGGGAAAGTGTCGCGACAGTCCATTGGTTATGAGCACATTAAAGGAATTATGAGCCCTTATATAACCGCACTTGCATGTTCTTACTGCGATATAATAACATCATCGTAATGTTTTGTTGGATTTTGAATGAAATTCACTATTAACTGTAAATAATCAGATTTAATCGACATCTTTTTATTTTGTGTTATCCTATTTACAACTGAACATTGCATCTTGCTTGAGAGTAGCGGCACGGTTCGACGATTCTAGAAGGAAGACGCCAGATCGACATTATTTTATGAGTTTGATTTTCAGGAATTTTAACCCGTGTCTTTTTATTTATCTGCAAAATATACCATGTACTATATAAAATATTTTATATGAATACAATATGATTCCATCCGCATATACTTCAAAAGAAAATGCTACTCTCTCTCTCTCTCTCTCTCTCTCTCTCTCATTGCATAAGTTTGTAAATTTACTAAGGACCAAAGGTCCATTGCTGTCTTTGTCAACCCACTAATGAGAGTAGTGCTTTAATAACAATATCGTGAATGGTATAGTGCTTTGGTGGACCGTGGTAATGGAGAAGATCCATTATCAGAAGTACAGCGCGGGATATCAGGTGTTACAAATTACACTCTAAAATTTAACCCTTCTCTTATTTTTATGCATATAAACAGATGTTTCTATGGTGCATGTGCGCAGACTGTCTAAATCAAATAGACAGATTTGAAGTCGTATATAAATGAAACTGAAATGCTAACTCAAACTTTTTTTTAATCAATAGGAGCTGTAGAATTTGTTGTGTTGAAACAACAGGTTTAGCATTATTATTTTTAAAGGCATGTTAAGTCTGGGCCCAGTCAGTAGTATATATTTCACCTGTGAACATGACCATAGCCTCGTACCTAAACTAACAAGTCCCATTAATTTTAAATTATACCTGAAAGGGATAGTTTTTCAAACACGAATATTTTCATGAATTAAATAATTGATATTTCTGGAAAAGAAAAAAATATTTAACTAGTTTAGCTTTTTTAATCTTAACGTTAATAAGTGATTTAAATCAAATTATTTAAATCAACCAACCCTTCCCTGGGTTTATAACCCTGCCTTTATACCAGTAAGGCAGGATATCAAAATTTTAGGGCGGAATAAACTCAGAGATAAACTTAAAATAAATGAGAAAATCATTTACGATGCATGGACAGCATTGCATGATATTTATGTGTACAGTGTTTAAACAATTATTCATCTGAACATATACATGTATAAAATAGAACTATATAGCACTACCTTCTTAGTAAATGAGATTAAAATATAATACAATACAGAAAAAATATATCACAAAACATCAAATCCACATGTGAATCCATAGGGTATTATAATTCTGTCTTCTATATTAAAACAATATAAATCCAGGCATAAGTACAGTACAGGTGTGGCATCAACGTCTGTCTGGAATGTAGAATGGCTCATTAGAAACGGAAATCCTGACCGGATTCGAAAGCGATGGTACGTAGTTCTACAATAATATTTACCGTCTTTGGAGACTATACAACATGGAACAGTGTTCATGTTTTTTTTTGTACATATTGTATATTATAGATACTGTTTTGTTTGTATATAATAAACTCTAGTAACATTGTATGATACTGTGTATGTGCTTTTGCATGATGCCTTTATTCGTTAATCTGTGGGTGAGACGGTGCATGGACACAATAGCATGATATTATTGTTTTTGTGTAAAGTGTACAAAAAGATATTCATCTGAACATAATACATGTATAAAATAAAACTATAGAGCACTACCTTCTTTGTTAATGAGATTAAAATATAATACAATACAGAAAACAAATATATATCTTCCGTATTAAAACAATATAAATCCAGACATAAGTACAAAAAATATCTGAAATGTAGAATGGATTATTAGCAACGATAATCCTGACCGTTTTCTAAAGCGACAGTGCGCAATTCTGAAATAATATTATTTTTATTTTAAACAATATAAATACATTATAAAAAGTGTGTAACAATATCTGAAATGTAGAACGGATTATAAGCAACAAAATCCCTAACAATATTCGGAATACGACGGTATGCAGTCCAGAAATAATATTATTATTTATATTCTTTCTGATTATAATAGTAATAATGTGATTAAAAATAAATATTTCCACGTTTACTTTCTTGTAACATGGGATATAATTAATGAAAATAAAAAAATCACTATGACAGAAGCAATGAAAATCTAACGACGATGATGTTATTATATCGCAGTTATAATATGCAAGTGCAGTTATATAAGGGCTCATAATCCTTTTAATGTGCTCATAACCCATGGACTGTCGCGACACTTTCCCTTTGATGTTCGGAGACCAAACCCGGCGGCGTTTTCCGGGTCAATTAAGCCATAGTGGTGAGTGGTTTCCTGTTTATCAGTAATACATGCACTATTGTCACTTATATTCTATTCGACATAATTCTTTTTTTAAATGCCAAATAAAATCAAATATCAAATAAAACCACATGAGTAAGGATAACAGCATCGGTCATTTACACATATTACGTTTGTACGCAACATGTACTATACCCCACGAAGGCCGGACAATATGACACAATAAATATCGCCCTTTATATAAATATATGCTTTTTATCTATATGATAGTTCATTGTTGGTGTTTCTTATCTAACGGTGACGAATAAATAAAAAATATTCAATGTTCATTAATTTTTATTGACAGATAACGCGACTGTGTCATGGTGATTGACCGCACGTGTCGTGACCGCACATTGTCGCTCAAAATGGAAAGGGTTTCTTACCTCGTATTTTGTTGCAAAAATATACCGCATTCGATAAAATTATGAAGGGGCCGTGTAATACAGATACAAACTTACATTAAGGACAACGTAATATGACTCGTTATGGCTTAATTTAGCTTTGCTGCGCATATGGCATGAGGCGCAACTGAAATTTGGCGCATATGGCAGTTGCGCATCTGGCAGTAGCGTAATTGACAGGTGCGCATTTGGGAGTGGCGCATCTGGCATGACACCGCAAAGCCTTGTGACTGCATCATCCCAGCCTGTTTGGTGCTTTTATAGATCTTTAAGTAAAAAATTTAAACAAATATAGGTTTTGGGCACTTTTGGTGCCTAAAACCTGTTTTAGGCGGGGCAGTTTTAACCAGGTTATAACCTATGGTTAAAACCTTCATGCCTTAAACTTGCCAACCCTGGGCACATAGCAAGGCATTGTATTCAGACATAAAGAGAGTATATACCATGGCATTGTGCATCCAGCTCCAAATTTTAACCATGCATCACCTAATCTTGTTGTTCTGATTACACCAGCTCTGGTACAGGTAAACACTACAATTACAAGGTTGCACATTTTTAGGAGAAAGCTAATCATTAATTTGACCTGTCGCTACAGTGGCTAAGACAGTGCCATCCCAGATGGACAATTCCCAGGCCAACATTTACCAGTTGGACAGGTCCCAGTCAGATGGTTTATCAAGAACCTATGGATTACAGAGATCCTGACAGTGCTATACAGATAAAATTTCAAAACATCAGCGCTGGCTGACATAACCAACCAACTAATAATTGTTACATGATGAATTCAGAATTTTTTTTTTATATTACTGCATATTACAGTACTGCATCTCTTTTCATGCATGTATCAGGAATTTATATATGGCTATGCCCTGTTTTCCAGTCCTAATTGATGACGTATTCAATGAAATTACTGTTTGAAGCAACCCACCAGGCTCGCGACACCATTCACAAGCACTGCAATGTCAGATTTAAATGTAACCTACCTTGCAATATACTGGTGTTAAGACCGAGGTATCATTGCTCCAAATTCAAATATTGAGTTATGCAGTCAGTAACTTAATATGATTTGTTAATTAATTTATCAAATGTTTCATACAATTCTTTAATATTTTTTTTTATTTATTGTTTTATTTCAGACAGTAATCTTACATTACATTATAATCATGTCCATAGTATGTTACATACAAAAATATAGAAATATAATATAATAATAAATTAATATTTTAATAATTATTACAAAAATAATCATCTTTGAGTATTTATTTTAAATGTCTATTTACATGTCTAATGCATGTGTATCACACTCACAGAAGCATGTTATTTTATTTTGTTTATTTATATAAATATAAAAACATATAGAAATTTGCAAATTGTTTAGATATTTTAAGTGTTTTGTTATTTGTTCAAAGTACATGTGCATGACATGACTGGGGACATATATGTCACAAATCATCATGCATCAAAGGGTAGCACATTCTTAGTTTTGGCCCCTGATTAATTAACTGATTAATATGTTAAGGTTCAGTTCAACACTGAGCGTTATAAGTGCTACATATACACATCAAAATACATACGTTCATGTCTTTGGTATTAAATGGGTCTTTCTGGCAACATTACTTCTTCTTACCTTGATATTAATTAAAAATCATCCCCTAAAAATTCCTTATAAGCCCACTATGATTTAAACATAATAAACTTTATGAACATGTTGTGAGGGAACATTGATCAACTGGTACCTTGCACAGACCCCTATTAATGTCAGTTTTTCAGTTCAAACAGCAATAATATCAAAGCAGAGTCCCAGTCTAGATTCCATTGCAAAGCACTGTTGGACAGCCCCACCACTTAATCATGGCGACTTCATTAGAGCTCTTAGTAAAATTAGTGATATGTAGGGCATTTGAGGATTACAGTGGCACTACAACTTTTCAGAAAATTCATAAAACATTTAAAGACAACAAAAAGGTTATTATTTTATGTTGACACTGGATAACAAGTCACTTATATGATTTCAAAGGGGAAATCCTATTTAGAACCTTTCAAGGTATTTTCAATTTTTCATCAATATTAATTAAGACGTTGATGGAGAGCAGCAGAGATAGTAAGAATAAAGGCGTCTTGGGACGAGACCAGAGTGCCAAAGAGTGCATTATGTTCCAAAACACTGGTATAGATACAAATATGTGGTGGGAGCAACATGGTCTAAAACACTACGGTCCTGGTTGGCAGCGCTGCCAACCAGTACACTGCCAACAAGGACAATATATTATTATCTATAGCAATCAGTGCCCAATTAATTGCACTGCCAACCAGAACATTGCGAACCAGAACACAAAATATTAAGTATAGCAATTAACGGCCCACTAATTGGTCAGCCCCTTGACACTTTGCTGGCCACACCAGTTAATCCATTTAGTAAGTCAGATGGCTGTTACAATAAACCAATTAAAGGCCAAGGGGAGTATTTTGCTGCCTGTACACTCAGTGGTTACTCAGATAATACTAAAAATAATACTAACAAGTGCATGCATCAGTGCAATATTAGTATAATATATAGCAACAAGATGCTTGAGAATGATTGATTATAATTACATACAAATAAGAAATGTCCAAACAAGTGATAGAAAAGTAACATATAAATACAACTTGTAGCCTGTAGAGTATAACTGATGAAGATCATTTGTTTTTATTGTGATATTTCTCATTATTTGTTAAAAAAGTAAAAAAAATAAATAAATTATATATAACAGTAGGATATGAATAAAGAATCTAATAGTAATACTGTATTGTAAATATGGAATATAGGACACATATGTATGGTATTAATTTTGGTGTCAGTTTCTCATTAATTGGGTTATGTACTGAATAATAATATATAATATATAGTATTTATATAGCGCCAAATTCTCTGATGGTCAGACTCACAGCGCAATTCACACACACACATGCGCATGCATACCCACAATCCCCACATACAATTTCATGGAAATCTACTCCCTGTGCCTGACCCAGAAAAAAAAGCCCGTCTGCTAGGCATTTGATGCAGGAAGCAGTGTCTCTGTGTTTATCACAGACACTGCAGGTACTAAGCAGCTAAGCAATGAAGTGCCAGTGTGACACTGTTTCAGAGATCCTGATACTGTGATACTGATAGTGATACAGTGAACTGGAGAAGGATGTAATAATCTTGTAGTATACCGGTTTTTCAAGATTCCCGCCTTTATTACTTTACAATATGTGTAAATATGAGTGATATTCGGAAATATTATCCGATCACATAACACAGATGAGTACTTACGTTACAACAGATTGAATAAACGGTACACTGGTCTGCTTCACGCCTCTTTCAGTGGTCCCGGCTTCCCTGACAGCGCAACGGAAGTGACACGTGTTGCTACGTGTCGGAACAAGACCGTCCAAAACAAAATAGTTCCACCGTTTGCATTGATTACAATAAACATACCTCAATTTGGAGTTCAAATATGTTGGTTTCCTAAAAATTTGATTATATTTCGACTTTTTATGAAGGAAAGCAGTTTTCATTGATCCAGTTTGAACATGGTTATTTTGTTAAGCGCACTGACTATATAGTTCGGTTGGGCGTAGGAAATTTCGTCTGCTAAGACCGTAATTACTGCACTAAACAAAACAAACAAAATCACAACAACCTGTAAACCACGTATCGCAAATTGCACTATGTTATAAAAGCATGTCATATTATAATTTTATTTACGTATGATCCTGGTATTAAACAAAGTACTTTCCATCTAGTTATGTATATGAAACCTCAAGTGTTTGTGTACACATCGTTACTCTGTGTTCTGTTTATCACGTGTGATATTTACGCCACGCCCACTTTCTCACATAACTGTATGTTTCCTGCAACCAAAGTTTACACATGTGTATCTTTGATCACTTCAAGAGGAAAGACCACTGCCAATGCAAAAGAATAAATATTTGTATACTGAACCATGGACTTTGACAAGAAATAATAATAATAATTATAATAATAATAATAATAATAATAATAATGAATATTATAAAATTATTTTTCAAATATTATTACTTATTATTATTATTATTACTAATTCTACATTTTTATCATTTTTTATTATCATTATTATAAGAATATAAGATATAAGATATGAATATAAGATATCTAATAAAATTTCATATAGCGACAATACAAAAATTCAATACCGGTAGTATATCGTCACACACAGCAGAACTTTATATTAAATGCATTATGGGAGGTTCAAGAAAACAATTAGACAATTTTCAAAAGCATCATGGGAAGTTCCAGAAAATAAAATTAACAATTTTCTCATATTGCCAGACCAAGGGGACCGATTTGGGAGCAAGAGTCGATGTATTGGTTGCACCGCCCTCACCACCAACAGCTCTTATATAAACTGAAAATGTCAAACCGCTGGAAAATAAATAGTCCCATTTATTGGAGAATACATGCCAGAATTGTGTTTAGAATCCCTGTATTAACTATTGTTTTATTAATCAACATGCAACAAGTATAATTTCTTAAAGATGATGGAACAGAACAAAGGAGAATCAACCATTGAAAAGCAATGGAAGAAATTCAGCTCCATTTTTATTACATCAAAAGCAATTTTTTCTTAATATTGTGTAAAAGTTAGTCCAGCAGCAATTCCACAGAACAATTCCACATAAGCAAAATCTTTTCATATTTCCTATATTTATAAGATGTTCATATGGCACTGGCGTAAAGAAAAAGCAAGAAATGGGAAAATTCTCATTACTTTGTCAAAAATTCCGCATACAGCTGTCAGTTTCAGTTTCTGGTGCTTCTGCTGGAGACTGACTCACATGTAGATATATTGGGGGGGGGGGGGGGGGGGAGGGGGGCACCATCTCAGCATGCACCTTTTTTGAGTTCATTGTTGCATACGTGCAGGACAGGAAAGACGGCTTAATTAATTTGACAACATTCATCTCTGTTTATTCATTTTTTGGGCCAGGAGAGTATAGTGTATGGTTGGGCCTAGAGACATAATGAAATTCATATTCAGACATGGAGAGGCTGTAATCTGTGGAAACATTTGATAAATATATACGCTATGACAGTATGTTAATAATTTCAATGTATAAAAGCCTATAATATACACAATGTTAATGGTACGTATATGTTGCGTATACATAGTAACTTGGAGGTCCCATTTGATAATTATATATAATGTATATATAATATTCATCCGCCAGGATAAACGGTCCTAAATTACAGTGAGGTTTATAGTAATATCGTTATTATAATTAATATTAATTATTCATTTTATAAATTATATATAAACAGCAAATGTTAATCCAAGCTTAGGTTTATATAATACGTTTATAATATATAATTTATATTAAATTGAGTTTAACGAAACAGATATTTTTTCTTTATAGACATAATGACATAAGTTTCTATATATTCCATGATAATTTGCTGCAATGCTCTCTTTGAATTTTTTATCATAGAGATAGAATTAGATTCTTATTCTATCCCTTTGGTTAAACGAATAAAAGGCATGTGATTTTAACAATGGAGATATTATAATTTGTTACATTATTATCATTCTTGCAAATTAAAACCACTTAAAACATTACCAGACATGCACATACTTTAAACAGTATAATTAACTATTTTATGATAATTTTGTTACCTTTAATAAATAAGAAAATATATACAGGCTGGCCATGTTAACAAACGATAGAAGAATATATCTTTCAATATTATACACTGGTAAATGCTTTATGTCATATAAATATAAATAAGAATAATTGCAGTGGTGTGTATATAAATATTAATTTTTTTTGTTTTAAAAGTGCATGGTACTCTTTATTTTTTTCATGATGAAAGAAAATAAATTTATGTCAGGGAAGTCAATATAAGGGGGGGGGGGGGGTATATGTCCCCCCTCACTTTTTGGCAAGGGGGGGGGGGGGGGGGGCTTCATCCACTATTCAGAGAATATAGATTTTGGTTCGATTTAAGAGTTTATCAAGCCTGGTTTATAATTTACGTATATAGGAAACATAATTCCTTATTTTTTTAAACCTGATATAAATACAATGTTTACTTAGTGGTAATATATTGGAAATTTGATAAAGTATATATATATATATATATAATATATATATATATATATATATATATATATGTAATGTGTCGTACAAACGATATATAAATTCATATATATATACTCCCTCCCCCCCCCCCCCCGCCCCAACCCCCCCCCCCCCCGATATACACCTAAATATTATCAAGTACAGAAAAAAAGGCTAATTGTTACCCCAAGTTGCCCTAGGAATTCGTCTGATTTCTGTTCGATAGATCTATTCCGTGTCAGTCATAAACTATAACCTACTACATACATGTAATTAGTCGAAGCTTGGAAGGTCAGGGTACGTTCACCATGTATGTTTAGTTTCACGGTCTGATTATAGGTGCTGCATCCCTTAATTTATTATTTGTGAATAAAATCGTCGTTCGTCATAGAGCGTTATTGTTCTATATGAAAATAAAATGAACATATTAGTGTATCCGTTGAGTTAGCAATCACGTTACATGAAAACTTAGAGAAGACCCGCTGCATGGTTCAGTTTATCTATATATCCTTTCTAATTTAGATTTTAATAATTATTTTCCTCGTTACTATTACATGTCTAATGGTGTTAGACAGATGTCCCCAGTGAATGTTACTTTTCTTCTTCACTGTTCTGCATATTATTTCGATATTTATATTTTTCCTTCGTGTGCGCCTGATGTTTTCCTGCAATATAATGCGATCATTAAATCAATCTGACGGCGCGACCGTGACGACCTCTGCTGGCAGAGTGTATAACAACAAAACACCACCTCTGGTGTTTGCGGTAAATGAACTTCCTCTTTGGCCATCCAGTCTCGTGCGGTGTGGTGCAACTTATTTTGGTCGTGCTCAATCGGGGCTCATCCAACACCACCACCGTTACTTAATTCTTTGTAACATACACTAAAAGATACCAAAATGCCTCCCAAGTTCGATCCCAATGAGGTTAAATTCAGTAAGTGTCTGTTTATCGAGAAAATTACGCTTAAATGAAGGGGTGGTGTGGTCTTGATTCGGCCTCAATGCCGACATCTGTCAAACGAGTATTAAAATTGATAAAAGAAATATTTCGAGTATTGTGATCGGTATATTCAGGGGTTGATATAGAAGTAGATCGGAAATATCCGTTTCACATGAGCTTTGGTCACCCCTGTATAGGCTGTAATGATGAAAATCCTACGGAGTTAGTGTAGCTGACTGGGCGATAAAAGAGTAAATTAGGCACTGTCAGGTACACCTATGCGGTTAGAGGATATGTCCCTGCGTTTAACACGAAAGCCATTTAGTTATATACAAGAGTGACAAAAATGTTAAAATATCTGAGGGTACATTTTATTTACCACCTCATGTACGCACTTCGTTTGGATTCTAATCTCGGTATGATCTAGCCACCAAGGGTAACTATAATTAAAATGTTAGATATATCTGAGGGTACATTTTATAGTCACCACCCTATGTATGCACTTGGGTGGGATTCTAACTTCTGTATGATCTGTGTCTTTAAAAGGGTGAAAACCCCTCAGTAACTCGAGTATCTCACTTTTTAAAGACAAAATTCTGTTATGATAAGCTAATTGCATAAATTCACTGCTTAATTAAGTCTATAACTCTTATAAATGGGACCAGTACACAAAACAATGTCGCCGCTTCATAAACATTATAACATTTTGTCATGGCGTGTATAAGCAGTACGACCCGTGTCTTCTTAGACTAAAATACACAAGAACTAAAGTAAAATGCACTTACAGTTGCCAATATGTTGCAGTTGTATTGAAAATACGATACTTTTGACATGGTGAAGAAGTTCGAATATCACCCGATCCATGAAACTGAAAATAAATTTCCTTTTCTGGAAAATATGATCATATCGTGGTCAAATACCACTTATCTCTATATATGGGGAGGCGACGAAACGGTTGTCCGTCAATGTATGATCTTTTTCAGTAAAAGGGAGAAAACCCATCAGAATCATGGGGTATATCATTTTTAAAGACAAAATCCTGTAGTGATAAGCTAATTGCATAAATTCCAAGTTTAAATGTGGGCCCAAGTTTAGAATCCGGCCTACATTGCTAAGATGGGTCTAATCTGACTGGACTTTTATATTAGTAGTAATCAACATAGGCCATGTCATGCCTGAAGATATGACATTGACATGCCTCTTTAATTCTCCATTACATGAACCCTAAACTCCAATAACATCATCCAATCGGGCCGGATTTTATGTCTATAACCCTAATAAGATGGGACCAGTATATAAAGCATTGTTATCGCCATGTAAACATTTTACTTCTTCTGTCATGGCGGTTATGAGCGGTAAGACCTGTGTCTTAGACCAAAATACATAGAAAACTTAAGTAAAAATACAACCACAGTTGCCAATATGTTGCAGTTGTTTTGAAAATAAAGATACTTTTGCCATGGTACAGAAATTTTAATGTCACCCCATCCATGAAACTGATAATATTTTTAGGAAAATATTATCATTCAAACACCACTTATCTTTATCTATGGGGAGGCGGTGAAATGGTTGTTAAAGGTGCAAGACGTTTTGTTGCTGCACGCAGCTACATGACATGTTTTATTACATGCCCGGAATTGTCTGCATTTGAATGATAACTAACCCATAAATTGCATATTCCATAAATTATTTTCTGAAAAATACCTATTCCTTTTATATGACATATGTATATATTTATATATATATTGTTACGAAGACGCATACTCCCGGGGGGGGGGTATTGGGCCGATCCGGGATTCGAACCCAAGTGGGTGGCGCACAAGTCCAGCGTACCAACAGCTTCGCTAGAAAAGCAAGCTTCACTAGCGAGACAGTTCGTTCCACTTTTATGTCACATTGTAACACACCCCCTCTTAAGAGTGTTCTGTTGTCAGAACAAGACTAATTATCCCAGGAATTACACTTTGGTGAGCTTATTCCCTGGGCCACAAAGTTAACCGTCATCCCAGACGAGCCCCCATTTTGTTACAAAGACAAATATCATGGAGAAAATACTGGGATTCGAACCCAAGTGGGTGGCACACAATCCCGGCTGCGAAAGCAAGCTTCACAATCGAGACAGTTCGGTCCGCTTTTATGTCGCCTCGTAACAATATATATATATATATATATATCATGTAGTATTTAAAAAAATAAATATTATGAAGTCTGTCAAGCTGAAATTTTTGCTAAAAAAATTTGTATTGTATGTGCAAATACCATACAATTATAAATATTGATATTTATTAAACCACTGGACAGCTGACTAGCTGGTACTTAAAAAAAATGCTTAGGACGGGTATAGCCACCGTAATTACTGACTGAAAGACGGCCCAGACCGTTACCCCGAGTTGACTCATCTATCGTTGGGTTAAAATTGAGTCCACATCAGAAAAAATGGTTCTGTAGAATCACTGGAATGTGCTTTTCAATTTATTAATGCGAATCTGTTTAAAACTTTTGAGGAATGAACACCAAGTCAATCATTAAGATTAAATAACAAACAAAATTTAAGAAAATGTTTCTTTTGATGAGATACATGTGGAGTTTTATTTTCTCTGGCTGCTATTCTGTGGTTGACACTACAGTACTATGTTCTATTCCATAATCTGTTAGAAATATAGTTGTGTTGTTGATAAATAAAATAATAGTGAATACAGTCCAAAAGTAAGATTCTGTGTATCACTTGTATGTGTTCTCCATTAAAATTTAAATGGGTCTATTTATTTTTCAATCGTTTGACTTTTCAGTTTACATGAGAGCTGTTGGAGGTGAGGTCGGTGCAACATCTGCTCTTGCCCCCAAAATCGGTCCTCTTGGTCTGGTTAGTATGAGAAAACACTTGACAAGAATTTCAGAAATTTTACATTTTATTTTCTGGAACTTCTCACAATGCATTAGAAAATATTTAATTTTGTGACATGGAACATAATGATCTTCCATTAATTAATGCATTTAATATTCAGGTTCTATTGTGTGTGACAAAGCCACTGGTTTTGAATTATTCTGTTGAGTCTGTCAGCATATCATTTTCCTAAATGTCCAGTAAACTTTAAAGTAATTGCCCAATTAGTTGTTTGCATGATCATTAAAAAATAACAAAATCTTGTCCATATTGAAGTGTTAAAGAATTGTCATAGAATTTCTGTAATGCTAGATAGTTCGTGTGACATAAGTAAAAAACCCTTTAGGAAAAATATTCTGACAACTGAGCAAATATTTTGTTGACAGAAAGGCTTTGAAATGGGGCCAGTGTCATGCATCAAACTCTTTGTTTAAAGTCAATAAGATTTTCTATAACCTACATATTTCACCATTTCAGTCCCCTAAAAAGGTTGGTGATGATATTGCCAAGGCTACACAGCAGTGGAAGGGACTGCGTATCACAGTCCAGCTGCGTGTTCAGAACAGACAGGCCACTGTGTCCGTCGTCCCCACAGCCAGTGCGTTGATCATCAAGGCCTTGAAGGAACCCCCCAGGGATAGGAAGAAGGTCAAGCATGGTCAGTTTCTTTTGTGGTGCCAAAAGACATATTTGTAAGATATACAGACTCTTAAAGAAATTTGACATTTAGTAAATTTTCAAGCCTCCTTTTATGATTTTTGACAGTTATTACATTTCCTGTTCATAATTTGCACTTGAATGTTTCTAATATTAAATAATATAATATTTCTTCATTTAGTACCGCGCAAATATCCAACACTGCGTGCTGCTCAGTGGTACCATTACAGGTGAAGATAAAACATATAATGATAAAAATTTAAGAAAAAGTGAAGAAAGCTAAAACATGGTAAATTTGTGAAAATATGGTAAATTTACGCTGCATTCAATATTCTGCCACAATCAACGTAAGGATACTTGGTGCTCCATCACTCTAAAATTTGTGCTGTTTGCTCCCAATATACCTAACTGGCACTTTTGCAGGTTGTATCATAAAAACTAAATTTACATATTTCTTGCCATGACCTAAGAATGTATGTTTGTAGATCAGACTTTTTAAGTGACTGATAGACAATTTATTGCTGATGGTTATTTGGTTGTATATTGCACATTCAACATTTTGAAATATTTCCTCTTTTAGTGAAACACAATGGCAACCTGACCTTTGACGAGATCCTCAACATTGCTCGTGAAATGCGCCCCAAGAGCATGGCGAAAGACCTTGCTGGCACATGCAAAGAAATCCTTGGTAAATATGGTTTTCTTACACCCAGACTCGTCTTTGAATGGTTCATCAAAATTAAATGGGGTTTTGAATACATGGGTATGGCCTGCTTGATGCTTTTTTTTAATCATTGCAGTAAAAAAAAAAACACATTTGCTGCAGTAGTCTTTAATTGGGCTTAAACTTGTTTCATACTTATGTACTTAACTTTAAGCAAGGGAAGTAGTTCAAGTTCAAACATGTAGAACATGATTTAGTTTACAGTCATTTGTTAGATCCAGGAATTTGCATTTTTCACATCTTGTAGGAAAATGCAAGATATACATACCGCAATGTTGATACAGGTGTTGAATGTGAATTTAAATCTCCCTTGATGTGATTTGTCTAACCAGTCTACAAACTGTATTACTGTTAATTGAGGAAAGTATCTTTCAACTGGGTAAGTTCTTTGCAGCTATTCATAGTTTCCTGGCAGCAGAAATGAGATTTTTTTTGCTATTGTTTCAGGCACAGCCCAGTCAGTAGGATGCACAGTGGATAGAAACCATCCCCATGATGTCATCGATAAGATTAACAATGGAGAAATCGAAGTACCAGATGTAAGTTAATCAGACAACAATAAAGCATATAAATATCTATGTAATGTGTTGAAAATTGAACTAGTCAGGTAAAGCTATGGAGGCTTCACAGGGCTCCATGTCCCATGCCCAATTTAACCTAATTTTATTGCATCAAGACCTCATCTGAGTCGTCTACAGCAATTTCTGTTTAATGACTACCTCAAAATAATGATCACTTGTTCACTGTCCAGATTCTTGTTTGCTCTTTTTTATGAGACCCTGCACAGGTGAAAACCTTGAAAATGCACCCCCTATGGAGATCAACTATTGGTGGTGGTAATTTCAAGGTTTTACTGAATTCACAAGAGCAGAAATGATATGAAATAGGAGAACTAAATCTTTGAGTCCATTATTTATCAATTTACTTGCTTAGTGCAGGGGACATACACTGCAGTTATTCCAGATCTCCATTTTGACTGCTGCTTTGTTACCAACTTTTTCAGGGTCACAACACAAAGGCTTTCATAGGGCTAAGAATCAGACCAACAATAGTGGGGTGTCCCGATTTTACAATTTAGATACACAATGCAATACCATGCTCTTATTGGCATGATTACAAGTCTTTTTCTATGCCAGCCCTGGTGGTGGAACACAGAAAATCTTGCTAATCAAAGCAAGGGTTAAACGAGGGAGATCTGGAACAACAAGGAGTGTAAATTTTAGTATGTCTTGTGGCATTAGTCAGTTTATATGGTTTCCTGTCCACTGTTGTTTATCATATAATCATCACAATTTGATAGTAGGAGCTAATCAGTTATTGATGGTAACAAAGCATCTGATGAGAAGAAATTAAATGCAGGCTTTGAGTGGGATCTTAGGCAGTTTTTTAGTCTAGTCCACACCATCCAAATCCAAGTCCTAGTCCTTCAGGTTCAAGTCCAAGTGGAGTTGGCTTGAGCCAAAGTCCATTCAATAAAAACATCTATATAAAAAATCTTTAATTTAACTTTCTAGATTATCATGAATGTTTCTGTTTTACAATTTCTTTTGCTTTGATATTGAAGTAAGTTCAGCTCCCGATGCAGGGATAAAGCCTTGGATAAACAGTCTTAATTTTCTATATATGAGAGTGATCCCCCGTCTGAACTGCCTAATTTATGTGACATTTTTTTCCCCCTTGGACTCCAGATGGACTGGGTTAAAGTCCTGACCTAAGTTAAAGTTTTTGAAAAATTACTCTACTCTCGACATGAGTCTAACATCACCAATCTTAGGTATACGAATGTTGTACCAGTCTGACCAAAGCTTGATGGGACGCTTATGTATATTTTATCTCACCTGTTCTTTTTGTTCATTTCAGGAGTAAACAAGCCCAGAAGAACTGGCGTTTATAAATAAAGCAGTTCAAACATGCTCATTGTGTTTAACTTATATGCTGGATGTGTGGTATTTGTGTATACATGCATGTTAGAAAGAGAGTTTAGATATATGCATGTTAGAAAGAGTAAAAGAATGACCTGTCCAATATTAAGGAGAAAAAAGTATATGCTGCCAGAGTATCTTTGATTTCTACATGGCACTAGCCATAAACGGCAATTGGCCAGATGCCCCAAATATCCAATCTGCCCCAAATCATGTGAACCAGTGATGTTTAGTAGAATATCAGGAGTTCATATCAGGATATATTATTACCCCCCGCCCCCCCCCCCCGCTTATAGGATTACTAAATGCTATATGTTGAAAACATGGTTGTATGTTCCATGCATAACTGTTTTAATACTTTATAATGATGTAAAACGTCAACCGCAGTTAACTATGTTCAGTTAGGGCTAATAAAACGTCAAGATTGGGGGGGGGGGTATTTAGCTGTTGTCAGGTGATATCTGGAAGGGATTCATGATTTTTTTTAACCAGAAACTTCACCCAGTAAGGTACTTTGCAAATCTTTGAAATCTTAAATTAAGTGCAGTGACCTGAATTGTGCCAGTTCGGGCAATAAAATGAATTTGAGAACTCTATCATGGGGGCCCATTGAACAAATGTTTCACGAATTGGTACATTATATTTTATGTACTTCTACAGTTAAAGGATGCTAGCATTGGAAATTTGATCATAATTAACCTTAAATAGGTAACTTCAAATAGTTGGTTAAATTGGTCGCTTCTTTAATTGGTCCAGTCCAAGCATCTCTAGAATTACTGCTTGGTAAGGTACAAAAAAGGGTAAACAGGATCCCTATAGATGATGGAACGCACGACCTATCGTGTATGATTGCAGGGCCCTGACCGTTCTCGAGAGAAGAAAAAGCACTGAAATTGGATCCTGGACTGCTACTTGTTTTCATTTTAAACACGAGATGGCGCTGTAGGGCAATTAGACGTAAAACTGGTCGAAAGACCAAAAGTGCCTTGGGTTTAAAGACGACTTGAAAGACAAGAAAAGGGAATATAGCAAGTGCGAAAAGAGATTAAAAAAAAACAGACCCATGAAAATTACTGCAAATGCATAAACCACGTAATATTTACCAATCTTGTGTTACAAGAACAAGGGCGGACTATTTGTCAGTGTTCTTAATCGTGGAGAAGAGACGTACCAAAGAAAGCTTTAAAGAGTCATGAACTCAATGTTCGGAAAGGCTGTAAAACCACAGTATCCGATCCATGATTCACCGACCGATCTGACTGAATCTTTTGCAGACCATTTTAGGAAAAAAATTTTAAAAATTAGGTCCAAAATGGATAATGCATATTAAAATGAACAGCAATATAAACGGGAATGTGCCCACGTGGTGTGTCTTCTCGATGTTTCAGAAGAAGACAACAGAAAACAATTGTGAGCTCGAACACCACACATTTTTATCTAGATCCCATTCCAACTTGGTTACCGAAGCAGAATATTGATACACTTTGTCCCATTGTGACAAGCATTATAAATATTTATCTACTTATATCATTTCATAAAGAATGGAAAAAGCACTATTTATTCCCATTTTGAAAAGGAAACGGCTTGAAATTGACTTTAAAAAATTCAGACCTGTGAGTGATCTCCCATACATATCCAAATTGTGTGAAAAAGTAGTTGTCAACCAAATGGAACGTTTCTAGCCAAAATGGCCTACCAGGGGCGTCAATATAGAGGGGGGGGGGGGGATGGGGGTATGTAACCCCCCCCCCCCCCACTTTTTGGCAAGGGGGATGGTCAATTAAATCACACCCCCCCCCACTATTCATAGAATAATATTAATTTATTTCAAATGAAATAAATATAAAAATAAATAGAATTTTAGACTTTGGTTCCATTTATGAGTCTTTAATGAAATATTTTTTTTCTTAATGGTTTAGAATTAACAAATACCTTATTTTTTGAAACCTTAAATTTAATCTGTATTTATTTGATATGTGTCACACAGACCATAATATATATATATATATTAACATGTCTGTTTTATCCCAATTTTGACTACCCTAAACGCCTGTCAACCCCCCCCCCCCCCCCCCAACTCTTGCGAGTCATTTCCCTACCCTGCGAGTCAGCCCTCTTTCCCCACCCTTGCGAGTCATTTCCCGAATCTGAGAGTCCCCCCCCCCCCCTGAAGATAAATTGACGCCACTGCATTTTACCGCCAATGCACCCGGCATATCGTCCTTTCCACTCGACTGAAACATCCTTGTTAAAGTTTGTATCAGACTGCCTATGAATATGGATAAACAGGAAATAACACTACTTGCAATGATCGACTTAAGTGCTGCATTTGACACCGTGGACCATAATGTTCTATTAAACCAACTTAAGACCAGATTGAGGGTCTATGTTGAAGGAACAATATATCAGTGGTTCAGGTCGTATCTACATGGACGCCGGCAGGCTGTTTCCATAGATGGCACTACTTCCACCTTCAGGGATCTACCATTTGGGGTTCCAAGAGGGTCCTGTTGTGGACCCTGCCTCTTCCTGTTGTATGCAAGCTCTCTGTCAAAAGTCTTGGGAACACATCTTCCTATATGTAATGGATATGTAGACGATCATTGTTTACAATTTTCCTTCAAGCCAGATGATGAATACGCGGAACATCAGGCCAGTAAAGCTATGCAGAGATACCCTCAAATATTAAGCAATGGATATCGGAGTTAAATTAAAGCTCAGTCAGGTTTATATTTGTGTAGGTAATGAGACCATCAGATATGTTAATGATGTGAAATTTCTAAGTGTAAGACTTAGGCCGCCTTTCCATACATGCGGATTTTCACCCGCGCGGCACCCCTGCGGGTCCCGCGCGGGGGCCTGCATGTATGGAAAGGGGACTGAGATAACACACGTGTTGGATTTTATCCGCGCGGGGGCCCGCATGCATGGAAAGGCACCCTTAATGCACACCTTAGATAAATTATGTCAAAGTCTAAAGATGTTTTACCATTGAAGCCACACCTTTGTTCTCTTAATACATATTCAAGTAAGGCGAGTCACGTAGAGCTTTAAAGCTATCAGTTAGATCTCATTTACTTAGGAAAAGAAAGGTAGTGTTTATTTAGGAAACATGTTTAGTGGACTATGTAACTGTAAACAGAGGCCCACCCTTCCACCTGATATTGTTTCTACTCAAACAAACTCTTCCAGTTTAGCATTTTTGGACGGCAGGGACTGCTATCTCGAATCAGTCGCTGCAAAATAAAAAGGGTCCTGTTGGTTACGGCGCTCAGCTGAAATTGAAAATGAGAATTTTTTCATGACGTTTAGACCAAATCCAAATCAGGAATTTGATCTGTTCAAACCCTGATCACGAAGTAGGCCAGCCAAAATCCTGATTCAGACTGTAATTTGATATAATACTGAATAATGCCTTCTGTCCTGTGACCTTGACCTTTGACCTCATGACTCTAAAATAGAAAGGTTTCTTACTTTATTGGTGGGCTATGTATGTGTTATGTTTGAGAGTAATATGTCAATCCAAAGAAACGGAGTTATCGCTCAGAAACAAATATATGGACTGATGGCCACTGTGACTGAGACCTAGTGATCCCCAAATCTATCAGGTTCATCACCTAATTGCAGGTCACCTGTATGTGTTAGATGGAAGGTTTGGGATGAAAGATTTGGCTTAAAATGCATCCACATTCTTTATAAATAAGTGGGTCCTGTGACCTTGACTTTTTACCTCAAAATAAATAGGGATCTTACATTGTTGGTGGGTCAAATAAAAGTTAAGTTTGAAACTAATGTGTCATTCCAATCTGGAGTTATCATCCGGAAACAAAAATGCAGACAGATGGCCCCTCTGACCTTGACCTTTTACCCTGTGACCCCAATATCAATAAGAATCTTCCCTTATTAGCAGGTCAGCTATATGTGCAAGGTGGAAGGTTTGGGATTAATTTTCGGCTTAAAATGTATCCACAATATTTCTGAATAAGTGGGTTGGGTAACCTTGACCTTTGATCTCATGACCCCAAAATCTGTAGAGTTCTTGCGACAGAGGTGGGCCATATATAGGTCAAGTTTGAAATCCGTATGTCAATCCAAACTGGAGTTATCACCAGGAAACAAAATGACAAACGTACAGAGACGAACAGGCAGACACACAGACAGGGTGATTACTATAGGGCATTCGCTTACTCAAGCGGGGCCTTAATAACACACAAGGTTTCAGGACACAAGATGAAACCACAGTTGTAAATTTGATAAGTTCAAAAAAACTCGTTTAAAATAGAAAAATACATGTGGCGCCACTAGTCTTCGGGAACTGAAGAAACCAGTCATCATCAATATACACGTGAGGTTTCAGGACACTAGTTGAAACTGAAATTGAGAAAAGGATTCAATTGCTGACATTTGAAAAGAGGGAAAAAAATGTAAAAAAATGCAAGTGGCGCCACAAATTTTCGGGAGCTAACACCCTAGTCATGGACAATATAAAAGCCAAAATTCAGAGCAATCCATGCATAAATTGTAAAGATATCAAATTTTCAGTTATTCTGCGGGGATACTTACGAGCCCCACTGTTCGGAGGATATAGGTCACAGTGCCCTAATTTCAGGTTTCCAAGGAGATTTTTATGGACCTCTCCGGATTATCAGTTATATGTTTACAGGTCCAATGGTGTCAAAACGTGCCAGTCTAACTAACAGACAGACGTACAGACAGATAGACAGACGGACGGACAACGGACGCTGCCCGATCACTATAGCTCAGTTGACTTACAGTCAGCTCTGCCAATAACTGTCATATCTGAAGGAAACCCCTTATGTTTGCATTTCACATACGCATGCCTACAAAATATTACTTATTCCTAAGTCCTTAAAATAAAAACAGCCATGTTGATGTTATTTGCCTTGAAACAATTCTTGTCTAACATATTTGAACGGACTGCATTACCAAGTTTTAGATTTATAACTACGCGGCTGGTGTATTTAGAAGCCCTGGTGCATTGTGGGTGGTAACTTTTGACGCTCACAAACCTTAACCAGTAGACTGGTTCTCTTGTGAGTCCGATTCTGCGCAGGAGATCTTTTACGAGAAGGTAACAAATCAAGCGTTTTTAAAAGCATGTATATGTCATTTATATGATAGGACGACAATGATTGTATAATCGGACGTTAACCTCGTCATACATGTTACATTATCCATTGGACATGATGTGTGAACTTAGGACTAAACCCAGTTGTGGCTCTGTAGTAGATACAGTGTAGGCCTATACAGTTCTAGTTCAAGTTTTCTGGGCAACATCAAATGTAGAAAGTTGTCTACATGATTTTGGTACAGAGTTATGCAATAAATGCTTAAGGAGGACTTGTTTTGTGTTTATTAAGGAGATTCAATGATTCTGAGGCTGTAAAATTTGTGTTGAATGAGAAGAGTTCTGACTTTGCCTCATTGAGAAATAATGTCGTTTAGGCAAAAAAAAAAAAAAATAAAAATAAAATAAAAGGTATGCTTCTCAGGCACCGCCCGCATTTTTAAACTCCCGCATAAAAAATTTTTATTTTTATTTTCAATAGAAACTCACCAATTTCGAGCTACAGCCGCTCAGACATTTCTTTCAAGAAGAAAAAATCATACAATTTCCTTTGTTTTGTAGTGTTGTTACTTGTTTAGCAAAATAAATCTATTATTTTAATGCTTTTCCTTTTTCATTTAACATTTTAATCGAAATATACCAAAAAAAAAAAATAAAAATAAAAAAGCCGCCCGCCCGCACTGATTTCTAAAAAAAGTGCCTGAGAACCATACCTTTTTATAATGGCCTTATAGGTCTAGCCAGAAAGGCAGGTGACATTTTCATTTGAACAGATGAGGTCACCACCCTCCGAGTGGGACAATAAAATTGTCGGCTATATTCTTTGCAGTACCATCTGTCTCAGAGCTGTCGAGGTCCTAAATTGTCATTTCTGTTAGGAGGTGATGTTTCGGTTTATGCGCTAGACTCGTGACTAAAACAAGGTTCTAGGTTCGGATCCAGGTCTGACCGTCTTCTGTGCTTAGTCCCCTTTTCCATGCGAGCGGAAACGCGCGTTTCCGCGCGCTGAAAAAAAAACGCGCTGAATTTAGCTTTTCCATGTGCGCGGAATCCCCCTTTCGCATGACGTGCTTTTACAAGGGATTCCCCATCCTCAAGCGTTCCCGGTAACATGTTGCGAATGTATCTGTTATGTGCAGTTTACAGTATTCATGGATGCCTTTATAACTTTCGTAATATTTTAATGAACGTATATTTTTATTGCTATTTACATGCGGACGGGCTATATATATATATATATTTATAAAGTGGAAAAGTAGAGCAGCAATTAACTTTGATTTGTCACCATGATTTATGCTGGGGCGGCTACAAGCAGACTGCATTCGCGTCCTTGACCTCCACAAGAAGACTCACCCGCGCGCGTTTCCGCGTGCATGGAAAAGGGAAACCTGATTTACACTAGCGCGATTTTTTTTCATCGCGCGGCGCGCGTTTCCGCGCGCATGGAAAAGGGCCCTAATATTTAGACTTCTGATCAGAGTCTTTACAAAGGTAAGCTCCCTACACCCTGGAGTGATTGGTTAACTTACAATGGTCAGCAGGCAAATGGAGAATAAAAAAACTGTCTATACCACCCATTACGGCTTCTGGGATGCGTGCTCCTGGCGGGGCTCAGAAAGGCTACAAAAATTAACATGCCCAAAGAGCAGGAATGCAGAGTGTGCAGACTAATATCAGACTATGAACCCTTACCTTTTGTGCTTTTGACCAATTTTTTTACATAAAAAAATGCACCATTTATATTTATATATATATGTGTGTGTGTGTTTCTAATCTCCAGAACATTTATCAGTACTGCTATCCTTGTCTCGCTTTGGTGCCTGTGCCTGTATTAAGTCTGCATGACTGGACACTACAGTGTCGGTGTGTTATATGATCTATTAACTGGTCAACACCAATATCATCATTAAAAAACGCTTCCGGCAATTGTTTAATTTCCCTGAATGTCTGCACACTGACCACTGACCAGGAAATATGTGTATGGTAAACGCCTATCACAAGACATTCAAAAGGCATCTGGGTGGCTCAGCAGTTGACTCTTGGCATATTATACATATACATGAGTTCCTCCTGTCATGCCAAAGAGTCTTCAGTCATACATAAAAAAATATTACAATATATCTAAAAACTTGCAACAGAAAAATGACGATGACCTAAATCATTGTCACCGGACTGGTACAGTTACTGCACTACAGTTAAAAAAAAAGGTTATCACTAAAATCTCTTTCTGTTTTTTTTTATCAAATACCACTTAAACAATGTGGAGAGTGGTGGTGTAATAATTATTGCGCTTTGCTCATGACCACAAGGTTGTGGGTCCTGATCTGACAATTTTCACTCTAAGACTTCTAACCAAATTTTCACAACAAGGGTGCACTTTCTTCACACAAGAATGAATTCGGACTGGTCAAACATTGACAGCAGTGTGTGGCTGCTTGGTTGTATGCTCTCCAGGGAGCCGAGAAAAAGCTGCAAGAATGAACAGGCCCGACAGATCGGGAAGGCAAGGTGTAACATAAGTCTTATGAGACTGACATCGTCGGTGATATCAAACTAAAAACCCTGGAAGATGAAAGGTTTTGGTGAAACAGTTTGGCTTAAAAAAAAGTCCACAAGCTTTTTCAAAATATGGGCCCTGTGGCCGTGACTTTTAAACCTGTTACCTTAAAATCGATAGGGATTTTTATCCATAGGTGGGTGAGCCATATATTCAAGATAAAAGGTTTTGGTCAAACGGTTTGGCTTTAACTGTCTCCACAAGCTTTTTCACGAAGTGGGCCCTGTGGCCGTGCGTTTTACCAAGTGACCTTAAAAGAAATAGGGTCAACATCTAATGGTGGGTGAGCCATATCTGCAAGATGAAAGGTTTTGGTCAAAAGGTTTGGCATTAAATGGGTCCACAACATTTTTCAAGAAGTAATTCCTGTGGCCGTGACCTTCGACCCCGTGAATTCAAAAGTGATAGGGGTCTTCATCCATGGGTTGGTGATCCATATGTGCAGGATGAAAGGTTTTGGTCAAACGGTTTGGCTTTTAAATGGTCCACAACCTTTTTCAAGAAGTGGGCCCTGTGGTTGTGACCGTTGATCCCGTGACCTCAAAATCGACAGGGTTCTTCATCTATGGGTGGGTGAGCAATATGTGCAAGATGAAAGGTTTTGGTCAAAAGGTTAGGCTTGAAATCGACCCACAAGCCAATTCCCGACGGACAGACGGACGCACGCACGAACGGAGGCGTTACTATATCCCCTTCGCAACAATGATTTTGAACTTCTTAAAAACTCGAAATATTACATTGAGTGTTGGTAAATTTGATATTGTGCAAATAATTATTTATTGAAACTTTTATTCCCGAGAAATACAATAAGATACCAAGAGCAATAAGCATATATATGCGGCATATAAACTGGCACCATCATTTTTTTTTTAATGTACGGCATCCAAGATTGCCACCTTCGTCTCTTACGAGTAAAAAGGTTCCAATCTAAAATTGAAGTCAACGTATAGACACATGGAAAAAATGTTTGGAGCTTTCATTTAGAATATACATATTCTTCTGCAATCTGGGTCTAACCCCTTCCCTCCCCCCCCCCCCCCCCCGACTAGAAAAAAAAGAGACAATTATAAAGTGTGTTTCTAGCAAATACTTTCATTTTGAGGAAAAAATATTTGTGAATACTTTGGATATCATAATTGTATTCCTCCTTTGCCATTAAAATGTATGTTTAGACACTAAGATTGTTATCCTTAATTACCCAGAAGTCAAGATATTACCACGTATGTGTTTCTGCATTTAGGCCATCTTGAAAACCAAGATGGCTGCCATAATGCATTGTGAGGAAGTGGCTCCTATCAAAATTTAAATGTTAAACTATGAATAACACATGGAAAATTTTGCTGCTTTCATTTATACTGTCCCATTCTCAAATATTCGCCTAAGCCCCACAACAATAAGAAAAGAGCAAATTATGCATTTTTTTCTAGTAAATGGTTGAATTTAATGAAGAATCATTATTTTGATAATTTGGAAAACATAATTGTATTCCAATTCCGATGAAAATGTATGTTTAAAAAACTAAGATTGTTATCCTAAATTACCCAGTTGCTAAGATATTACCACGTGTTTCTGCATGGCGGCCACCTTGAAATCCAAGATGGCTGCCATAATGCATTTTGAAGAATTGGTTCCTTTCAAAATTTAAATGTTAAAGCCATGAATAACACATAGAAAAAGGTTTGGTGCTTTCATTTAGACTGCCCAATTCTTAGTCCCAGAACAATAAGAAAAGAGCAAATTATGACTTTTTTCTAGTAAATGGTTGAATATTAATGAAGAAACATTATTTTGATAATTTGGATAACGCCATTGTAACCCCCCCCCCCCAGTTATAATCACGTGGATATAAAAAGACCAGGGAAGTCTGTGTGTGTTTTTAGAAAGGATTCAAGGTTTAACCTTCAGTTAATATACATTGGATATCGGAATATTGGCCCCTTTAACACTGGGGAAAACATTGCAAAAAATATAACTGTATCCGCCATTACAGATTTTTACGGGTTCCGCCGCCGCCGCGTTGGTTTCCGGAGAATTTCTCTGAGACCCCTGGCTGATCTTTCCGTAACCCAACATAATTGTTCCCTCCATCTTTGTATTTTCCACCTGTTCTTCTTAGTGGTTGTTCAATGTATTATTGGGTTGAAATTGTGCATGTCCATAGATCATCGACACCTCCATCTCGTAAACAAGACCGGGGGCGCCATCGGCAATCGTTTTTGCGTGGCATCCATCCGTACATTTGCTATGGGTGAAAATTGCTCATATCTCACGAGTGGTTCAACGTATTGGTCTGAAATTTGGGCCAATTGAAAAGGCCATCCATCTTGGGGAAACTGCATTTTTATAAATCTTAATTCAAGCCCTTTTCTCATAGTATTAGTGGACTTTATTAAATCCATGCCTCACTTCACCCGTACCATAGTCAGGTGGCTTAGCGTTAGATTTTGGCCATATCGTTACTAGTGGATAAAAGCACCAAAGATTGAATATGGGTTGATTTCACCAAAACAGACAGTTTCAGAAGGGGTGCCCTGATGGAGTACCTACGAGATAAGTTTCAGAGCCTGAAAGCCATTTGCTCCTTGCGTATCACAGTACCCTCTTTTCGCATGAAAATGAAGAGTGTTGGGATGGCAAAATAAAATTAGATCCACTACGGTTTAATGAAATATTGTAAATTATATACCAAAAGAAAGCAAAAAAAGTTTTTATTTCTGTCATTACCATTTACATTGTTATATAATACACCTGTAGCCCACAAAATATGACATGGTCAAGTGACCATACCTTTTCTCAAATTCGGGATCGGGAAAGCTACGTGCAAATATTAAACCAAGATATTAAGTGTATAACGAAAAATTGTGCAAATATTTTTCTTGTTTACTATCGTTGAGTTTGTGATTCATGTTTTGGGAAAGTATTAAATGTTTATAATAACGGATAGATGCCTCAGGGGCTACTGGTTTTTGAACTTAATATGATCGATAAACCATATTTCCTAACATTAATATTTTTATTTGTTCTTGTTATTCATCGCAACTGATCTCTGTAAATCGTTGCCAATTCAAAATGTAAACTTCTGGGCCAGCACAATGAATTTTCGTTAGAATAGTTTAATTAACTATCATAGCCGCCATGTTACTAGAGTGCGAGCACATTCCTGTCAATATGTTGACAAATTACCACTAATACATCATCTGTTTCAAAATTCACTTCAAGAATATTACATAGAAATAAAATCATTCAGACTGCTTTATCAAATAACCCGGTCATATGATAAAGCTTAAAGGTTTCAATGCGATATATTAGTTGTACTGGCACATTCTTGAACACAACTTAGGTAGCTACATCTGTAAAGGGGTGTAAAATCAAGAATTCCTTTTAGTAAGGTGGCTTAGCGTCACATTTTGACTATTTTGTTACAGATCGGATAAAAGTACCAAACTTTGTAGGTGGATAGAGTACATCCACGGGGTTGATTTTAGAGGAGGTCCCCAGGTGAAGTGCACACTAGTTTCGTTTTAGCGCCTAAAACCTATTTGGCCCTTGCTCACCAAAATGACAAAATATTGCATAAAAATATGAAGGGTCAGGGAAAGGAAAAATTACTTTAGATCCGCTTTTTCTGGATAGAATATTGCAAATGATATACCAAATTAAAGACCAAGAAAATAACGTTCCAGTCTAATATGTTTAATTGTTTAATGTTCACAAGAAGCCAACATAGCACCAAATGTCAGGTGTTCATGAGCGATCTCAAAATGGCGATCATTAACCACGATAAAAATGTGACGCAAAAAGTTTAAGTGAAGAGGAACAATAATTAACATGGTTTTTGTTTAATAATTCCTTATTTCTTTTGTCTGAGTTGGAGAGTATTTTCTAGTAGGAATTATTGATAACTGTCTTAGTGGTACAGTAGTTGACTTAAATTCGGGATCCAGACTTCGCATAGGAAGAAATTTAGTCTACATCAGTCTACAATTAACCTGTCATGTTCTTTATGAACCATAAAATATGCGTTCTCAATTTCCAAGATTTATTTGCAGATGAATCAATATATCCCGTCTATTAGTCTTCTTGGTACATTGTAGTACTTTTTACAGTTAATCTGTCCTGTAAGTTTTGTTATGTAGCAAGCTTGGTACATTGTAGTACTTTTTACAGTTAATCTGTCCTGTAAGTTTTGTTATGTAGCAAACTGTTTTGTGGTGGTTTTCTACAATACCTTGATAAATATGGTGTTACTTAGTTATTCATAATTTCATCTAGAGACCATGTCCTGTTGAATATAAACCTACATTTCTTATTCCTTTCTTATTCCTGCATCCAATTTCTCTTCAGACCTGTTTTCTTGTTTATTTTTGAATGTAAAATAAATCCAATAAATACATGAACCATTTTTCTATATTATATGCAAGCCTGCGGTTTATTCAGTTTCACAGGCCATTCTATTTCCCGTATAAGGTAACAAATGTCTTTATGAAATGATATAATTGCTGACAAGATGGCTATATATAAATGAAAGCTTGAAAGGATATTTATGTCTGGATAACAAAACCGACCAATTATATTCCAAATAAAATATATGTGTTAACTGTATCTCGAAACACTCTCTGAAATTCACCCTTAAGGTTCTTAAGTCAAGGAATCAAACAATGACAAACACCACTGAACAACAAAGCCCTGCTATAAATATGCTTATATTATTATTTAAAAGATATATATATATATATATATATATATGTGTGTGTGTGTGTGTGTGCGTGTGTGAAAATGTAAAGAAATAAGGCCAAACTGCACAAATTACAAGATCTATGTTGAACAAATATATACCACAGAAAGAAAAATTGCTCACAAGAAAGAAAATACTACTTAAAAAATCCACTTTTTGTAGAAAACACTGTTTCATGTAATTTAATTTAACTTTTATGTACGGTATACAGTTATCATATTATTTAATATGATGTAATAATTTTAATGCCATTTAGTCTTAATATATAGAGACTACTCTCATGCCAAGTTCAATGATTGTCAACGTACTCATTCTCAAACATGATTGGTAACCATTCAAGATGTAATTTAAACTTCCCGAAAATACACAATATGTCGCTGAAATTTGTTTCATAATATAAATATTACTACACCAACAAATATATTGTATTTGTAAAAGGTTTCAGTTCTGACGTATTTCTGTTATGAACGTCAAAGGGTTATATCCAACATTGTATTAAGTTTGAGTAAGCTGTTGTATTTAAAGTATTATGTTTGTGTCATTTGTTGTATTCAATAAAAAAAGATGCTGCTTAAACTATTTTCACTCTTAAAAAAATTAAGACAAAGCCCCCTTTTCTTTATAGATATATCGTGTTTGCTTCCACAGAGCTTTAGACTTGCACTAAAATGGCCGTCTCATCATTAAAATACAACTTTAGTAATTCAAATTCACTTTCATAAGTGCGTTGGGTAATTCCCAGGTGGTAAAATATTGATCTGCTTATTCTTTAGGGTCCAAATGTGCTTCGCACTGGGAAATAATCCAACGCGCTAACACTATGAAAGTGAAACGCACTTCGGACCAATGTAACGTCGGTCTGAAGGATAAATACAGCATACTGCACCACAAAGAGACAAGTCGATAATCCTATTAAACAAGCGAAGTGAATTAATTCGAAATGCCGACACCTGAAACCACCGAACCGTGTAAAAAGAAAGTGACAGTTCTTGCTGGGTCCTCAAAAAGCGTCACTAATCTGAACGTCGCCCGGGAGCCGATACCGGCAAAGGCGTGAAACCCCAAGTAATAACACGAAGCTCCACCGTGCTTAACGTTTAGTTAATCTGCTTTACCTTAGCTGTATCGAGCACTGTACAGTAAACACTGGAACCCCTTTGACCCTGAAGCTGGCTACATTTAACCTTTAAATTGGTTATGGTCATATTTACTGCAACAGGTGTTTGATATAGTTAGGTGTCCTTAATATGTATACTGATTCAATGAAAATGAAATATAGATTCACCGACTTTACCGCGTTCCCTTAATTCTTGTAAAGGTCTGATAACGTTTTGTTTTCCTGTTATTGTGGACTGTAGCCTGCTGAATGGGAACTTGAAGAATTAACCTAAAGATACTTCTTACTTAATTTGGTATATTTGTTCGATGTGTAGCCATATATAAGACTTAATGCAGCCCTTTTCTCTCCTGGTAGATATTATTTTAGATAAGTGTAAACAAATATTGCTTCATGACCTTTTTTTATTATAACATTTACCATATTTTATAATCAAGATGTAATTGTGCCCTGATAATTAATGATCAAAGGTGTGGACAATTAATTAAATTGTTTTAATCACCTGGGTTCTTCGTCAATACGACTTCAGATATAGCTTTTGGATGGTTTCACGGGAAAAGTGTATATATACTAGTATATTCCCTATATATTTTAATAATTTGGATGTGAATCTTTATAAACCTGACCATTATGCAATTATAATTCTTTTATTGAAATGAGGTATTTTTCTTAACTTCTCCAATATTTTCACTTCAGAACATGAGGACATTTAAACACTCTCACAGGATACAGTTTCATAGACTGGCCCAGTCAACGAAATTTCTCTTAATTGTTGCCTCTGACAGAGAAATCAAAGGTTCTCTCACTGCATTGCATTTAGTGTCGGTACTGCCACCTCTCGGCAACTTCAATAACTAATTGCTTCTCTCTGACCCTCTCTCTGACAGTCACCGCCATACATCACCGCCTCTCTAAACTGAGGTCTTTTCCAGTGACGTAGGTAGTAATTATAGTGGTCTTTCCCAGAATTTTTTTTAAATCAATATGGTTAATCAAGTAACCGCCTATTGTCGGCTTCTAGCTTGCTATTTATATTCCCATTTCATCAGTCTTAATATTTTTAGGTCCTCGGCTATTTTGAGAAAGGCAAGACTATCAACACTATACCCCTAAGCTACCATCGCTTTTCAAAGCAGGCTGGTTTAAACATGTATCTTTAGCTCAGCCAATCAGCGTGAGATATTCAGGCCCAAACACGACGAACGCAGTCAAACTGTAATTCATGTACCGGCAGGCTGAAACGATCACGGCGATCAGCGTGTTGGCTACTTAACATGGGCAAGTCTTTCAAGTGTAACTTGAACACTTACAAATACACATACAAAACTTTCCCATGGGGGCTGCATGTGTTTGCCTATCACATGATCAGCTCATGAATAAGGCATGACCCAGCATGGAACCAATAGGAGATGAGGACAAATGACATCACTCATGGACTTGTTACCTGCTCATGAGCACATCACCTGCTGTCATGACACCTCAAGTACACCCATATAAAAAGACCTAAGCCCTTATACACTTCTAATTGGCTCACCAAACCTAACAAAATATATGTTCAAATACTTTTTTCAATTGATTTTGATAAGAAATAATAATATTAGTTTTATATTAGGGTTTATTATTTTATAATGTTTAAAATACAACTAATTTCAACTGAATTTGAAAATATTTTTTAAAATGTTTCAGGTACATATCTGAATGTGTGAATAATTAGAAAAATTCTACATCTATTGTCATAGTTTATTTACACATATATCAATATTCTAATTATATATATATATATAACTTGAAAAATTAAATATTCTTTCAAATTTTATATTTGTATTGCTATACTAAAAGTTTATTCCAGTGCACATATACAAACATTTTATATATGTATATATATATGCAATTTTGGGATATAATTTTTTTATAATTAAATTATTTTTATAATGTTAATTATTTAATTATATTCTTTTCTTTTCTTTTCTTTATTCAAATATCAGCTGTTTGACTGACTTCACTTCATTATGTTCAGTTTTATGTGTGTTTTAAAACATATTAAAGTATACATTAATTCAATTTATATGCATGACCATATATACTAGTGATGATGAAGGCTAACTTTCAGATATGTAAGCCTATTAATTATTTATATTAGGAATAATAATACCAGATATTTTTGTACTACGTTTGTCTTTTATATATATATATATATTATATATATATATATATGCTGAATGTGTTATATTAAAATAAAAACGAATATTACTGCTGTATATCTCCAAAGTGTAATTACACGGGCACACGTAACACACAGAATTTTGTGTTACCTAAAGCACATATATACCATGTATATATAATTAATATGTATACCTAATATATATATATATATAATGTATATATGATTTACAGATATATGGTTTACATATAAATTGTATTTTATCTTTAATTTTTAAGATTAAATTATAGCTACATATTATTATATATTTATATTAATATATTAGGCCCTATATATTTATATTATTATTGTACATTAATATCTTATAATAATATAATAAAGAAATATTATAATATAATATGAGAATTAAAATACTATATATACCAATACATATATACACTGATTTGTTTATATGCATAAGTATTTCTTAAGCATTGAAAAGCATGAATTAAATGAACATGAAATGTGAAAATGTACCTTGAAAGCCCTTAAATCTAGAGAGATATGGCAGGACTAGACTGGTACCCTGCACATTTGATGATTGACAAAACCCTAGTTAAGCCATATAAATCATACAAAAACAATTAAACACCAACAATGGGCAACCTATTAACATATACTAGTGTGAAGGACAACACTTCTAGAATACGTTTATTTATACTTTTTCTTCGGGTGTGACCGGGATTGGCTGCTTTTAATAAGTGAAATGTAGCTTGTTGATGCCGACATGCCAAATTTGACATGAAGTGGCGTTATGAACAAGCGTTGAATTCTTCACTGTTTTTCGCAAGTAACGATCTCTTACTGGTCATTTCATGTTAAAAATCACTAAGGACATCATCAAATATAACAGCTTGATAAGAAAACTTTAATTAATTAAGATAAATACTCATTCAAACACTGAAGCGATCCTCGCCAACATGCACGCCGCCTAGTGGTAGAAGTTTGAAACGGCTAATTATGCGTGGGTAAATCTGCACAGCATGTTTGATTGTGTAGCGTCCTCATAGCAACGATGCCATTCACAGGAGGCGTGACAACCTGATATGCAAATACGAGGGAATCGTCAGGAGCCTTGTGACGCCCTAATATGGAAATATAGGGATTCACCATACGGTCTTTACAGGGCTTTAGTGATAAGAGCTGGTACTGTGTTACGTCTATCGGTACATGGAATCACGTTTTAATATAAGCATTTTAGTAGTAAACGTAAATACACTTAAGCCCAGGCAGGGCTAACAGTTTCACATCAATGGATAACATGACCTTCTGGCCCTTTATGACCTACAATTATACTTTCACATGATTTCCGTCACAATTTCAACGACAAGTGTTCATGATATTTCATAATTATGTTCTTAATTTAAAATGAGTTTTAGGGTCAAAATAGTTTACAACATTCCGTTTATTGTTTTAACTTGTGGAATTTTACGTAAAATTTTGTTATTTTGTTTTTGGGCCTGCTGAAAGAACCAGAAACCCAGTTTGAAATTATCAGGATTGACCTGTATATATTTCACACCAAATTTGGTGCCTTTATCCAGTGTGTAACGATAATTCTGTTAAGCCACCTGACTACTACTCTGATTTCGGCAGATACACGTTGTCGCTTGTCGACTACCCGTTTTAAAGTTACTCTTAGTAAGGGGCAGTTTAACCCTCATTATATCCATAGGATCCGCCCCTGCTATTTTCTACTGTAATATATAAATAGCTCTGAAACTGAGGACTCTTATATTATTCTCTATTTGATTGTTTGTGTAGATCTATTACCATATTCATTCACAGTGCTGACTTTCGTAATACATCAACGTCTTCACGAGTAATGCAAGTTATGGGGTCAGTCATTCATAAAAAAATAAGTGAGAAGAAATAATCAGTAAATCAGATTAACATATTACATCAACAACCCACTCAGCTTTGTTACAGACTTGCTTGCCAAATTAAATTACCACGGCGGTATTAATTAATATAAGCACAATGACCATGTCAATATTGAACCAGGTCCCACCCGGGACGCAACATAGGATCATTCCTACCATTGTCACGATATTCATCAAGGTAATTGAATCCACCTCTCTGAACCGGATTTTCATCAAATGGACTTCCGTTGGCATTGAAACTGACGGTGTAATCCATGTAGGTATTACATGAAAGTTTCCCATTTGTTCTCCAAACCGCCATCGCTTACAAAACGCCAAGCTGAGCGTAAGTGTATATAACTGAAGCAGAACCTATATTGGAAATGGAACACACGCAGTAGTTAAAGGAGCATATACCGACATCTGACCTCTATAAACTAAAGGTAATCCCTTGGAACTTTCATTGAAAAAAATAGGCCAGAAAACGTGCATATCACCGCACACAGGCTGCTTGTTTTGTTCATATCATATTTGCGGCAATTGATCTTTCTACCTCTGCATACATGCAGTCTATCACCATAAGTTTCATGTTTTCCCTTTGTCAACATTACTGTGTTTATAAACACGTTGTTGATAAACAAGTTCTTACATCCTTCACAGAGGCATTATAAGAATTTTACATAACCAGAATAACCTTTAGATCATTAATAAATTGACAGAGGAAGCCAGGAATCACATTAAGTCTTTACAAAAGGTAGGTGAATGGGCAGCTTTAAAGTCAGCAATGCAGCTGCCTTGGCTGTAGAATTTATGTATTTTCTGGCTTATTCTGTGTAAATATAAATGAACTGTAAGTATTTTTTGCTGAGAAAGACTCTTATAATGCCTTGGTATGGCATTGTTTATTTATCTTCAGTCAGTAAACAAGAAAAATGCGACCATGTTGACAAACAAAAAAAAAACTAGTTGTGTCGGAACGACACGAATGCCACCGCCTGGGGAAAATTAGAAACATTTTATTAAATTTTGTAAAAAATTTTAAAGTTCAGGAGGTGTCATATGGTCAAAAGTAGGTCAACAAGGGCAAAATGCAAACTCGATCTATAACGGGTCATTATCAAGCAACACACCAAAAATCAGGCCAGTATCTGCAGGCATTGTGAAAAAAAAGTCCATACGTGCATTTTCATAAAAATTTCTGTCTTTCATGAAATTTTCTATGTTCAGGATCTGTCATATGGTCAAAAATAAGTCAACTGGGACGAAACGCGAACTTGATCTGTGAGTGGTCATTATGCGCCAACAGACCAAACATTGACTCGTATCTGTAAGCATTGCATTGCAAAACTAGAATATTAGCAAAAGCTGATATTCAGTTATAAATTTAAATTGGAGAGGTATGTACCATGTTTCATAACAATCCACCAAATGCTTCCTGAGAAATAAGCTCCTAAGTTTTTTCTATACTAAGCTCTGTGACCTTGAAAATTAAGTCAAGATCACCCATCTTTGAACTTGACCAAGATTTTGTAAATATCATGCATTAGCACTGAAGAAATTAAGTTCCTGTGTTTAATACCTTTGGAGATATCCTGCACAAAAGGCCAAAATTGAAAAATCTGATAAAAATTCATTAAAAAATCAGAAATTGTAGGTGGTGCCACCAAAATTGTGCAGCACGCACATACCATCATTCCAAATGATCATAGTAAGATTTTGTGAAAATCCACACAATGGTTCCTGAGATATAAGCTTCTGAGTGTTTTTGTATAACCAGCTCTAAAACAAAGAAAAATAGGTCAAGATCACCAATCTTTGCACTTGACCAAGATTTTGTTGATATACATCTTCACTGATGAAATAAAATTCCAACGGTGAATCCTTTTAGAGATATCCCGCTCACAAGGCCAAAATTGAAAAATCCGATAATAATTGATTAAAAAATCAGAAATTGCAGGTGGCGCCACCAAAATTGTGCAGCACCTACAGACCATCAGTCCCAATGATCATAGTAAGTTTTGTGGAAATCCACACAATGGTTCCCGAGATATAAGCTTCTGAGTATTTTTCTATAATCAGCTCTAAAATGTAGAAAAATGGGTCAAGGTCACCCATCTTCGAACTTGACTGAGATTTAATCGATATACATCTTCACTGTTGAAATAAAATTCCAACCGTGAATCCTTTTACAGAAATCCTGCTCACAAGGTAAAAGTTAACAGACGCGGACGGACGGACGTCAGACGGACAGATAGACGGACAGACGGATGGACAGACGGACGGCAAGGCGGACGGACATACGGACAGCTTGGGTGACGACAATAGTCCATCAGACTATGAGCTGAGGGCTAAAAACGGCTGTACATGTACATTTGTCATGAAAATTTATAATTTTCATGCAATTTTCCATGTTTAGGAGCCGTAAAACAATCAAAAGTAGGTCAACCGTGACGAAACGCGAACTCGATCTGTAATTGGTCATTATCTGTCCACACACCATAAATCAGGCCAATATCTGCAGGCATTGCCAAAAAAAAAGTCCGTACATGTGTATTTGTCATGAAAATTTCTATTTTTCATGAAATTTTCTAAGTTAAGGAGCCGTTAAATGGTCAAAATAGGTCAACTAGGACGAAACGCGAATTCGATCTATATCTGTTCATTATCTACCGACACACCAAAAATCGGGCCAATATCTGCAGGCATTGCGAAAAAAAGTCCGCACATGTGTATTTGTCATTAAAATTTCTATTGTTCATGAAATTTTCTAAGTTTAGGAGCCGTAAAACGATCAAAAGTAAGTCAACCGGGACGAAACGCGAACTCGATCTGTAACTGGTCATTATCTGCCGATACACCAAAAATCAGGCCAAAATCTGCAGGCATTGCGAAAAAAAGTCCGTACATGTGTATTTGTCATGAAAATTTCTATTTTTCATGAAATTTTCTAAGTTTAGGAGCCGTAAAACAGTCAAAAGTAGATCAACCGGGACGAAACGCGAACTCGATCTGTAACTGGTCATTATCTGTCCACACACCAAAAATCAGGCCAATATCTGCAGGCACTGCGAAAAAAAGTCCGTACAACTGTTTGATTTCGGAAGGACGGACATAGGTAAAACTATATGCCCCGGCCACTTTGTGGCGGGGGCATAAAAAACCAACACGTCACTGAAGGTGGCTGACTTGCTGTTAGACGTCCTTGCTGAATGTGTTAGCTTTATTTTAAGGGACCCCCAATTTGTAATGAACAAGTGGATAAAAACAAAACAAACAACCTATGTAATTTAGAATCAGCGTTTTCTGACCTATTTTATGAAAGGTTCAGGGGATTATCTTTAGATAATAGACATCAAATAACGATATAGACCCCTTTAAGAATAGATTACTTTTATCATGATATAACGAATCTGATTCGGATCAGAGCTCGTGACAGTTAGAGTGGTAGAAATTATATATTGTCATACCTGGTAATGTCATATCATATATCATTTATGATGTCATAAATAGGCATGTCAAATGATTTCACATTATATCATATATTGTCAAACATATTATATCTTACATTACCATACCAGTTAATACCATGCTAGACCATATCACATTATTTTATATCATATCATCTCATAAAATGTCCTGCATGATACCATTTTATATCATGCATACTAAACTGTTCCATACCAAACACTATTCCATTACAAGGCATATAATATCATGTCAACAAATTACGTCATGTCATACAATGTCATGTCATTTAATTACATATCATATTCGATCATATTGTATCGTATCTTATCACACCACTCCATACCAAACCAAACAATATCATACCAGACCATACCGTTACATATCATAAAATCTCTGAAAATCTCTCTTAATTTTACAAGATAACAAAACAATAGTTTATAATATTATAAAAAAATATATATCATGGACTTATAATATGACATGTTGAATACCATCGAAATAGCGGAATATGTGGTCTGAAAAAATAATATTTGCACCTGATGACTAAAGACAATTTTTATTATAAAAACCAGTTATATATGTTTATATCAAGGTCAGGCGTACCGAGATACATATTTAGCCATGAATACACCAGTTGTGCAGTCTGTAGTATATAGTGTTGAACATGACCATTATTTCTGCCCCATTAACCAGAACGATTTACATTAATATTATTATTATTACTGATACAGCACGGTATGCGGCCTGAGGAAATGATCTCCGAATACAAGACTCGTGGTGCTGATTTATTAGGTTATAAGGACATAACAAAATGTCTAATTACAGTCTTTTATCAGAAGAAAGCTTCCCTTGTCACGATTGAATTACTTTTACTAGACTACAGGTAAACATCAAAGTGGGGACACTTGGCTTAATTTGGCACAGGTATGGTATTAACGATAGGGAAATATCTCGGTTTAATGCCTTTTGGGACTTGATGTCAGGAAGGTTTTGTTGCAAATATGACCAATAAAACGAGCACCAAGCTTCACATGTTGTTTTCCCTCCGGTCCCCGACTTCAAAACAGAAAACGACACAATACATCTGTTTATTCTAACGTAATTACGTCTTTTTATTGTATTTTGGTCATGCAGTACAAACGGTTTGATATCCGTATTTTGGCACACCGTAAGTTTTGATAGATGACTAACATACGATAAAATGGAGAATTAACGACAGTCCTATACCTCCGGTGATAAACAGGACATAAGAACATTAACTTAGCATTCGTACTTCTGTATATATAAAGAAGAAATGCAACTTAAGCAAAATAACTCATCTGTTCACTGTACCGTTGGGGGCGCCAAGGTCTAGGTTCCCAGACTCTTCCAACTAGCGCCCTCTGCAGGCCTCTCTTACTTCTTATATATTTTTCTTAAGAAAGAAAATGACAATGCTTCATGGTATATTGCAAAAATTCATAGGAAATCGCTATAACCGAAGGAAATCACAGCGTGTGTGGAGTGGTCGTTGAAAAAAAACAAGAGACAATTGTTAACAATCTAGTCCAGGACTGGACTGTGCAAGGCCTATTTATAATCTTATGTAGCCCCAGATCTGGACTATGAACAATCAAGAACAACTACATCCTGTGGCAGCGTAACTATAAGCGGCCATCAGATTCCGGGTTTTCTTCGCGCTCTTTGCTCGCGTTGTTAAATCATTTAACCAAATTGCATGACGACGAACGCACGAGAACGCAAACATCGCGCGAGAACGTGGACAGAGACGAGATGTGTAGAAATATGTTTAAGTAATCGAAGATGAACCCTAAGAAAACGAAACAAAATGCACCAAAATGCATATAGAAATACAAAGGTGCAAAAATACAGCAAAATACCGCAAATCCTCTATAGTCACCAGTTATTTAAAAACGCGTAAGATAGAACGTGAAATCGTATGTGATCGCCTAAAAAAGTAAATGAACTCGGGCACCCCGGAAAACATATGCAAATTGTTTGCATTGAAAAACGTCTCTTGATTGTTAGGGCAGTATGTTCCGTGCAGGGAATCGTGCCACTACCCCGGTCTTCCTATACGGATATCAATGACTTGCCTCAATTCGTATGAAATCGTCGAATATCGTAGATAATCCTAATAGAAATAAATATTTCTTTCTCTCACGACTTGGTTAGCATACGTGTTACAAATAGGAATTAATATGGGACTTAAAGGCCCTTATCAAGAAGGGCAGGAAGCGCTTATATAGGCTGACAGAAGTGATGGTTCCAGTCACGTGTCGTCTACATGTTGGTTAGCGTGAGCAAGCGTAGCCCGTTTTTTACATTGTTACGGAACCTTATATAAACTGATCACGTATGCGTGATGAACACAAATTCTGTAAGGAAGATTAAAAAAATCAGATTCTGTAACACTAGGCAGCGTGAACTGTCTAGGGGAATGAATAAAGAAGTCAGTGGTTTTTTGTTTACAAATAACTATAATTTATTCTTAAAACAACCCTAACAATACAATACACTAAATCAATACAACTATGCAGTAAAACAGCGGTATAGCAACAAGTCAATACAATAACATATAAAAATAACGTGAACAGTACCTAGATACCAACACCGCCACCACGATAAGTCCTTTAAATGTAATCTCTCGGAGAACGACGGTCCAGTGGAAAGCTCCTGCAACAACCCAGAAAGTACACTGAAGTCCAAATGTATAAAATCCATGAGAAAGTCTTTGAAAATCTATAATTGACGCATTAGTCGGATAAGGGCCTAGAATCTGACACACGCTTCTGCGTCCGCTGGAATCTGCTCTGCTGTTCTTTCCTCCGTTCTAAAACACACCCTTTCATATACCTTCACACCTCAAGCCGAGAATTTTCCACTTCCCGAACAGTCCATAAGATCTTGCACCACACAGTCCACACGCGTTTCAGGAATTCTTCAGAAAAACAGCGCTGTGTATCTCCACATACCAGGCTCATCACGTGACACACGACCAAGCGTGAAAACCCAAGGCTAAACATGACAACGAGAGTTCAATGTAATATGCGGCCAGACACGAGTGCCACAACAGGAGTGACGCCCGTGTCACATAATAAAAAGAGCACCTGTAACAACATGTTAATACTCCATTTACACTAGACCACGATCACCACGATTTGGTCATTTTATTTAATCGTGTTAAAGCTCCCCATTCACCTACCTTGTGAAAAAAAAAGATTTCTGGTTTCTTCTCTATATATATTGATGATCTAAGGGTAATTCTGGCTATGAAAATTTCGTATTAGGCCTCCGTGAAGGATGTGTTAACTTGTTTATCAACAAAATGTTTGTAAACACAGTAATGGTGACAAACGGGAAAAAGGGTGGTAGGTTGTATATGAGGAGGTGAAAGGTCACTTGTTGCAAAACGCCATTTGCAAAGCTCTGGCCTATTTGACTTGTCACCAGATGCCCTTGTTGAATTTGTTTTGATTATTTTGGTTGGCCCTCAAATATTATTAACACGTTGATATAAACAAAACAAGCAGCCTGTGTGCGGTGATTTGCACGTTTTCTGGCCTATTGTTTATTAAAGCTCCAAGGAATTACCTTTAGTTAATAAAGGTCAGATAGGTGATTGGGCCCCTTTAAGATCGCAACTCATCTTATCAAAGATCGTAGATCAAAATCGTGGTGATCGCGTGGGATATTCATGAACGTGAGATACCTTGGTGGTCGTCCCAACATTATAAACCTGCTTAAAATTTTGCCACGATCATGTCGATTTTTTTAAATTCGTTTAAGAGTGTGGTAATGCGCAGTAGAGCGTGGACATCTTATCATATCGTGTTAGAGCGTGGAAGAACGTAATGGAGCGTGGCGGGCTAATCGTAATACAGCAAAATGTAATACCCATGTTTTTCTCTTTGGAGTAACTGATGAAATGCAAAATCTTTCTAATTTTATACCGATCTTGTCCAAATCGTATTTAATCGCCGTCCTATATCTTGACAGAAGGCAACAACAGGTAATAGAACATTGCGAACGCAAGAGAACATATATGAGATCGTAGATCCAAATCGTGCCAAAACACAGCCTTAAGGGGCGTTCCCATGCACTTCAACAAATTTATCTGCCGATGTGCTACGTAAAAAAGATATCAAAGATTTCGGAATTCTGGACTTTTCGGCCTTGATGACACGAAAGTGACGAAGCCACCAGGAATGTTGCTTCGTATTAATAACAATACACTAAGCATATATTATTTGGTTCGCCACAATAAATCTTCAGTTTGTGTCGCTGGAGCTGAAAGGTGCTACGTATTGCAACTTTTATCAGAAAGAATCGCGCTTCTGCTACGAACATCAAATGGACATTAGTTGTGATATGCATTTACCAAATATTTACGTGTAGCTGCATGTAAGGAAACATTCGTGCAATTCACTTTATATCACTATATAAAACGATTAATTTTGGCGAATGCATTTAAATGAGTAGTGTTATAAATTTACATGAGTCGGAGTTATACTATTGTACTATTCACGTCAATTCACTTGTACATGATATAAAAGCTTACAAAAGAATGTATTTAGTTCATAATGTTTTGTAAGTATTTACAGAGAGTCGAACTCTGAATGACTCAAACCTCTGACACTGTCCCTTTAAATACCCCGCCGCAATTAAGTGGAGAGTAGCGTTATGAAGCGTAGTAACTTCTTACTAAATCCTAATAAGGCTTTCTGACTGGTAGCTGTAGTCGTATATGGGTTATAGGTATACATGTATGTGTAATTAAAGCCCATGGCGTTTGTGGCGGAAGCGTAGTGGTTCCTTGTAATTCGCCGAAATGCGTAACATCTACGAAGAAAACAGGTGATTAATTGTAGCGAATTCGAACTAACTGCGAAGGGTAGCAAATACGTTTTCTATTTCGTATTAATCGGGGTAAGTCGTGACACTGGTAACCAGTAAACGTCACTGCTAATTAACACAACGAAAAACAGAGTAATTCTCATAATTAAGAACTGGTCACGAGTTTTATATTTCACTGATTCATACTCAAACGGTCTGATTCGCAGATATATATAGTCGAAGGATATTGGAATATATCATGACCAGTGCGTAGGTTGTTAGTGACAGAAGCGTACAGAGATTCCTTGTGGTTTTTAATTACTCGTAGCTCCCACGACGCAGGCTGAAGAAATAATTGTGGCGAATACAGGCTGCGTATGGTTGATCGTAATTGATTCGATGAAATATCGTGGGACGTGGCACCACACTGTGTCATCAGGACGTTAAAGCCAAAATGTCATACCTATATCGATTTCTTTGATGTTTTGTGACGCATGGGGCGATCAAGTGTTGGTAGTTTGAATGCCTCTATAACACAAACTATATATTAACGGCATTAATACTATTCATGCTTCGCTTGAATTTCGAAGGACGAAAAGGGTTATTCATTTGCCAGGGTATGGACAATTCAAAATCGTTACCCTGCACATGCAGTCTGAGGACCCCTTTTTCATACTATCAAGCCTCCCAGAAGCCTCTCAGCTACACCTGTAGAAACCTTGCTTCCGCGAGATGCTATAGTATATGTTTCATGAATAATGAACAAGCCCGCAAGTGTTCAGGTCGAAATAACAACTGCAAAACAAATCTATAGCGAGCTAAATGTTAACAATGCATTGTTCACACGCTGTCAGAAAAATTTCGTTATCTGACTGCTAAACGTTTGCTCTAAAAATAGCACTAGACGTGCCCAGGTAACCAAGTAAAACAAGTGTTCCTGAGTCTTTTGATTGATTCAATTGTCGTTTTCCTCATTCATGAAATAGACACGAGAGAGGCTCGCTGAATCACGGTATCTGAAAGCATAGCTGCAAGAGACTTGATAGTATGAAGAAAGTATGAAGACAATCTTATGCAACAAAGGTTTTATTTTTTCAGAATTATTTTGATCCCACTCATCCGATTGCAATGAACAACCTTAATATAAACATTTTAACGGAATTGATCTAGTATAGGTGTTTATAATCTGTCGCTAAATAAATACTGATTATTCAACCTAATGTTGAATTTTAACTGTTGAATGTATTCAATCTATTCACGTTAACTTTTAAAAAGTACTATATAAAAATGGAACAACAATATAAATATAATATTACTATAAATACTATGTCCTTCAAAGTATCAAACAATAATCGAGTCATGCTAAAATAAAGTTAAAAAAATAATAAAATAATATCTAAATTAAGATATATTAGCTCAGTTCCCATGCAAAGAGGAAATTACTATTACGTGCATATGCATGCTAGTTTAGTGAGGCACTATACATAAGACATATACTGCAATGTTCATATATCTAAATACATTCTTACAATAAATGAGCCAAGTTAATCTTTATAGGTAAACAGCAGGAGCAGATCGGGGGAGGGGGGTTGGGACATCCCTTTTTCACCCACCGCAATCTTATTTTAGGGGTTTCAGACAAATTTTGAGGCCTGGACCCCACCCCCTTTTCCCGGCCTTGGGACCTTTTATTAGGTTTTGTCACAAGTCCTCCTCGGTTGGACTCCTCCTTTTCCCAAACCCTGGATCCGCCCATGAACAGCTTGAACTTTCATATTTCTTGTTCATGTAAACACAGAGAAATAAATACTTAAAATGTTGTCATGAAACAAGAATCTACTACTGTTTATGAATACACATATATGTCAAATATAATGCACCGCGTGACCCTGCCAACTACTTGTAACGCTTGCCCGCACACCGCATGTGTACAGAGAGACGATTATAAACATGTACAGCTTCAGTTATGTTTATATATTCGATTTAGAACAAGCATCTTATGTTATTGGAATAATATTAGTGTGTTTTGCTGGTGGCTATAAACCTATCGTCTGTAATCCACGCAATCGTTATTCAATACACGTGAATCCAGGTGATGGTTACTCAGAATACAGTATGACTGTGACTATATATATATAATAAATCCAGTTTAGGAATATGCATAAATATATATATATATATATATATATATATATATATATATATATTTATTTATGCATATTCCTAAACTGGATTTATATAAAAACTGGATATATATATATATATATATATATATATATATATATATATATAATGTCTGAAATTGATAATTGCTCAATATTTTATATATATATATATATATATATATATATATATATATTGTTACAGGTGTCTCTTTTGTTGTGCGCTGTTGACATTCTGTTTCGTGTTAGGCTCAAGCCCTGGGCGTCAATTGCTGTAGAGACACAGCGCTCGGTGTAATTGGTACCTGGTGTACCCTGGCGTGTAAAGACTCGAGCAGCGCTCATGCTAATCTGGAATTTTCTGGGCTGTTCGCGTTCTATGAGCGCGTGTCTTGTATTAGTTTTTTTGGGGGGCGCATGTGTATTATAAATTGTTGTGTTCTTTGGATTGTTCGTGTTACAGAACTTGTTTTTATTTTCTCCATAACCAAATTTATGCTCGTCACGACTACGTGATCTGTTGTTTTTAGGTTACGTAACAATATATATATATATATATATATATATATATATATATATATATATATATATGTATATATATGTATATATATATATATATATATATATATATATATATATATATATATATATATATATACATTATATGAATATGTATGTTCTCTGGACGCATACGATGATATAGCAATCAAAATTAATTAAAATATAAAATAATTACTATCAAATTATAATTATCAAATTATTTTGATATTATTATTAATATATGATAACATTGTTATTGAACTGGTAATAATAATAATATAAATATCAATTAATCGTTTTTATTAATGAAGAAGTTTGCGTCCCAGCGAGCAGAGACGGTAACCACCGCGTATATATATGCAGAGGGATTACTCCTATATAGCTATAGCCTCAGGTATCGCTGTTCCGCGGGCGGCGACCAAGCAACATACCGTTTGTGGTCTCGGTTTAATAATCTTTGCATCTCACATGATCAAGACCTCACACTCGGGTTCTGGGACTTGTGGATGGAGCGTTGTCTACTCGTAACATTTATTTGCTGTTTACAAGACTGGGCGTCCACAGTAGGAGTGCATGGACTTGAGACTGTGGGTGGACGTTTATGATGGTTGGATGTGAAAAAAAACAAAAAAACAGAGGATCTCTTACCGTTCGCCAAAACGATCTGGGCGATGCGAGCCTGCACTGTGTCTAACCTTAGCATCGGGTAGGTTATTAAAATAACATTTTTAAAGGCATGTTCTATGTATCTTCGGTTGGCATGCCTCTAATGTGTTCACAAGACTATGGTATCTAGTTATGAGAGGTGTATTATAGTTGATTTTTAAGGTAACTCGGTGTTTTTACCTTCGGTAAGACCTATTATACAGGAGTGATGACTGTAATTAAGTTATTGTTTACATTTTGTGCTTAATACCTCCATCTATTTAACATAAATTTCATGAACTTAAATAAAATTACCGTCATTATTTTATTGGGAGTTTATACGTTTAAATGTTCAAACCTTGCATTGCATGCTGCCTTGTTTGGTACTTTTATTAAAAGAGTACGCAGCAAGACAGGATCTTTAAATGATCACATATGGACATTAATTCAACTGGAAAAGTTGATACTTCTTCGTCTGGGCTCATTTCCCTTTCTTAAAAAACCGGTTATTGTGTCAAAAGCCAAGAAAATATAGATAATGACTTGCAAGTACATGTGGGCGGATAAATACAGCGATGGACTTGAACACCAAAAATATCCCAAATAACATATCTTAATGTCACACAAAGGATGATATTGTACTTACATATGATAATGGTAATTCGCAGTCTTATATGCCAGTAATATAGGAAACGAATAATAATATGTGTACCAATTACTAACTCTCATACTAATATATTAGTTTGTAGATATATATATATATATATATATATATATGTATATATATATATATATATATATATATATATATATATATATATATATATATATATAGAGAGAGAGAGAGAGAGAGAGAGAGAGAGGAATGAATTTAAAGACTGGCCTTCTAATTACCGTGTGATTACTTTATCCGTTTGTTTGTCTGTCTATCTTCTCTGTATTTATCTGTCTGTCTGTCTGTCTATCTGCATATCTCTCTCTCCTCATTCTCTCTCACCGTATATATATATATATATATATATATATATATATATATATATATATATATATATATATATGTGTAGCATATATATTTTAGACATAATTGATATAATATAATAATCATATTCAATTTTATAAAATAATAAAACATAATACAATATTTTGACTTTGCTATATCGAATTTTAAATTTTCAAGAAATAACATTAAGGAAAGGGAAAATAAGTATAAAACCGATATCATATTTGTATCTGGTCCTTTATCAAGACCATATTTCTATTCATTTATGAAGATCCATACCATTTAAATTTACATTTACAATGGGAATTCCATTATTCCATATACATAGGATACAAACATAAAACTACAAAGTAGAAGAAATATCTAACATATATACATTATAAATAGACCGGCATATAGGCTTTCTGAAATAACAAATATCTTTAAAAGTTTTAATATATTTAGTTTCTGACTATACCTAATGACAGCCAATTGTGAATGTCACACCTTCTTCTTACATGTAATCGTGCGGCTTTCATCTTCATCTATCAGTATAATATCAGTTCTATATGTTGTCAGATAAAATGATATATGTTAGAAAAGCATTCAGAGAGCGCAGACCTCTGCCATATAGCATTGTTAGAAATGCAGCAATTTTCCTTGAAAAAAAAATCCTGAATCCAGATGGTGATCCAGATCACGTAAAAATGTTATCAATTAGTCCCTTTATCATTGCCGAGCTTACAGCTATCCTGAAAATTTTATCAAAATTCGTTAATAACTTTCTGAGAAATGTTGCTAACACAAACAGTCAAACAACCAACGCCGGCAAAAACATAACCTTCTTTGGCGGAAGTAATACATGTCTGGCGTATTCCGTGAGCACTCTTAAGTCAAAATGTTAGGCACATGTTCTGCGTTTGAAGATCAGAATTCTTTTTTAACAAAAAGAGATATTTCTGTTACATGGCAGATTAAAGCTTCTCTGTTAATGTTGTTTAGAAGACCAGGCTTTTAGTATCTCATTTGCGCACAATTTGAACAGTGTCTCCTACGTTGACAGCTTTTCGAATATAAAGGCCATACCATTGCGGATGTCTTGATATGGCGTGATTATGGTGACTGCTTAGGTGTACTTCTTTTGGTGCCGTCAGTTGTATATCACACAACCTTAACAATTTCGTGTTCTATTGGGTATAGTTATATTAATATTTGTCTGAAGGAAGTCCAAACGTTCAAGGAAAGCGTATACTGGGAAAGTATGATATACTCTCGGATCAATGAATTTTAAGCGTTTATTTACGTCACTTGGTGCGATTGATATATCCTTATAATATCTCAAAGCATTGCCATTACGGCATATTTTGGACCTTTTTCTTTACGAAGAAAGTAATATAAGAAAACGTGGAATTGTCTTTTTCTTGTGACTCTCGATCGGCAAATATTGGTATATACATGTATATGCCACAATGGGTCAAAATGCGACATCGTGCAACCATGTTTCACTCACAAGCAATCCATCTGAACGGATTTTCTGTTAGGTAACGGTAGATACTTGTCAGGTTTTTAAAATGTCACGATCATCCCATGAAACATGTAGCGCTAACCTGTGTAACAATAAAATGAACTTGACAATGCCGCGAGTTGACAGTGTCAAACAGACAGATGGCGTCCTTCACGGACAGTGTGCAATGGAACAAAATCCATTACTCCGTTACCATTTAAGTAACGTTGAATTCTTTAGGTGACATTTTGCCGCGTGAGTTTGATCAATCTTTGTAGTGAAACTGTCTTTTTTTTTTACATTTCCTTAAAAAGAACACCATGCCACAGCAAAGGACATCACGTCATCATATTGCCCAATATTCTAATTACTAAGGGCTTGGCTTAAAAAATGATTTTATAACAAAAATTGTGCTCTTTAGTTAAGAATATTATGTGCGGGAATATTATTCATACGAAACAAATACAAGACGTAAATGACCATCTCATCTGCTTTGTAGATGACTGATAATTGGGAATAAGTTACGTTATCATTGCCTTATCACAGTGCGCGGAGAGTGGGGGGGGGATTCCTTTTTAGTGATGCGGGAAATTATTATTCTGATAGCGATAAGACACATATATGGAGATGCGCTTGGTGTAGGCTTTCACGGAATTTACTGGTAGTTATAGGTTCTTCCCAATTTAAATCCATATCGTTAGGCCGGACGTGTGAACACTAGGTTGTGGTTTCGCATCCCATTCAGATTGACCTCTGCACTAAGAACCTTGGCCAAAGTATTTACAGCAAGTGCGGTCCACTTCCCCCAAGGAATGAATGGGTACCGGCTACGAGCAGCAGTCAAATGGAGATAGAATACTAGTAACTAACTGTTTTCGCCACTGGCCGCTTTGGTTGTGTGCTTTCTCCCAAGTGGCATGAGAAACCCTTTAGGAATGAACAGACTCAAAAGGGTTGGAAGACCAAGTATCAAGTTTGATGCACGCTGCGCAGACTCGGACTCACAAGAGTACGATTCACAAGAATGCGTCACTATCTGAACCCCACAATGCACCGCGGCTTCTACATACACCAGCGGGCAGCGGCGAAGGTGTTATGTAGTGAAGAGCGTAATGTAATCAGTTCAAATATATTTGATTATAATTGTTTCAAGGGAAATTACATTAACGTGAGTGTTTTGTGGCAAGGACTTCAAGGAATAAGTAATAATTTGTATACGCATGTGAAATATTAACAGAAGGCATTTCCCTGAAATGTAACACATTTTGATCGTAAAGTTTGATTTTTGAGACAAGTAGTCCCGGTCGTCCCAAAGTGTCTGCTATGAAGAGTTTTCTTATCGAGTAAAAGTGACCTCTGCCGGAAGGATGAGTTGAATGAGACTGGCATCGCAGGTGAAATTAGACCATGCTTTGACATCTGCCTTTATATTCACAATTATGTGAAAGGGGGACAATGCCTCAATCTGTTTTAAAATGACGAATATATAATATCGTCGTTATATAGTCCAGGATCAGTTGTCAATCCATGGGAATTTCATGAAGAAAGCTGGCAACATACATATTTTTAAGGCTTATAACCTCTGCAATCCGAAAATTAATTTGCCATTTTTTCCCTACAGTTTCAAGGTCACCAAACATGATCAATGTCATGGCTTTTAATATATTTTGAATTTAACTAGTGTGAGTTGTCATTTAATCCGAATTTCATTAAATAAATGGCAACATATATCATTTAAAAATTTTAACATTATCAATCTAAAAATCTACGTTGCAGTTTTCATTTAACAGTTTCAAGGACACCAAACAAGGTCAAAGTTAGGGGTTTGATATTTAATCAAATTTTCATTACCAGTTGTCATTCCGTGGGAATTTCATGAAAATAACTGACAATATGCATCATTTGAAAGCTTATTACCTTGTCAGTCTATAAACCTATGTTTCCGCATCTTCCTAATGAAATTAAGGTCAATAAACAAAGTCAAGGATTTTGACATTTCTTTTTCCTTATTTTGTTATTCCTTGGGGATTTCATGAGCGAGGGAATACATTACGTTAAAGCTGAAATTCATATCAATCTAAAAATCATTGTTGAAATTTTCTCCCTTAAGATCATCCTTTGCCAACAAGGTCATAACTGTTAATATTTCTTGCTTTTCCAGGGTCAGTTGTTATTAAATGGAATATTCATAAAAAATATGGCAATACATATAATTTCAAAGATTATAACCATATCAATGGAATATCAATGTTGCCAACATTTCTATGCAGATTCAAAGTGAACAAACAAGGTCAAGTTCAAGGTTTTTAATATTTCTTTATTTTTGGGGTCAATTTTTATTCAGTGGGATTTTTATGAGTAAAGCTTGCAACAAGGCCATAACTTTTAACATTTCTTGATTTTCCAATGTCAGTTGTTATTAAATGGAATATTCATTAAAAAGCTGGCAATACATATATTTTTAAAAATTAGAATATCAATCGATACATCAATGTTGCCATCTTTTCTCTGCAGATTCAAGGTGAACAAACAAGGCCAAGGTTTTTAATATTTCTTTATTTTCGGGGTCAGTTTTTATTCTGTCGGGTTTTTATGAGTAAAGCTTGCAAAACACTACATGTTTAATATTGTTACCATGTAAATATATGAATATTGATGCCTTTTTACAATGCAGTTTCAAGGTTAACAAACAAGGTCAAGGTAATGGCTTTTGAAATAAAAATATGCAGTATTGCTTTAGAAATTACGGACGTCAAGGACATTCTTTGGAAGCATATTCCTGTTGTGTAATATTTGCACTGTTAACTGCACTGAATGGTTAGTTAACGGTCAGTTGTCTGGTTATAAGCTGTCTTACAATTTCCTCAAGGAGGAGACAATATATGTGGTAGCTCAAGACATGGGAATTAAATACTGCTATATTTTTTCTCAAGAAAGTTCAATATCAAATATTAAGATTTAGTGCAATTTTCTATTCAACATCTTGGCCACACTTACAAAAATCTTGGCCCTGAGCAGAGAACTATAACAATGAACATTTTGGGACAAGTATATTGCGAGACTGTGGAGGACTGTCTCTGGGGCCACTGGCGAGCTTTTTGTATTTGGGCATAACTGACATATGTCAGTCTAGACACAAGCTACAAGGTATGGGCAAGGATAGCAGATCTTAAAGTAATCCATCTGTTAGATATTAATCCATCTATTTAATATTGCGAAGTTAAAGCTTTAATATAACTTATAACATAACACTGATAGATCCTGATAGATATCTAGCAAGACATTTCTAGGTTTTGGAGAGGGCGATATTTGATATTGATATTTGAAGATAACTTTTTTAAGATATAAATATTATCGATTAGTTACACATGAAACTGTAAATAAAAAATATGGTAATTATTTTAGTGATGCAGCATGTGATCAAAATTGGGAAAATGGTGAAAACAATGGATTGAAAATGCATGTTTCATATGTAACTTTTTTTAATTCAGTTCAGTGTTTGGTTCAAGGCTTTGACCATGATTTATTACCTTAACCTTGAGTGATGACCTTAATCCTCAGGAACGTTTATCCTCAAATAAAAAGAACTGCTGTCCAGGGACATGCAGCAGGAGGTAATTCTTGGGCTTTCATTTTCTATAAATTATACTATAAATCCCCCCCCCCCAATAAAAGTCACGACCTTGACCTTATCTTTTTACCTTGAATCTACGAGAAAATTGCAATAAAGATTTATATTTTGATATGATTTTCAGCTTTAACACAATGTATGATGCTTGCTTTCCTCATGATTTCCCAAAGTAATAACAAGATAGGGAAAAACATTTCAAAAGCCATGACCTTGACCTTGTTTATGAACTTTATCTTACAAATAAACTGTGGCAGCGTACGTTTGTAGACTGACAAGGATGTAAGCTTCAAAATATGTATGTTGTCAGTTATTTTCATGAAATCCCAAACGCATTACACCTAACTATGGAAAAAATTTAATAGATATCAAAACCCGTAACCTTGACCTTGTTTGGTCACCTTGAAATTGTTAAGGGAAAACTGCAACGTAGATTTTTGGATTTATAATGTTAAAATCTTTAAAATGATATATGATGTCAGTTATTTTCATGAATTTCAGATGGAATGACAACTGACACTGGTAAAATTCAAAATTTTTTAAAAGCCATGACCTTGACTTTGATTGGTGACCTTGATACTGTGGGAAAAAATGGCAACATGGACTTTCAGATTGCTGAGGTTATATGCTTTAAAATGATGTATGTTGCCAGCTTTCTTCATTAAAATCCCACGGGAGTCTATAACTTTACATCTGACCCTGGAATATTAGGGAACGCCCTGATCTCTCAGTCCCAGCATTAAAGTTCATGATGGAAAAGTTGTCAATAGCAATAAGTCTAATTGTCTTATTGCCAAGTCAACCTGATTTTAAAAGAGTGCATGTGTTTCTTGAATGAAGGTGCATGCAGGGAAATATAAATACTATTTTGTGCATTTTACAATGGAGCAGTGAGCATCACCACCCTCACAGCAGAGAAGGAACAGTCTTTTTTCATGTAAGTGACTACCTTGGCCGTTGTTTTAATTCAAAAGGGGCGAAGCGTGCAGGAAATGTCATCTAATAAGAGCATCATGGGTTTGAAACTAGGACAATCATCGTCACGTACAAGGGATCGTGATCGCTGAGTTACACTTAATTTCATTCAAACTGCGCAGTTGTGTAACCAGGGGCCAGACTCATTGAATGATCATGCATGATTGGTGATGCCCTAGTTGCATTGATTCCTATATAATTATAATCACTCTTTGTCTAGAAGATGCGTTACTTTAATTAGAGCTCACCATCCCACCGCCTGCTGTTGCCGTAATCATGATTTGTATGGGTCGGAGTTTTAAGCGGTGGGGCTGGAAAATATGAACAAACCAGGGGAAACCTAGCAATATGTATTCTAAGGAATGCAAGCCTCCGCAATGCACTTACAAATGTTTGTAACGTAATGGAACAAATCTGTAACATGACTGACATTAATACAATGGCCAGACGGGGCGCATGCGTAAACGAGTCTGGATTACTACCGCCTGAAGCCTTCTACCAAAAAACAACTTCATGTGGTTATATCTGCCTATGTCTGTCAACGCGTCGCATTGGTTTCAGATTGTTTTTTTTTTTTTTACCGGGATTTGTCTGTTTCATCACACGTTGATCATACTTCCTATCGAACCTTGGGTAGAGCAAGAGATAATCAGGGAACAAGCGGTCACGAGGCGAAGGGGGAACGCCCGTGATCAGACACCTTTGTTCCGGGATAAAACGAAATCCGTGATGTACCGATTTGCTGTCAATGAGTCAGGTTGCAGAAGATAAACTTGCGTTTCGTTCTGGTTTATTTTCACTTCTGTTGGTTTCTTTATATTCGCGTTCCAGGAAGTTCACTGACGGTGAGAATCGAATCCACGATCTTCCGATTTCCGGTCGGGTGCCTTAACCACTTGACTACGGCAGATTCTCTTCCCATCTATGTATTTGCACACTTAAATCACACTGCGCAGACTCGGACTCTCAAGAGTACGACACTGCTGTCTAGGGATTGTTGGAGTCATAATCTGACTCCAATAATGCACCGCGCGTCATCAACATGTACACTGGCAGCGGAAATACACAAGTGGTGAAAAGGAGCCAATGTAGTCCGTTAAAATGCGTTGAATTTTGTGTAAAGTAGTTCTATGTCATGTAAAACGACTTTACTTTGCGACTCTTTTGCTTTATTTATGCTGAAATACCGTGGTTGGCGTCTTATCGGCACTGCTGGACAGTACATTCCTCCATGGTACACTTTCAGTGTCTATGGCTGCATTTTGTGTTCGTTAGAGAACAGTGACGTCACAAAGACGTCACAATGTTCGGTCGCGCGTCACCTTCAATTGACTGACGTCATAAGTTTGACTGGCTTTTTTATTTTCAGTTCTCAGACAAGGAATAATTCGTAAACGCTGTGATCTGTTTTGTCATATTTTAGATTATCTCATACAAAATCAAAACAAGGTAAGGCATTATTTTTACGCAGGTAGTCGGCGGAATAGCTCCTGCAACCTTTGGACAAGAAAGGTTTACACGGCTTTACACGTATGAAAAATTATCCCAGAAAAGAAGTTGACACGGGTACTGGGGCGTACAATATAGGTGCATAATATATACGGGGCTGAACTTCGGACTTCGGCAAGTTAAGGGAACCCACAATTTTAGCTCAGCTGACGTCTGACTATTAGCTGATAAGTAACCCGGTATATATGTGCTGTAGTTATGATTAATCGTCCGTCCGTCCGTTAATTTCGTGTTAAGAGAATTTGTTAAAAGGCTACACTTGTCTAGTAGTTCGGTCCTTCCCACAGTGCCCAAACAGAAGAGATTCGTTTTGAGTAGAAACGACCTCTGGCGGAAGGGTGCACTTTAATAGGAACCAGCGAATTTACGTCACGGTAGTGACGTCATAGTCTCATCTACTATATGTGTCGGCACGGAGACTTTGCATGCAGCAGGGAGAACTTATGGCGTTATATGTTGCGCGGCATATATTATATATAGATGCATGAACAGCCATGCGGGTTCATTATATATAGGCCTAGATGGAAATGGTTTACCCAGAAAAGTCGGTTCACTGACGGTGAGAATAGAACCCACGAACTTCCGATTTCCGGCCTGCTGCATGCAAATCGTGCAGACACATGTACTGGTTGAGAATATGACGTTTTATACTATATACTTCAATGTTATCGAATTTTATAACAGATATTTCAGTACCACACATGCATGTATTTTCTTCGAGCCTTAAAAAATACCACAGTCTCTGGATTGTTGTCAAGTAAATGATTAGTGGAGTTCGCGTCGGATAATATTTATCGAGCGCTTGTTCACATACGAACCCTTTTGAAGGGTTCCAGCCTTTGGCACATCGATATGTGTGTTAATTTATCAAAAAGATGACAGACTGATTAACATCAATATTAAGCTATGCATCACTTTAAGCCATTTGATTCGATCGTGTAGATTCCTGTTGACACAGGCATCAGATTTCTTTCTACTCTAAACATGTCATTGAAATCAGGCCTATTATTTGTTTCATTTCGTGGCCATGTCCGCGTTGTCAGCCAAAACTTTGAATTCTATACTTTGGCCATACTTGGTAAAAATAAAACTCTATACCGGTAATTGGAGCTTATGCCTATGAGACTTTTATGACATAGAAAAATGCCTTTCACATTGCTGTTTAAAGATAGAACATTCAATAAAAAAGAGGGTTACATTAAGCAACAAGAGAAAGTTAATGGTGAAATGTAAATAAAACTGCCGATCCTGTTAGAAATAAAGTCTATAAAGAGGCGTCAATAAAGAGGGATGGGGGTAGGCCTATACAGCCTCCCCCCCCCCCACCCCCCCACTTTTTAGCGGGGAGCGATGGTCAATGTAATCACCCCCCCCCCCCCCCCCCCGATATCGAGAGAATTATATTTATATATTGGAAATGAACTACTTTAATAATTAGATTAAAACTTTGGTTCTATTTCTGAGGTTACTATGAAATATTATACAATGTATATCTAAACCTGTTTAGACATATACTTGAAACGTAATACCTTATTATTTATAACCTTGTGAGTGTGTGTGTCACTCATCCCCCTAAGCTTTGCAGATAATTGACGCCAATGCGACTGGCACGAAACTAAAGAAAATAAAGAATCAAACCGACTGGGAAATTATTTATGCTTAAACAAAAAAAGCATAGAATCTTAATTTCCGGGCTGCTTATCTGTAACATTTAAACTAATCTGCATGGATATCTGCAATGCTAAGTAGAGAGCACTCTGAGAGCGCATTACGCCTCCAGGGGCGGACTTAATATTCAAGATAACCTTAAATGTTAATAAGCATTTTCCTGAGTCAAGTTTCAATTCTTCCTCTTTGCTAACCAATTTTATAAAAAGACAAAAAGAAAGAAACAAACAAATAGAAAAAGAGAGAAATTACCAGAACGACAGGGCCTACACAGACCTGCCATATTTTGAATGCCGAAGCTTCTGGTGACAAATCAGGCAAGTTGTGCAAATGAAAAAAGATGGCGTTGCTTAATTCCTGTGTTCCCCCTTAAACAAATACTAGTGACCTTTCGACATCTACACATATGCAATTAAAGAATTCCTGTCACGTGTTTTTCTGTTTGTTATCATGGTTATGGATTTTGTGTTTATTATTGGCATGTAGATTAACCTATTACAGGGCCTTTGTAGGTACATTTCTCAACATAAATTACCTGAAGTCCATTAATATATGACCAATGTAAGCTAAAAATTCATTAAATTGTACAATTAAGTAAGATGAACGGATTTCTTCAAGAGATATTGATTGGAATTGGATTAATTAAGGATATGCAGGAAGGCTTGCCTGAAATTTCAGAATAATTACTAAGTCAGTCTAGGGCACTAATGATGAGGGATTAAGTTATCATCCGCTTAAAAGAGGAAATCCTGACTATGGTGCCAGGATGATTATAAAGCCAGTCTTTTGATCTAACCCTTTTGGTATTAATTTATCATCGACTTATGGAGACAGAGGAAATCTTGAACTGGATTCAAGAATAAATGATGAAGCCCGAGTTTCGTGGTAAACGTTTGGTTTAAATTTATTATCATATCAAGATAATATATGAACCTCCGATCATCTCAGTCTGTATGACTGTCTTTAGAGTAAAACAGAAATTATTTGCTTAGTATATTTCTGGGGAATACCGTGTTAGTTCTTGTATCTGTTTGTTAATTTATTTACAGGCAAAGTAAATATGGTTCAGTACCCTAACAGATCATGAAAAATATTCAAAGCTTTATCCTAATTGTCTCTGTACCATTCCTTGATGATATCTTGAAGGACATAATTGTCTTTCTGTGCTTAATATAGAGCACATATATATATATATATATATATATATATATATATATATATATATATATATATATATAAGCATACACGTGGATGCTTCAGATCAAGTAAAGATCAAGGAATTTGATCGTTTACACAGAGATATAGCCAGACTCATATTTTGCCTCACGTCCATACAGTGTGTTTCTTTGATGACTTGCGTGCAATGGTTTTATATATCTGATCACACCAAGGTTAGTTAGCAGCTTTTATACATGAAGGAGTAAGCTAAAGCCTGGGCCTCCTTCCATATCGCCTCACGATTCTGTCAAGGGAAGCTAGAATGTAGTGTTGGGAATGAATGTGATGAAATTGAAACGCGGCACTTTCTCCTCACGGGATTTCATGTTCATCTACGGTACTGACATATACGGTACGGTTAAGGCCAGACATTTTTAATTTTTCGGTTTACGAACCCGCCGACCTCCGATTTCCTCATTTCAGAAAAAAAATAAAATTTGCATTTTGACTTTTTTCCTTTTATATTGCGTCGCTGTATCCAACACGGTTGTTGACAAATGATATGTTTATTGACCGTGTGTATTAGATCACCTCAAACGTTAGAACTCTTATGATTGGCTAATAAGGTCACTTTCATAATGACAGATAGCGGGTTTAAGCCAATCACAGTAGGGTATCCTTGGGCCATAAAATGCAATTGATTGGCCATCAAGTAGTCAAAAGATTCAGCAGGGAAAATGAGAATTCTTGGAGAGTTTTCAAAGTTCGTTTTCTGCACTACAGTTGCATTTTCAAAGCAGCGTTTATGTCATATTTACCTCGTTAAACATATTTGTTTTAGATAGATATGAATGAGAAAAGAAAATTATTTTGGTTGCATAGCGGCTTTACCAGCTTGCCACCGTTAATAACTTGCTGGATATACAAACAAATTTACTTCTTAAGACTAATTATTGCATTCAAAGTCAGACGCTATTAATTTACTACTGCAAATTGGCTAAGTTTCACAAGTTTACTCTTAAAAAATATTATAACTTGTCAAAACTTTAAACTTAACGCTTAAACGAAAATTACTGAACAGATGAAATTATATGTACTGCAGGAGGTCGTCATGTATTCTTTGAAAACTCCAGGAATTCTCAGGGTTTCTGCAGGATTTCCAACTACTGTAGTCTTAGTGGCGCGGGTTGAAGCGTAGGCTTTGAGGGTATTTTTTATAGTCAAAACAAAAGCAAGCTAAAACCAAAGCCATTTAAATTCAGAAACTTTGAAAGGATTCATTTAATTGTTCCAAGCTGGAAGCTTTAATGTGTATGGATGCCGAAAAGCAGTACCTGACTGACAGTGGCCAAGTGACGGCATATTAAACCGAGTACGGTACGTACTGTCACGGCCGTGGTAAGAAATGCAGATGTTAATTAATAAATATTAAAAGATTATTAATACTTTTTAAAATTTTTGAATGTCATCTCCAATGGAAACCTCACTTAATTAGCAGTTGTTGTATAATCATTCAATGTGATCTCCAATGGAAACCTCACTTTATTAGCAGTTGTTGTATAATCAAAGGACTATCAAACATGCGCAACACCAAAATGGAAAGGCCATGGTTATGAATCAAACAACTCGAGTTCCGTGTTGTTGACATTTGATAAACAATAGGCGAATAGCTGCAAGTTGCTCATTGATATTGTCATTTACCACTGAAAAATAAAACTTCAGTCTATCATGCTAGCAGTGAATATTTAGTTTTCTCCTTGCATATCTGACAAAAATATATTATTTTGTATTTGTATAAGTATTTGACTGGTCTTTAATTTGTAAAACTTTATAAAATAGGCAGTTCACTTGGCAGGGACAGTGACTAAAGTTTTATTTCAGGTGTGTATGAAATCATATACAAGTTATACTGTTTAAACTTTTATTTGTCATTATTTTACCTTCGATGACATTTGAATGGCTTGAAATAACATGGCACACGCATGATTCATGTGGAAAACTCAAGAGGATGATGATAATATTTCAATTTTTATATATTGTTTTTTATATTTTATATAGGTTTATAAAGTGCCTTTTTAAAAATGAATTGTATAACCCAACTGTACAATACAGGATTCATGAACACCAGTATCTAGGTTTGTTCCAATTTTTTTTTTTTTTTTTTTTTTTTTTTCCTACCTCCTACCTATCACTTTTGTCAAACATGTTCGTAAACCAAAGAATTAAAAAAGTCTGGCCTAAACCACGCCCTCCTACTCTTAATCATTCTTGTCCCATAACGTATAGATACGTTCCGTTCTTCCAAGTACTGGCCACGATCTCGCCAAGGTACTGCTACTGTAATTCACCTGTATGACGGCTTTGTCACGGCAGCGTCAATCATCAATCGTTAAGCCACGTTTTCATACGCTATCCTGCGGAAGTGGACTACGTTCTGGATTGACAAGAGGATCTGCCGTGGCAAAAGGTTTGACACCAGAATTAGTTCCATCCCGTGTGCCAAGACTTAGAGTCTGTACCAGGGGCCAGCTTATGTCCCGTTATCTTTGAATATTTCAAAGACAACGTGAAACCCTCACGACCAATTGCGTTCATTCATTGTTCCTACCAGGGGCGTCAATTCTTCTACAAAGGAAGGGGACGGCTCATAGAGGTAGGTTTGAGCAACGTTATGTAAACCCAAAAATATTAAAATATCTCATTGTTCAATTATGAATATAAAAATATAAGTGTATACAATATATATATATATATATATATATATTAATATATGTTTATTATATTTAAATATAAATTAAGGTTCACACGCATATATATATATATATATATATATATATATATATATATATATATATATAAATATATATATACTTGTGAACCTTAATTTATTTGAGTTAATATGGTTAAGCAGAAAGGCTGAAATGTTACTTAGGTTTTTCATTCTATATATTGATACATGTATATTTTATTTCCACTTCTCTTACTCTCTGAATAGAGGCGGGATGATTACATTTAGCATTCCCCCGCCCCTTGAAAAGATGTAGGGGATATAAACCCCCTTTCCAATGTATTGACGTCCCTGAGACCCAGGCCACGGAGCACGGAAGCTAGTAAGAGATACATCACCAAACTGGTCTCAAGAATGGCATCAACCCTCAGGGGCGTCAATATAGGGGGGGGGGGGGATTGGGGTATATACCCTCCCCACTTGTTAGCAAGGGTGGGATGGTCAATGGAATCATCCCCTCCACCTTTATCACTTTTTAGAGAATAATACCATAACATTGCATCTATTTTCTAAAAAAAATGTCATATCTAAACCTTGCTTAGAATTTGCAAAATAACTTATTTTCTTAAACATTATAATTATTTGAAATATGATAAAGTATTTATTAATAATTATTATATAAATAGTCGAATATATCATTCAGAGACGGAAAAAGGGATATATATATATATATAAGGTGAATATATATATATATATATATTTTCAAAGTCACCCCCCCCCCCCCCCCGAAAGAAAAATTGACGCCACTGTCAACCCTTAACTGCATGTATCACTACGTCCAGTTTGACATAAATTGAGGCTCAGTTCCCGGAGTGCTTTCTAGTTGTATAAGATCGCACGAAATTCGAGTTTCCCTATTTATTGTTTTAGGAAAACTGGGATGATAAAGAGAAAACATTTAGAGTTTTACACAGTGCCGTCTTCCGGCCAAACTTTTTCCTTTTGTTCCGTGGAAATCGTTGGAGCTGCTAATGCAGTAAGTTGTACTTTGTTCTTTTGTTCATAGCAAGCATGTCCCTGCGGTATCGATTCCATCGATCCTGTATTCCGTAGCCACAGGAAGAAACCTTGATGTCTGCATCCGCCATAGGTGTGATCAGCACCGATTTTGCCACGCGCTACCTGGGTTTGGCCACCTTGCCTTTGTAAACCTGAAGAGTATCAAATAAACTTGTCAATGGGAGGATGTGGTCTTTTCAGTAAAAGCAATATCCGTGGGCATGCCTCATACAACGTACCTAATAACAGGGTAAATATGCTTTAGTTTACCACTAACGAGCTGTATTTATGAAATTTGTTTATGTTCGCTCTCCTTATGGTCTCCTATATGGCCTTTATATTGATACCCCCTTAGTACAGTACATACACCTTAAAACACCTTGTAAACAGCATTTGACTAAAGTGACGGATATACCTAATAGTACAGTAAACCCTCGCTTGTACGACTACCTTGAAAATGCGACCACTTTACCGAGGTCCTGTCGGTGGTGGTGATATCGGTGTATATGGTGTTTTCATACTTGTAATATATAAGTCTAGTATTGTAAATCTCTCTCTTATATAAATGTGGGTATTAGGCTGTACTGTGTTGTTAGTTAAAATAACGTCTTTGATTTAAACAGGTCAGCTTAGCTAGATGGAATATGTAAAATGTAAAATAAAATGTGACATATGTCATGATCATGATAATAATCATAATAATATATTAATGTGAACATGAACCTTTTGTTCGTTAGGGTTTCAAATTCGCGATATTCGCGAAAGGGAAAGTATCGCGAAACTAAAACCTTTGAGAATAAAACGTCCTAGACTGAAGATTATAAATGATATCGATCTTTCTAATAATCCGCCATTAATGAACAATTATTTCCTCTTGGTCGATGTATATTACCGTGGGTCCCCGTGCGATTGTCAAGACTTTGATATAATTTATTTTTTTGAAAAGTAACACTATGTTGATCTTTTGCATGGTGAACCTTGGAAAATTGATGATTCGTGAAACACTGAAAAATATTGAAAATCGCGAAAATTGTAACCCCGTTAATAAGAAACCCACCCCAGTTTACACGAAAACAAAGAATGGTGCTATCCTGGCAGGCCGTCTGCAGAGAGAGAGCGATGTTAAAATTTTATTCCTCTAATATTTATACCAAAAGATGAAACTTGGTTCTGTTTAACATATCGATTATCTCTTCATGTTTGATCACAAACTCATAATATCTTGTTAATAAAAAAAAAAACAGAGAAAATACGTGTATTTTTTTTTGGCTATACCATCGTCTGATAAGATGGTTAGAGATCATAACAGTTTTTTATATCGAATGATGATTGGTGAGTTACAGGCTCATATGACCACGATACTATGGGATTCAGATTATCCGACTCGAATATCATGATGGCACTCCACAAAGGATAATAACAATGACAATATAAAATTCAAAATGGAAATTTAACGCCATACTTCTAGTTATACGCATGTGTTCCTAGCATGAAAGATGTCATAATGATTTTATATTTATAAAAGATGTTACATCACTTTAATATGCAAGGACTCATTATTTAAATCAGTCCATCCACAGACATTATTAATCACTACAGTCAAGCTTGCTAATATTGCTAATATTTAATATACGTTATATTAATTATTGCTAATAACTGCTTCATCTGCAGGCTTAAACAGGAAGTCAAATGATGTTTTTCAGACTTGAGTAATTTCACTCGGAACTCCTCGGCCGTATTCGTATTCGAGTGTCTCGCGAGATGAGGCGAGATGTACCGAGTGGAGTAGCGTACTCCTATCATCAATACACTTCCATGTATACCTAACTCCAAAATCGTCCCCTTCGTTCTTCGTTCGTTATTTCTGTACATGTTCACATGCAGCTCTTGGAGATAATAGTTGTGTGTTACAGGGCCCTCAATTGACTCCTGACGAAACACAGGAACTTTATAGGAGCACTGAATATAGGAGATTGTTGCGAGTTTTAGCCAGAAATATAGATCAATGTAGGCGTTTTCACTGCACTGTTTTGTGTTACTTTGTTACTTACCATGACTAAAAGTTCTCCAAACAGCATCTCAAAGTCTACTGTAGATAGTTTTACTTGTATGACTACAACATTTAAAGAGTCCCAATCAACTATCTGACCTTTATAAACTAAAGGTAAACCCTCGGACATTTTATAAAAAAATGGGTCAGAAAAGGTCGATATCACTACACACAGGCTGCTTGTTTTCTTTATATAAACGTGTTTATTATATATGGGGGCCCGCAAAAATAAAACAAATTCAATAAAGGGATCTGGCGGCAAGTCAGATAAGCCAGAGCTTTGCAATTGGCGTTTTGCAACAACTGACCTTTCTACCTCTAAATATATGCAACATACCAAACCAGGTTACATGTTTATCCCGTTTGTCGAAATTGCTGTGTTTACAAACATATTGTCGATAAACAAATTCAATGATCCTTCACGGAGAACTTTTCATGACCAGAATAACCCTTAGATCATCAATATATACACATAGGAAGCAAGAAATCACATATTTTTTCCAGAGGTAGGTGAATGGGTACCTTTAAATTTTCAGTGCTCCTTCTGCCAGAGGATCCATCCGGCCGCCAGAGGGCGTTTCTACTCAAAACGATATTCCTCCTGTTGGACACTGTATGACGGCCATAACCAATCGTCTCAAATGACACAATTTTAACGTTAAAGTCCAAATTCACGCAGGAAGAGGTTTATTATGAGTAGAATCGACCTCCATCAGCTGTGTTCCGCATATTCGAATATCTGCGATTCACAAGAAAAACATTTGCATCCCATATAGGACGGAACATTTTCAGAACATTTTCAGTATGTTACACAGACGTTTTAAGAATACATTAAGAGAAACATGTTTAAAATATGTCCAAGGCATTCAAAGATATAAAACTTATTCTAACAAATGTAACAGATTTTTCAGTTTAATTTTGATGAGATGACGAAAATATTATGACAGCATCTATAACTTTATAACTCTGCATAAAATGATTTCTGTAGGTAAGAAATATTCAGTTACATTCTAAGAATGTTATAAGAATCTGTTTTCATTTTGAAAATGCAACACATAAAAAAAATTGATCTTAAATAGTATATGTTTTGATGGATTATAACAGGATAAAACATTCTGTATAACACAGATCATTTTTAAAACCATACACTTAATTTTATTTTAATGTTTAGGTATCATTTTAAACACATTTTCACCTCCCTTTTGTGCCTACATGGATGGTCTTCAGTACTAGTGTCTACATGCGCCTCGATATATAAGTTTCCTCCCCGATGTTCATGGTCCTTCAAGAGTTAATTAAATTCTTTTGTTATTAGTGTGCGATTGTGTTGAGGAATAATGCAGGTATAGTCTCGCCCCTAATATAGCGTTAACTGAATTATCAAGAAAGCCCAAGGTCAATGATTACATATATCACTGACCGGAAGTGACATCAACACTATAGACTGGTGTCCTTCGCTAATATGGCCTGCTCTTGTGATGGGCGCAGATGACCGGGCCATGGTATATCCAGTCAAATAAAACCTTTTCAACCATATTGATTAAAGCTTCTCTGATCCGCCTTTGATCTGGTCATTCCAGACCTCACAATGACTAATTGAATCTTGCAAATCCTTTGGAACTTATTGGGTATACATATCAGTGGCTCCATGTTTATATATTCTAATGGAGATCCGTGTCTTATTCGGCCATCTTTCTCCTCGATTTAAAAGGAACTTAGTTAAGTTGGCATGACACTAGGGGTGGATATCCGAGTTCACTTAGTTCTCTATTAGACCAGTTTCAGCTTTGTCCCTTTATGAAGTTAGGCATTTCAGTCGCACATCCATACATATTTACAGGAACAGTCAGCCTTAAATACTGTTAACATTTTTTTCTTAGGGTTTTGAATGAATGAATTTTTATATAGTGATTGATTATATATGTATATATATACCAACAGAGTGTATATATGCCCAACGGAACGCGGGAAGAATGTCTCGCTGTCCATGAATCGCTATGTTCCTGCCAGCGATACAACCTAGGTGGCCTCGTCACTTAATTGTTAATCGAATCCATTTAGACTTAAAATTATCCCTTTAGCGTTCCGTGTTGAAAAGGTTCCCAATACATTCATACCTGGATCTCCAAAGCCCCCGTCTCTGTTCTGGGATTGACCTTATAGTATTATTTACTCTTACTGCTTTTTATAGGTCCTTTCTCTTTACTTAATTGCTTTCAAGGCTATTTGATTAGAAATTTTTTTTTGGTTTCACAACTGATATTTGGCAAGTGGTGGAAAAGTAATACTGTTTCCAATCAACATTTGATGACATTTACCTTCTTACATGAAAATAATGGTAGATTTTTTAAAGTAAATTTATATTTTAAAATTTCATTAAATTTATTGTAAGTTTGGTAACATCACCAAGGCATATCACATCGGAGAGTTTTGTATTATCTTTAACTTCAAGAAATTTAGATTTTAAAATTTTCATTAAACTTATTGTAAGTTTGGTAACATCACCAAAGCGTATCACATCGGAAAGATTTGTATTATCTTTAACTTTTAGGTTTACAGTGACTTATATTTTTATGAGGTCTGAAGTTTAAACTTTATGACTTTTGACCAGCAAAATGATCAGTAAATACATTGACGATATAATTATGTAACACTCTCGGTAAAATAAGTACATGGTATTACATGGTAACGATAAATAAATATTTACTGTGGATGGAAAGTTTAATGTGATGTAAAGGAACTAGTCCGTTCCACCACCCCTGTCCACCTGTTTTCTTCACGATTTTTCTGTGAGTCAAAGGACTCTTGGTATTGTTTACTCTTGTTTACTCTTGGTATCCATGGTAAAATAAGAATCCATTACTCAGTCTTCACGATCAAAATTAGTTTTGTTACCATTAAACAGAATGCTGAGTGTATAATTTAGTTTTATGAGTGAGTAATAAGATTTCAACATACACATATATGACGTTTTATAACCCATAATTACCGAGCCTTAACAATTACTGCCATGATATTGTAAATTGACAACAATTTAAACGTCATTACCTGATACATAACATCTAATATATGATACAGAAAAAAAAAACTTTTTTTTACAACGTCAAACATCAAGCATCTAAATATTTATTGGGTATCCAAAACCAAAGGTTGTTAAAGTGCTCAGATTACAAGAAATAAGCGAGAGTATACAAGCAAACGCTGTGATATAATAAAACCTTCATTACAGTAAACAACCGAAAGCTATAAATCCTTAGTGACCATCGCTTTGGCATTGCTATTAGAATAAAACCATTTGTAGCCTTCTGTAGCCTTGCGCCTGTCACTTGGTGCTCGATCCATAGAAAATAAAGAAGAGGAAAATAAATGACAGAAATTAAGAAAAAAAACCCTTTCAGTCATTGCCAATATTTTATGTCACCCATTCCGTTAAGAGCACCTGTGGTTGCCACATTTCCGATCGGTAACATGACCCCCGGCTCTCAACCGAGACAAGCTTTGAAGTACCTTGCATTAGATAACTTGATATTTAGATGAAAGTTGTGTTACCGGCCTGGAATGATCAATTCGCCTGTTCTTAATGGGTTTCAACTATTATTGGTGACTGCATAGTTTTACCCGAGGTTTACCTGAACATAGGTCAGCAATTATTATTTACGTTTACCATGACTCCGCTATAACAAAATATACCGTAATATCTTCCTTTTAGCGCCGCAAATGGTCTTTGTCTTTGAAGGTCAAGACAGTTATCGATTGTTACTGTTAAAATAGAGCAACTGCATGGCACATAATATTGCTTTCAATCTTTTTTCGGAGATAATATGTACTTTGGTATATCGACTGAGCGCACCTGCAATCCGTTGTCTCATCATATATATTGGGCCGGGCTTCATGCATTGATACTTTTGTAACGATAGATAGTAGGGAGCAATCAGATAAAAATAATGTTTAACATATGTAGAAAAAATCTGTGTGGACGTCTTCATTAATGCAATGCTTTTGTAAACTTATTATAGCTTAATATAGAATATCAATTCATAAACATTTTTTTAATCAATGCTGATATTTCAACAATGACATAACCGAAGGAAAAGTTTCTGTTTAAGGTCATTCCATGAACAAATACAGTTAAATTATTTTCCTCCATAGGTCTCTTGAACCATATCCTACGGTTGATATACTCCATGACTGAGTATAAAAGACAGTAAGCTGATATGTAAATGACAGAACATCATTTTTTTTGTCAGTCTTTTGGATATAATGAACTTCGTCGCTTCTTTGCCTTTTTCTGTCGAAGATTTTACTGTGAGTGTATTATGTTCTTAGATTTGTTTCTTTATAGTTTTATCCCTTGAATGAGACTTAATTGATACGCCACCATATAAAAAAACTAGCACAGATACTGGTTTCGGCAGATATTTTGAGGAATGAACTAAATAAAGAATTGCCTCATGTATTGAATTTGTCATAATCTTAAACTAATTTGTACGGTATGTTCTGTTTCGTTTTGTTATTGTCGCATTCCTTCATTGCAGCTTGCTTTATGAAATTGATCTGCCAATTAAAAATAAAAAAAAAAAAAAGAAATGGTAGATTTTAACGTGAACCCTTCGGCTTTTTCAAGAATCATGGCTCGGACGTCTCCCCTTCCATGGTAGGAGATATAAAATGTATACATAGCATGTCGTCATCGTCAGTTTCGTCGTCCTTAATCGTCATCGTCTGTATCATTTCCCGTGAACGCGAGAACCACTCAAATTTTATTGTGCAATTTGAAATTTGAATTGTTTCTCTTAATTTCTCGGACAAGTTTGAAAACTGGTGACCTTGGTGAAACTTGAATTGTTTCTCTAAATATCTCTAACAAGTGGTGAAATTTGAATTGTTCCTCTATATATCTGGGACAAGTTTGAAAACTGGTGATCTAGTTGAAATTAGAATTGTTTCTCTAAATATATCGGACAAGTTTGAAAACTGGTGACCATGATCGTTTTCAAGGCGAAGAAGGCTCAGACCAGTTAAAAAAACTGGTGACCTTGACATTATATTAATGGACAAATCTTTTGAAAGATTTTCTAAGCCCTTTAACCTTTAAAGTACATCATATTATTTTCTACAACTTGAAACACCAAATGTTTTAACCAAGTGCTAAGAGAGTTTGAAAAATAATGAGTTTTATATTTTTAACTTGACTTTAAGGTCCAATCTGTGAAATGTGATTTCTGTTGACACCATCACTTTTAAAGACGGGCATATATTCTCTCAAAGTTGGGGATAGGGGGTCCACGGGAAGGGTAGACATATCTGTTTTTCTATTCGCAAAAACAAACTCATTCTAGAAGACTGTACATTTATATATCTCTGTGCAAAAAAGACCTCATAAATGGACTTTTTAAATTTTTTTCAAACGATTGTCTTAAAGGAAAGAAATGTTGCATGAATTTCTAGTTGATCCCATTGTAAACATTAATATTGTTGTTGTTTTTTTTTTGTTCATCTGTCTCCACCAAGGTACTGCCTTTTGTGTCGCCATCTGGTAGAAGCAAGTCCTTCTTTATTGCATATTTATTTGGAAGAATCTTAGACAGAGATCATGATTTTCATGATTTTTATCATAGTTCGGACCTAATCGGAACGTCACAACTGTAAAAAAATCTGTAGTCAAGTCTTATCGTGTAATTAAGACTACACTGATCGTTTTTCAAATTATACTAGGTGTATAATAATGATTTTGATGTAATCTGATCATCATAAGAGCTGAACAGCTCAGTTTTGACTTTGGTATTGACAAATCTTCCAAGTCTGTATTCATGTTACAATCTCTGTCCATGTAGGGCTCTCTTTATATAGAAAATCAGTGTGTTTATCAACCATGAATGACAGTTTTCCTGTCTTCGCTTTTTAAAGGTCTTAAATTAACCTTTCAGGGAAGCCATGGTCGATCACCTAGCAAGCAACGATCACGTTAGGTGATATCGATCTTCTTAATGGCCTACGTGAGCGGATATCCAGTGAACTGCCACGAGACACCTGATACCCCATGGTAAAATACACTCAAATGCTTGCTGCCTCGGCATTGGCATTCAAATTAAATACACTCGATAGATATACACTTAATTGATCATCACCTTGGCATTGTTACCCAGAAAAACTTCAGTTCTTGTTATACATGTCCGACACCTCTAGATGATACGCACAGAGCGAGACTTCTTTCAGACATTAACGATATTCAGTGGCAATCATTCCATACTATGGTGCACCTAGAATTATCTTATGTTCTTCTTGTAGTAGTGGCAGTTTTCGTATCTTTATCAGTATTATTATTAGTATAATCATATTTTGTGTTTTTATCATCATTATGTTTATATATTATTGATGATATTATTATTATCATCATCAAAATGCAGATAAAAATGGTATAGCCCTGTACTATAGATTCTATCTATATGAAAAGTCATTCGCATGGACTCAGTTGCCTTGGAATAAAAATCAAAGGCATAAGCACCAGAAGTAAGACCTTCTTTTCTTGGATTAAGCCTCCCAGGGAAATGAAATATACAAACAAAAGTTAAGCATGATCCAGATTTAATGTTTGTTCAAGCTGTGCATCTCCTGATGTTACCTTTCATAAGACGGTTCACAACTGTCCAAATGACAAAAAATTCCAAAGTTCTCAAATTATCTGGTACACGAAATGAAAATCACGCATACACATATTACTTGGACTCATGTTAAGTTATCTTTTATCAGAAAGCGCCAGAATTGCTTGCAATCAATAAACAGTAAAGTTCTGGTTACAAAAGAAGGTTATATCTTGTACGGTAACCTAAAGGATTTAACACGTAGGCCTCGCTGTATTGTCTATCCATAATTATCGCATGCCAACGAGATAATATCGCGTGCGGATGAGATAATTATCGCGTGCCTACGAGATAATTATCGCGTGCGGACGAGATAAGTATCGTGTGCCTACGAGATAAGTATCGCGTGCTGATGAGATAAGTGTATAGCGTGCTCACGCGTTAATATTTTCTGATATTTACAAAGCTGTGTTTTTGATTCACGTAAGGCCACAAAATTATATATTCTTTTACAATCTCTATTAGGAAATATGTACATCAAACAAGTAAATTTTATATTTTATTTTCTACCAAATTATTAGTAACTGGTATTTCCAGATATTTAAAAAGACGTGCTTATCTTACCGTAGGGCCACAAAAACAGTTAACTAACTTATTGATGATAAATACACTAAGATAAAATAACAATTGCCAGTTTAACGGTGGTAAGAATTATGTGCTACAATTCTTGAAATGGGGAATTTAAACCATATAAATTGTAAATAATTTTCAATGTAAGAAAAACATCAATTTTGAAATATAGACAAATAGTGAATGAACAAATAGGATGGGGTTGGGGGCGGGAGGGAGTGCATGGCCCTCCGCGGCACCCCTGAAGCCACGCTCGTTGAATCAATACCGGGTGCTTCAAAGCAAATAATTTTGAATCGTCAAAATTAGGAGCGGCGATTCACTATATATTCCTTATTTTGTTTCGTTTTGCCTTACCCTTTTCTGCCATCGGATTAATATTACACACGTCATTCTTACAGTTCACTTTTACCCTTCCTAAAATATTCATATATGTCACTTTATACTGACATTTCACAAAACAGTCCAGCCAGGAAGCATTCATATTATATTACAGGACGGTTATGCTATCGATCAGCTTTATATCTATATGCGCACATTTCAATCACCGTGACAGAAAAAATAAAGATACATTTTTAGCTCAGCTGACTATAAGTCATGTGAGCTATAGTCATGGTCCATTGCCCGTCGTCCGTGCTCCGTGTCTCCGTGTCTGTCTGTCCGTCCGTTGGACTGGCACTTTTTGAAACCGTTAGACCTATGAATGAAAAATTCGGCATACTGTTAGATGTCCCCAAAATCTCCTACCATACCAAAAATTGGGTCAATATGACTTCGTTCCTTCAAGATATTTAGGAAAAACCTCAAATTTCAATTAAAAAACCTATTATCACACTTGAGGACTACCTATACCCCTAATATCAAATCCACTCATCTGTTTTTCTTAATATTTACAACAAGTAAAGTCATATATATATATATATATATATATATATATATATATATATATATATATATATATATATATCCTGTATACATGCCAGAAATTAAGTCCGTTAAGTATAATATCTTTAAGTTTTGGCCCGAACATAATGGACTTTGTAAAAAATCCGGGAAAATATTTACTCAATTAACATGAAATATTTTGAAACTAGAGACTATTTCCCCAAGTATATAACTTTGTTTAATTAAGATTCAGTTGTTAACCCAAAATTAGATCTGAAATTTGTAAATTTTAAAGTTATTAGCTTAAAAATAAAATCAATACCTTAAATTTCGCCAAACTTTGACCATGGCACGTTTTTTTTTTCCTGCAAGTACTATGATTTAATTTTCACAGCATGTAAACATAAATATTTTATTTGTTTAAATCTGAAATTTGAAAATAAAAGCTTGAAAATCGGGCAATTCATGGATTTTTTTCTTGAGGCTGTAATGTAGTCATTTGCTTTGTCCAGATGCAGGGTCCTGCTCCAGGTCACTGAAAATCAGCTATACCTAGGTCTCTGATTTGTTACAGTCACTGGGGGAGATTCCCTGCTGTGAAACAGGTGTACATTTATACTCATATCACCACCCCAATCCCCCTGCCTCCTCCCGTCAAAATTGTGAAATCTTAATCAAGTATTATTTTTTAGATATTTATTGCTTTGCAAATTTAAAAGATATATTTTATATTAGATATTTGTGGTGAATAAATATACATTTATATGCCTGATGTGGTGTTATCTGACAAGATTGAGATTTATGATGATGCAAATTAGAATTATGAACCAACTTTTATATTCAGATATTTATGTTATATTGGAAAAGTATAGAAATATAATAAAAAAATTGATATGATAAAGAAATGAGGATCTAATATAAACATTTGTTCATTATTGATTCCGGTGCACTGGGACATTAGTTTTTATCGCAAATGTGTAAATTTAATTAAAAAAACAATAGGATTAGAAAAAAAATTAGATTTTATTGAAACATATTCTTGCCTTTGGAGAATGGAACATAAAGTGATCAGCTCTGTCCATCATCTCTCCGTTATCATTAAATATATATTAATTATGAAATTTTTCATATAAGCACTGTCGAAATAACTTTCATATGCTGTATGTGTTTGGAATTAAGCTATTTAAGTCTGAAATTTGAAAGCAAAAGTATATTCAGTTGTGTATTATTTGCAGATGTTAAACTTAAAAAAAGATATAAAATAAAATAATCAATAAATAATTGAAACTTCATATATTATCAGCTTTGTTTGTCTACCAGTCTCTCTGCCCCTTTTTTAAATATTACGTTATTATGAATGGACTTTTTTATCCTGTAAGCATTGTTGAATTAAGTGAAAATCCTATGTATATACACTATAATAATACAGATATGTTGTAATTCCCACCATTCCAACCCCCCCCCCCCCCCCCCGAGACCGGGGACATTAGTTTAATTTCAAGTGTATACGTTTCATAAAATTAAAAAAACAACATATATTTAATAATATATATTATAAAAAAAGGTTCAATTGAACAAATGTGTAAACTACTGAAATGTCAACAGTTAATCAAAAAGCCAACTAATGATCATGGTAATAGTACAGATCATTTGTTCACAAACTGCTCAAATGCTTCAGTTTCAACATTCGGAAAAAAAACATGGTCAGGTCACAAAATATTATTTGCAACAATTGCTTGCTAATCAATACAAACCAATCATGGCAACCAACCATGGCCTATATTACCTCTTCCTCTTACACTCCCTCCATTCGATATTTTATTTTAGATTTTTACCTTCAAGGTCAACTTCAGCTGAGCACAGTGACCCATGGGTCCCTTGTTTTATAAAGTGGGTAGTCCAAATACCTGAGCCAAAGGACCTTTTGTATTATGATAATTTACAAAGAAACCGATAATAATGTTGAAATCCGTACTTGTAGACTTAAATTTACGAATTCGTTTGGTAATTGAAATATATGTTCAGTGAAAAATTGGCGACCATTTTATGCTAATTAATCTTAATTTGCTAACTTCAGTGCTTACTGACACTGAGCTAAATAAATATTTTTTTATCTAGAAATCTGCATTCTAATAAATTAAGGCCGCATCCGCCATTAACTTATTCGGCAAAAATTCACAGGTTCATTTTTGCATGCCTTGACGCCGTTCCTGAATCCGAATCATGTGCCGGATCCCCACCATAATCAAAATGATTCCTTCTTGGCCCATTTCTCAAATTCTCCGAAAGTTCCACGAGATTCAGTTCATGTTTGGGTGGGTTATTTTCTGAAGAAACACACGGCCTGCAGACCAGGAAGCTCTACTGGTGATATAACATGTTTGACAGGGTCTGGCGGCATTTTGACATTCATTTCAATAACTTACATTCAAGAGAAAAGGCATAAAAAATGTTGTCGCCTATCTGTTAGGCTGAAATTCACGAACTCATTTGCTATTTGAAATGTTTTCAGTGATATTTTGGTCATTATATGTACGTATTATGAAACGTATAAAGCCTATATTTGCGTTGAAGATTTCACGCGGCAGGTTCAGAGCGTGTATAAGGTACAATTTTGGACTAACAACAGAGGATGTTTCACAAGGGTAACAAAAAGACTTGGTCTCCTTTAAATACACAAGGCTGTTCTTTCATCATAGGATTATACACCCAGCCGATAAATGGAGGGCTTATACACAAAAAAATATAAAAAATGTGACGTCGTCACGATACTGAGCAGGGTTTGTTCCTCTGCGTGGTAATGGATTATCAGATAGGAAGCCCTGTTACGATCCATAATGTAATAACTGGCCCATAATGTAATAACGGCCCATATTGTAATAAAAACGACCCATAATGTAATAATAGCCCATAATGTAATAAAAAACGGCCCATATTGTAATAACTATACCCTGCCCATATTGTAATAAAATCGCAAGTGGGTAAAACGGCCCATATTGCAATAAAATCGAAGTTGGGTAAAACGGCCAATAATTTCATAAATCAAAGTTCATGCAAATTAACTTAGACAATTCAAATATTGACTTCTCGTGACACGAATGTGTAAGTGAACATACAAGTATGAAAAACCACTGGATTACATAATGACTATTTGTTTAAAACGGTGACCAAGCTAATATGATCGAAATATGGCCATGATTCATGATTATCCTTTTATTGAATCAGTGTTTAAATAGGGTGATAAAGTATTTAAACAAGATAATATATATATATATATATATATATATATATATATATATATATATATATATATGTATCGCCAAAATGTAAATATTTTGTCAATTTTAACAGATAAAATATACAAAACTCTCATTATCGATACATTTTAATGTATTTTAATTCTTTTTTAAAATATAAATGAAAGTTTAAATTTCAGTGCGTTTTGCTCAATGTATCATAGAGAAGATTTTATATGATCTCTCGAAACCTCCCGAGATTTGGAAATTATAAATGGAGGTACTGCTGGAATTTTTTGGTGCCTATATATGTATTGGTTAAGATGTCTTAGGTTAACATGTATAACACGTCGCATAGATAAAGAGCTTTCAACGCACGTATTTGAAGTTAAAACCTGGATGCGTCATTCGTGCGATTCAAGAGTTTACAATTTAATTTTTATAAATAATTAGCCCAAACAACAAAACAACAATTTGAAAATGCCGGTTTCTGTGTTCTAGAAGTAGAGCATAGGGCGCAGAGCGGGGAGATTCAGGGGCGTAACCAGGTTTGAGGGAGGGCAGGGGGCCATGATTAGTGGCGGATCTAGAGTTTCGAAAGGGGGGGGGGGGCGCTAATATGCATACATGGGTATTATGAAAACTGTTATATATACGTGTATATATATATGTATATATATATATATATTATTATTAAAATAATAATAATTATTATATTATTATTATTATTATTATTATTATTATTATTATTATTATACGTTATATGTTAGTGTATGAAAAAATGATTTTTTAATCAATTGTGAACCTTGGTTTCATTAAGGTTAGTAACAGGTTCATGGAGAGGGTATGGGAGGGGGCAGGATATTATGTAAATGACACTAAGCGTGTGCCCTGTCATTCTTGAGCTTAAACAAATGTTATTACAATAAATATGTTATTACAATATGGGTCGTTTTTCCCACTTCCTGTTTTATTACAATATGGGTAGGGTGTGATTATTACAATACGGGTCGTTTTTATTACAATATGGACCGTTATTGCAATATGGGCCGTTTTTTATTACATTATGGGCCGTTATTACAGTATGGGCCAGTTTTATTACAATATGGGCAGGGTATGATTATTACATTATGGGTCGTTTTTATTACAATATGGGCCGTTATTACATTATGGGCCGGTTATTACATTATGGGTTGTAACAAGCCCTTTAGGTATACAGACACCTACTATTGAGGGTTGCTCTTTTTTCAAGCTTTGAGATGTAAAAGTATCTCCCAAGAGCACGTAACAAGGCATGCACTCGGCGTTTATCATCACGGGCTTCAGAGCTCATTTAAAAGTTCGAACGATGGCACGCTCCATACTAGTAAGGCCAAAACAAATAAATGGTAGGGTTCTCAGGCACCGCCCGCATCAATTTTAACCCGCCCCCCCCCCCCCCCCCCAATTTAAAAAAAAATTGAGTTTCATCTTTCATGAAGATAAAATAACACAATGTTGATACGATTTCCTTTGTTATGTTGTGCTTTTACCTAATAAGCAAAAAAAAACTGTTATTTTCATGCTTTTCCCTGATTATATGATGTTTTAATCGAAACATACAAAAAAGGTAAAAAATGCGCCCGCCCGCAGTGATTTTTTTAAAATGTGTCTCAGAACCACACTTTTTTTTATATTTTAGGCCTAACTGTTAGCTTATTTTAATCTCTCGCAGAAGACGCGTGTGGTTCCTTTCTCTTTCTCTCTGTCTCTCTGCATCTGTCTCTGTCTCTCTCACTCTCTCTGTTTGTTTTTTATCTCTCTCTCTTTGTAGCTTAATAAAATATGCTCTCTGTCCATTTTGTTTATCTCACCGCCATGTCGCGTCTTCTTTTATTCCTTTATAGCTCAGCTAACTTTCAGCTAACTTTGGTGCTGAGGGATATCGATTACCCAGCACCCAGACTGTACCAATAATATTTCAGACGCAGTAAAGATCAATTATTAACGCAGTATTAGCATCCGGTCATGCTGTCTCAGTGGCGGAAACATTACACGACTATAAAGGCTGATTGAAAAGCAATTGTGTTTAAAAATTTCTTTTAAGGTAAAAATGGATCATGCTTAATGCTAAAACAAATGACAATATGATAATAAATTCAGCAAATTAGCCTTTTATTAAGTACTCACGCTTTCATTATCTATCTCTGTCCCTGTTTGTATCTCTCTGTCTTTTTCTTTCTCTCTTTTACCTCCCTCTTTATATATATATATATATATATATATATATATATATATATGTGTGTGTGTGTGTATGTGTGTGTGTGTGTGTAAAGGCTCCGAAAATATCACTTTCATAACATTGTCGTATGAAATATAAGGTCATTAATTGCCTTGCTGCCTTGTAGTTATGAATTGCTTTGGTTGCCTTGGTTGCATTGTCTCATACAGATTTCCAGTCGAAAACTGGTTTCTATTGTTTTGTATTGTTATCATTCGGACAAACACACCGACCGACTCGCACCCTGCCAAGCCTCAGTCTCTTCACAACGAGAACTAATCAGTGTTAATTTTGTGCTTGGCAGGGTCTTCGGATGGGAGCACTGCAGGATATATATAAATATTGCTGAAAAAACCGACTTATATATATGTCACTTCGAAGTGAATACCTAAAGCCTTGCAGGCATCATACAGCAAAAAACCAGCCAACCGTAAATAATCTCGCACACGCACCCATACATGAACAAACACAAACCAACCCCATTCAATCACCTGATGAGTGCCACGCAGTGCGCACGAAACCTGCGGGTAGTGACATTAATGCATTGATGCATTTTTATGAACTTATAGCAGCTCTACTTTATGTATCGAGCACTTTGATCCTGGAATGGCAATCAAACCCTTTCTGTAATATATATATATATATATATATATATATATATATATATATATATATATATATAAATCGCGCTGCCTTGCTTTCACTAACGCCGGGTGACCTGGACATTTGCCGGGAACACCCGTTACTTTTTGGTGCCCCAAGGACCATCTCTGTGTGAAGTCGATGTCAATGTGTGCGGCCCGCCGACGATGTCACTTGAGATGATCGTTTTCTTGACTTCCAAACCACCGGTGGATAATAATATTTATTAATTGGTGTCTGTGCACAACACCATTACACATGGCCAGAGTGGACTTTTCGTGGACTCTCTAGGACACTGGTTCCATGTGTTTACACTTAGCATCGCTTCAGTGCCTTGCACTGTTAACGCTGCTCTGCCTTTATTCAACGCTCGTGCGTTCTTCGTTTGTGTTCCCGGATTATCGTCAATCTGTACACCGAGCACGGAGACTTCGTCTGAAGGGCCCTGGAGAACGTCACTCTCCTTGGACGAAATATCACGGTATTGTTTGACATTTTCCATGAACTGCATGATCTTTTCTTTGTGATTTTGTTATTGTCCATGGACTTTTTTCTTAAATAATCATAAATTATGATGTGTAAGGTATTATTACACGCTTTTGAATTTTAAATGATCATTGAATTGCTGTTTCGACTGTAAAATATGTTCACAGTTTAGTACTAAAGGTTTATTGAATTGCATGTAAAGAGTATTAGCAGTTTTTCCGGTTCGAGGTTGCCATGTTTGGTCACGTTTTCTATTGTCATCAGGCCTCGTGGTCTCGGTAATGTAAACAATGGCACAGCAACTAAACACTAACATTTGCCATTAATATTACACTCTTGACTACATGAACCTGCTAATATATTACCATCGGAGGACGACTAAAGACAGTTTACATCATTACTTCTGTCTGTCATTGTCTTTAAAGACCACATTCCATCCCATCTATTCATACATTTGCATTAAAGAGAGATGGAGGTTAAATCAGTTGATATAACACGGGTCGTCTCCATGCAAGGACTACCTTCTGATGTTAACGAATCTGAGATTATTGAGCAGTTCTCGCAAACTGAAACTCCCACACGTTTTGTTTGTTGGAGAAGCACATACTGGTCGTTGCACTGGCCGCGGGTTTGTAGTTTTGGAATCTAAAGACTCCGCCAAACGTGCCATTGATAAGCTATCAGGTTGCTCTTTACAAAGAGATTCAAATATCAATATCTCTCTTGAGCATGTTGGGGTTTCCTCCATTACTGAGGTGTCTCATCTGATTCACAACAAAATGCTCGATTCGTTAAATCCTTCTTCCTTTCAGGTATCCGAAGGTAGACGTATCTCAGTGATAGTAACAAAGCTCGGTTTTCTTTTAGATTTCGAGGTAAATCAGATGAGAGTAGAGTTTTAACACAGTTGGGGTGATGCCATTCAGGGTCCATTTGGGGCTACTGGTTACAGTGTAATATCTCCAAAGCTTCCATCCTATTCAGGGAATCATGATAAAACTGGTAGCTACGAACAATGGCGCTCCCATCTCAAATCTATGATAAATCTGCGTAACACCAGATTTTCAAATTTTGTCAGCGATTCACCTGTCTGTTAGGGGAACAGCAGGTAATGTTCTATTACATATGCCTGATGAATCCACTCCTACAGAAATACTGAATAAATTTGAAAGGTACTTCGGTAATGTGCTCCCCACAGAGGTACTTATTCAACAGTTCCACTCTTGAAAACAAGATGCCAAAGAGGATATAGTTAACTGGAGCTGCAGGCTTAATAGACAGTTAGACCTCATTAACCAGAGAAATCCTATTCCTCATAGGGAATATGAGCTAATGCTTCATTCTAGGTTTTGGAATGGACTGTATTGCAAATACATTAAAGAAGCCTTGCGTCATTGGTATGATAATGGGGAAGAACAAGATGAACTGTTTGCAGCCGCACGAGATTTAGAGTCCGAAGCTGCACATAGTTCACAGGTGAAGTTTGCATCGTCCAATCAAATTTTTAAACAAGGGGTTAAATCTTTGTCTCCTGAGAGTTCTGTGCTGGAGCAGATAATTAACAAACTGTCTACCCTAGAACATCGCTTATCAAAACTTGAACGATCCCAGACGTCCAAAACAAATAAACCATCACAAGCTAAGGTTGACGTTCGTGATAGTATTACTGTTTCGGACGAAATCGTTTGCTCTCGTTGCCATCGTAACACTCATACTTTTGATAAATGTCATGCTAAACGAGAAAAAACGGTAAAATCAAAAAAAAAAAAAAAACTAAGAGTCACCCGTGATCAGTCGTGGGAGGACACGGGTTCAGATAATACGATTCCCACAACAAATGGATGTACCCAGAATGTCCCTCTCGTAGGTGAAACTCAGGTTGATGACATGATTGCAGATGGCATTAACTGCCAAGGTCTTTCAGATACAGGTTCCCAAGTCTCTACTGTCGCTGAGGGGTTTTATGAAAAACACCTAAACCCGTCAGACGTAGTCCCAGTGGAGGAGACGATGGATCTCCGGCAACTAGATGGCCAGAAGGTAGATTATTGTGGTATCGTCCCTATTGACCTAAGGTTTTCTGATATATATTTTCAAACATTTTCTGTGCCAGTATTGGTAATGAAAAAATACATTATTCAAGTGTTTCATTTTTAGCTCAGCTGACTGAAAGTCATCTGAGCCATAGCGATCACTCTTTGTCCGGCGCCCGTCCGGCCGTCCGTTAATAGGGCACAAATCGTAACCGCTTGACCTGGAATCTTCTCACTTGACATCCAGGGAGGTCCATTAAAAATCTCCTTTGAAACCTGAAATTTTGTCTCTGTTTCCCATATTCTTCGAGCTATGGAGCTCGTAAGTACCCTCCAGGATAATCAAAGATTTGATACAAAAGCCCAAGTATCTGAGTTATACTGCATTGATCGCCATGATTTTTTGCATGAATGTTGATCATGGGGTGTTCCATCAGTTCCTACAAACTGGTGGCGCCACCTGTAATTTTTCTAATTTTTACGAATTTTTTGTTCTCTATTTTTGATACTTTCAATGAAAGAAGCTGTCATCTGTCTACAGGGCTCAAATCTTAACCGCTTGACCTTGAATCTTCTAACTTGACATCAAAGGAGGTCCATGAAAAGTCTCTATGGAAATCTGAAATACGGTCTCTCTTACCAATATCCGCCAAGCTATGGGGCTCGTAAATACCCCCCCCCCCCCCCCACCCCACCCCAGAATAATTAAAAATGTGATACAAAAACTCTGCGTTAGTTTCCAGAGAAATTCTCTGAGACCCTTGGAACAATTTTTCCGAAACCCAGCATAGTTGTTCCTTCACCTATGTTGTTGTGCCTAACAAAGACAGGTGGCCCAACCAGCAGCCTTTCTGTGCAGTACGAAACTAGGTGTCTTTTAGATAACAGGCCATATCTCAGGAGTGGCTCAATGTATTGTGCTGAAAGTTTGCATGTCTATAGATATTGGATCTCTCTATCTCATAATTGCGACTGGTGGGGCCATCTAAAATACTTTTTGCGTAGTTTCCATCTGTGCATTTGCCATCTGTTCGTCTTAGTGGTTCTTCAATGTATTGGGTTAAAATTGTGCATTTTCATAGATCCTCAAAACCCACATCTCGTAAACAAGATGGATGGCGCCGTCTGCATTCGCTTTCGCGTGGCTTCCATCGGTATATTTGCTTTCGGTGAAAATTGCTCATATCTCAGGAATGGTTAAAGATATTAGTCTGAAATTCGGCATGTCCATCTATCTTGGAAAGTTTTCTCGTAAACCAGACAGGTGGTGCCACAAACTTTCCCGGTTTTGTCGAATAAATACATGCCCTTTTCTCAGGAGTGATTTGCTGCATCTGCCTGAATTGGTGTAAACCCATAGATCTTGGACTCCATTCTTGTACTTAGGACTGGTGGTGCCATCTGCATGCCTACACATGCTTTTGGTGAAAATTGCTCATATCTTAAGAGTGGTTCAAGATATTGGTCTGAAATTTTGCATGTCAATCCTTCTTGGAGAGTTTTCTTATAAACCAGACATTTCTAAGGACTCTTCGCAAAATTCATGATTTTTTAGCACTCTGGCAGTCATTTTGCTTATTGTTCAACATTTCTTGAATTCAGCTGAGCGTCATGGCCCATGGGCCACTAGTTAATTGGTACGAACGTGCTAAAATCATGTTTAAATTTTCTACAGACAAATGCTGGTCCAAATTTCATTCAGAGTTTACACATGTCAGAACCATGGAAGAGTGTAATTAAATGTATGGCGAAAAGGGAACAGAAATCACTAAATAAATGTGATCATGTAATATCACCAAGTCTACAGTAATACCTGCTCAGTGTGATATCACTGTAAATGGTTTAACTAGAGGTTGTACAACAGGTAAAACTCTTGTTATAACTGATGTGAATGTACTCCACAGGTGGCCAACTGGATTGATTCTTCTTCCTTGTCTTCAAGAACTTGATTTATCCATAGTTACAAGTCATAGAATTCCAGTACAGGTTAGAAACATAACATAACATTCCATCACTATTCCAGCAAAAGTAATTGTTTGTAACATACAGGAAGATACCTTCGTAAACCAAATTACACCCCATTCAGACCCAGCTGATGATCAATTCTTAAACATGTTCAAATTCGGTCAAGCTTTGTCACAATCTGAATCTAGCCTACTACAACATCTGTTGCTTAAAAGGAAACATATTTTCCTCAAGTAATACAGATCTTGGACATACCGGTATAGAAAAACACCGTATAGGGTTAACTAACAACGAACCATTCAGGGAGCGGAATCGTCGTATCCCTCCGAAATTATATGATGAGGTAAAACAACACCTGAGAGAGATGCTAGAGTCAAAAGTAATAAAGGAGAGCAGAAGTCCGTTTGCGAATCCAGTGGTCCTTGTCAGAAAAAGTGACGGGACCCTTCGATTCTGTATTGATTATAGAATCCTAAATAGCAGAACTGTCAAAGACGCTCATTCCTTGCCAAGAATCGATGAAACCTTAGATTCTTTAATTGGCGCTCAATACTTTTCCTCTCTAGATTTGAAGTCCGGTTACTGGCAGGTTGAGTAAGCAGATGAAGAGAAATTAAAACAGCATTTACATTAGGTCCCCTCGGTTTTTATCAATGGGAAACCATGCCATTCGGTTTGGTGAACGCACCAGCCTCATTCCAGAGATCAATGCAAAAGACCATGGGAGACTCCATTTAAAAGAATGTCTTGACGACATAATCGTATTCTCTGCCACCTTTGAAGAACACCTTAATCGTCTAAATAACATCTTTTAGCGTCTGTATGATGCAGGCTTAAAACTAAACCCATCAAAGCCAGCTAATGCAAAACAAAGTCAAGTATCTAGGACACATAGTCTCAAAAGAAGGCATACAAACTGAAGGCATACAAAATGCCCTCAAAGAATGGCCTGTACCTAAATGTGTCAGTGATGTACACCGTTTCTTAGGCTTTGCGAGTTTCTATCTAAAATATTCTAAAATTTTGCTAAAATTGCAAAACCATTACATGACGTACTGAAAGGTCACCATATTCAGAATAAAACAAAATCCAGCAAATGTACCAAAAAGAAAATTCCATCCCAACCAAATTTTAACTGGTCACAACAACATCAACTAGCATTTGATCAATTAATAGGACTGATATCTTCTGCTCCTGTACTAGCGTTTGCAGATTTCTCTCGTCCGTTTATTGTTCACACAGATGCAAGTTTTGATGGAATCTCTGGTATTCTCTACCAGGAGCAGGATGGCCAGAAAAGACCGATAGCTTATGCTAGCCTTAGCCTAACGCCATCCGAGTCTCGGTACCCTATCCATAAGTTAGAGTTCTTAGCTTTGAAATGGTTTGTAACCGACAAATTTAAAGAGTATCTTTATCGATCACGGTTCACAGAGTTCACAGATAACAACCCTCTAACTGATATCATGTCCTCTGCAAAATTAGATGCAACAGGCCAAAGATGGGTATCGGAATTAGCTAATTACGACTTCAACATTCAATATAAAGCCGGCGAACACAACATTGATGCCGATGCACTTTTAAGTATACCTCGAATGCTAGCAGAAAAGCAGAACCAAAACAATCACTGTATTACCAATGACGCTGTAAAAGCTGTTTGTCAATTGTCGACCATACAATCACATATAATATGTAGTCTTACTTATGACCAATCCAATGCTGTTCCATCAAGTGATCCTATCGTTATCCTCAGACAAACACGATTAGACGTAGCTAAGGAACAAATTCTGGATTCGACTCTGAGACCATTCATTCAACATTTCAGAGACAATCACGTCCTAAACAAGATAGACTCATCCTGAACAAATAATTCTTTTCAGACGAATAGATAGTCTTGTGCTACGGGATAACATACTATATCGTAAACGAAAACTGAATGGCACAATTCAATATCAAATGGTTATACCTATCAGTCTACGTAAAGTTATCTGGTATTCATGACGATGTTTGGCATCTAGGTCGTAATCGGTCTCTCCCTCTTGCCCATGACCGATTTTACTGGCCGAAAATATCTAAAGACATAGATTCATACATTAAAAATTGTCCTCGTTGTATAAGGCGGAAGTCCCCTCCAGGATAAGCTCCTTTGGTGCCGATAACTTCCACACAACCAATGGAACTCCTATGTGTTGATTATCTTATCTTTGAGACATCTAAAGGTGTAGTTGAAAACATTCGGGTCATGACCGATAATTTCACCCGCTACGCTATGGCAGTTTCTTGTCGCAATACCACGGCAAAGACTACAGCTAAAGTGCTCTTTGACACTTGTCCAACACTACGGCTCTCCAGCCCGCATACACAGTAATCAGGGCCGACAATTTGAATCTAAAATAAACAAAGAACTTTGCAGACTAGCTGGTATCCATAAATCACGATGTACACCGTACCATCCGATGGGGAATGGGCAAACCGAAAGGTTTAACCGTAGTCTAATCAGTATGTTGGGTACTCTTGAGGAAGAGAAAAAGAAAAACTGGAAAGAATACGTTAGTGCTCGTAACTAATGCCTACAATTGTACGAGAAATGACGAAACCAGTTATACTTCTTCCTATTTAATGTTTGGCCGTCATCCAAGCCTCCCTGTTGATCTAGTACTTATAACTAACAACAATCCTAACCATCAAAATAACAACACATATGTTTCCGATCACATAGACCAACTTCACTCTGCCTATGATATTGCTCAGCGTGTATCCCTCTCGTCCAGGTATCACCACAAACGGTTGTATGATAAACGGGCTCGTAATGCGGTACTGGGTATTGGAGATAACGTCTTAGTACGAAGGTAGGGCTAATTGGGAAACAGAAACTGGCCAGTAAATGGGAAGAGCAGGTGTATGAGGTATTGGAACAACCCAATAAGGATATTCCAGTCTATATCGTTTACCCCGTCGGTAATAAAAGACGCACTCGTACCTTGCATCGCAATCTAATCTTACCATATACAGGGTTGCCAGTTGACACTAAACCGACAAGAGTGACAACCACCACACGCAAACCAAATGATACATCATCAGAGTCCGAAGAGTCATCAACAGATGATGACCTTTATGTTGACTATAATAACACCACCAAACAATGATCCACCAAACATTGATCCTCACAATGGCAGTTCTGACGATGCGAGTGCGTTACATTTAGAACTTGAATTATCGGATGATATGGATGAAACTATTGCATCTGAACATCCTGATGTTCCCCCGATAAATGATTCCAATGATGATGTTAATACTCCTGTTGATAATGTGAATTCTGCAGGTCTTAATGATGAAGACAATGACTACAACTACATGACAATGACGTCATGTCATCATATGATCAAACTAATGATAATAATAGCACATCGATACCTGATCAGAATAGCGACCAAGAACCTGTAAATACATTACGTAGGTCTACCCGAGAACGTCGTTTGCCAGAAAGTGTCCGGTTCGGTGATTATGTGCTTAACCGATGACTACATTTAAAATACCTTGATCATTGTTTTCAGCAAGTGCATGTGTTTGCATAAGTTTTAGCTTAAGATCATCTTGTAAGCTTCATATGGCTCGTTCTGCGATTATGACAGCTAGGTCAGTTTTATATTTTAACTATAATTTTGCGTATACTGCCACCAGCTCAATTCAGGTTTAATTATCAACTAAAATTCTGTGAACAATTTCTGGTTGCCTTGGTTGCATTGTCTCATAGTGATTTCCAGTCGGGAACCGGTTTTCTGTTGTTTTGTATTTTTTGCATTCGGACAAACACACCGACGCACACACACCCGCACCTGCCAAGCCTCACTCTCATGACACCGAGAACTAATCAGTGTAAATTTGTGCTTGGCAGGTAAGGACTGTTTTTACCTGACTTTAAAACTGCAATAAACCCTAACATTTAACCTATTCGGTACTTTCAGTTTCAGTATATCGTGTAAAGCGTTTATATTCCATATTCCATTTGAAACAAATTTATATTTGTTGTACACGCATGGCTATTTTTATTTATTGCATGTGATACGCAATGGTATCTTCATGTGTTTTTTTTTTTCATGTATCATTACCGAATAATATGTTCACTAATTCTGTATAATTAATTGTAATGTGCACGTTAAATAAATTGTATATACTATATATCATATTTATCATAGGTAAAGTAACAGAGTGTTAATTTTATGCTTGGCAGGGTATCCGTATTGGAGCACTCCAGAATATTTATATATATTGCTGAATAAACCGCCTTATATATATATATTTCAACTCGCTGCCTTGCTTTCACTCACGCCGGGTGACCTGGGCTTTTGCCGGGAACACCCGTTACACACACACACACACACACACATTTATATATATATATATATATATATATATATATATATAAATAGCATATATAAAATCACCATTAAAATAATTCTACATACCTTCTAAGATAATAAGTGATCTGACTCTGTATGTCTCTGTCTCTCTCTCTGTCTCTCTCTCTCTCTCTCTTTCTCTCTCAATTATTTTAACACTCGCGTACCGGAGTTAGCCAAAGGTTTCAGGGAAATAATTATGGCGGGTACCAATTTATTTCACAGAGAAAGCGTTGTTTTACGGGTTCACTTAACATGCTGTAAAGGTGATTATAGGCCTCTTTAAAAAAATCAAGGTCAAAGGTGTTTTTTTGTTGTTGCTAGCATATGACTAATGGACATGTATAGTAAAATTTTAACCAATCAATCATCTAGTACGGGGAGGCTGATCGGGGCTGATGAGTATTTGTATCTCCATGTTTGTGAAATATTGTTTGTGAGTGGACTAACCCCCCCCCCCCCCCCCTCCCCCCAGTTCAAGATCATCAATTTCATTTATTTTCTTTCATCTGCTTTTTTCTGTATGAGCCAGATTTGGCTTATTAAAAAAAAAACTGATTTTTTTAAAGCGCAATATAAGTCCTGGATCGCAGATTTGTACCTGACATTTATATTTGACTTTGCCTTATTGCCAAAGTGGTATACTCCATAACCGATTTAACATTATCGCTCAATTGTTGAGCTCTCAGGCTTACAGTGATTGCATACATTTAGTTCAACCATTGAACTGAAATGACATAAATGTACCAACTGCTATCGTTAGTTACTTTTCATAGTTAGAGGACTGCGGATATAATGTGATTTGTTAAGGCAAAAAGAAAAAAAAAACGTTTTGTTCTCAGACACTTTTTCTCAGAAATCGGTGCGGGCGGGCGATTTATTTATTTATTTTTACCTTTCATTGTGTTTCCATAAAAATGTCATATGATCAGGTAAAAAACATGATAATAACAGATTTTTTTGTGCTAATCAAGTTAAAGCACTTCATAACAAAGGAAATCGTATTAAAATTGTATTATTTTATCTTCTTGAAAGAATTGACCGAGCTCAAAATTGGAACTCAAAATTGATAAGTATCTAAAAAAATCAAAATAAAATTTTTTGATAAGGGTAGGGGGGGGGGGTTAAATTAATGCGCGTGGTGCCTGAGAACCGAACCTGTTATTTATTTTTTTTTTTTTTTTTGCCTTAGCTATTCTATCAACAAGACAAAAGGACACGGGTGATGCAACAATTCTGTTTATGTACATATGTCTATCTGCTTGTGCGGACTATGATTGTCTGTTTAGGAACAGTACTCCGGACTCCAGTCCCACATAATTGCATGGTTCGGATTTGTATAAAAAATAACAACAGTACATTTCCATTTGACTATCTGTACGGAAAAGATCTGGATTCGGATTAAAGTTCTGAAATTTCAAGGGAAAATATTAAATTATAGTTTACTTTTCACTCGTCAGATTGCAGGAGGACGAAGGTCAACAACCTTTGACTGTCTTATTTTTAATGTTTTGAAAGGAAAGTTTTTTTATATTTTAATCAGAAAACGCTGAAGGAGTAATATTGTTGAACCATTTTTTATTAATCATTATTGTTTTTACCCCAATGTTTTCATGTTAAAAATCAAAAGTGATATACAAGTGTATTATATTAAGCATATGCGTGACATGTCATCTTTGCAGGGCGTTTTGAAAACAGAGAATGATTAAATCTACTAGAACGTAAGGTGGAAGGAATCGCCATAAATTTCAGCTGAATTTAACGATATAATCTCATCCGTTAAAGAGGTTTTATGCGAACTTTCATAATAGGAAGCACCCGTGGTTCGTTTATTTGAAAGGAGAGTCAGAAATAACATAAATTCTATGGAATAGGGAAATAAATAGCTGGCTTTAATCATAGATTAAAGGACTCACGAAATTTTTTAAGGAGATCCCAAAAAATTATAAGCTGCGTATTCCTTCATATATATTATTCAAAGTAGTACAGGATGAACGATATTTCTAATTCGCAAGCCAGTTTTTTATTTTTTTTTATTTTAATGCTTTAATGATATTTTTACTTCACATTGATCATCAGGCACGGTGATTACTGCACCTGCGGGCCCTAGATGTGTAATCGACCCCATTGTTTGTTCATACCACCGAGAAAATTCAAAAAGGCGCACTCGTTTGTGCCTAGCGTCATATCGACCCTCTGGCATATTATGACCAGATTACTGCCGCCAGAGTGACTTTATATCTAAGTCTGAGGAACGCATTATAAGGCCTTATAAAGATGCAAATATTTTCGTCATTTCTGACAACGCTTCATGGCCTACAGGTACACGGTCACTCAACATAAACCAGACCAATCGTTAGCATTTTTCTTGTGTACTTTCTAATAATACCAAACATGAGCGAGAAAAGTTTCGTTTTATCCAAGCACATTGGTAAACCCCTCGGCATGTTTGTTCAATTCATGACCGCATGAACACAAGCATGGCTCGCGCGGATTACAGGACGCAGGCAGCTTGCAGGCGATAAAGAAAATGACCCGTGTCCATGGAGACGGTGTTTCAGTTTGGGTTGTCAGCTCACATGTATACTATTGTGTCGATTCATCATTCTTAGCATAATATTGAGATCATGGGCCGTTTACCACAATATGAATGCAACCTAATGCAAAACCTCTGCGATACATTCCACGATATTACTTGTATCACGACTCGAGTAGGCTTCCAGCCCAATTAGCCGATTGCCTATTGAGTCGGGTTTTCACGGCTAGTTTGTGCCTAAAGCAAAGCACGATCTTCGATTAGAATTAAGGAACGCTCTCACTGTGTGTGTGTGTTTGGGGGGGGATTCTGAGATTCGACTCGCGTTCACCCGGCTTTGTGCCCTATGGTTAACCTCTGGAGCACAGAAGAGGGTTGACGTCTGACTCCTTTTGTGTTTTTCATTCATACTTCACCGACACATATAAATCACCGACATTGTAATTGTAGAACTATCGTTAGGTTAAAACATAACATGTGCCGTGTAAATTTATCATGATTTCGAAGTGAAACTGTCTGTTATATTATTTTGCATTTGTTTTAAAAAGAGGGGTGACTAAAATGAGCTTTTAATGGTGTTTTTATGAACCGTACAACATATCCGTCCATTAAATATGCAGTGTTACAGTGTCTGCTTAAGTGCCGTACATAGTCATTTATATGTCTGTCTGTATATACACGTTTATCCATAATACCGAGTTAGATTTATAGCTTTACAACAGAAGGCTGTTATATTATTTTGCATTTGCGTGTTGCACTACTATTAACTTTCGACACGTTATGGTTAAAGCAACCACTTAAGGCCAGCCTACAGTTTTATTTGACCTAAATTGGTTCAGCATTATTATGGCGGTCACATTACCCGTAATATAGGACGACACAGTTCTATGGACAATATACGCAAAGGGGCCACCGGTCATTAAAACTGGTAATACAACAATACATCAGTTTCGAGTTTAAAAGTTTAGAGTTTTAAAACACCATATTGCCGTAAGGTCTGTCCAAATGTAGTGTGATGTTATTTCTATATGCCGAAAAATTTTCATACTGCCATTCTATAAGGTATCACAATAACTTCGCACTTGCAGATCCTGAAAGAAAAGAAAAGGAGATTTCACAGATCTTTGGCCTAAAATTGAAGCAGGTTATGGAAACTACTATGTTTACTATAATACTTAGAAATTGAACGAATAGTAAAAGTTATATTACCCTCTAGTTATATTACCCGCCGCGAAAAAAGGGGGAGGGGTGAACCCCTTGGAACCCCTATTGTTCCGTAATACTCTGTTTTTCACTGAGATTTTAATGGGGGTTGGTGAACTATTTTTTCTGTAGAGTTTCATGGAAAAATATACATTGGAGTGACTGTGATTGATGTGTCATTTAAAAATATTAAAACTAAAACTCAAGTTTTAAAACTAACTATTTCAAATTTTCCATGTCCTGTTTGCTCTAGGTCTCAAATATGGCCGATTTTCAAAAGCTGACATTTGCGCAAAGTTTTAGTCCTAGGTCAAAGATATGCACTTTATATTTATTTTTTACCTTGACCGTAATCCAAATGTCGCACACTCGGGGGGGGGGGGGGTCCACTGATCGCTTGTGGATTGCATACATCATGTTTGTATTATTGTTAATTTATAAATTCATGGGCATTTAAATCCGTATTAAATCAAGCAGTATTAGTGTATTGGTAATACTTCAAACCTTGCTCAGAAAATTCACACCTTAGTGCATCACCTGACGGATATAGAAATCAGAGACAGCCGGAACCTTCTCTGATCTTTTTATGACATAGATTAATCCATGACCAACACATTATGACATTAAAGGATCACCTACAAAAGCACGCATGACAGATGGCATTTGGCAGAGAAATAAGAAATTGAAGCATTATACGTGCACTACATACTAGAGCGTGTGGCACTAGCCAACGTCTTTGATCACTACTTGCACTTTGACAGTGATCAATTAAAATAAAATCTCTTTCGATCAGAATATTTGATAACTACTTCATCACAGAGATTGGCACGTCGACTAAAGACCTCATTTGTCTGTGCTCGTAACACAACAAAAATATGGATGTCATTGATCAGGACACCTTATACCTGATGCTTATATTATTAACGTGTGCAGGGCACAGAGGTTTGTGTGTGTTTTCTTCTCGATCTTAGTGTAATATCCGCTGTTAGACCAGAACAAATGTTTTTACAAGTAACCGAGGCATTCCAACATATTTCCCTCCTACAGTTTCATTTAGCAGGGTATTTATAAAATAAAGTAAGGGGCAGGATAAGAATATTAACATAGAAATTAAACGAACATACATGTAGACGGTGATGCCATACGGTGAACAAACACTAAATAGTAAATAAAAAAGCGTAAAATAAAAAGTGGCACGAAAAAATAAAAAATATTGCGTCCATTTGTGCGGTGCGCAGTGCACTCCAGCTGCTTTTTTTTGCCAACCGGATCATGTAGCGTTTCATTTTAATAATGTATGAAACAGAGGTATTACAATATTATTGTAATCGATTACTTTTTTGAAAACACAAAAGTAATTGCAATTGTAATAAATTATTTTTAAAAGTAATTGTATTTGTAATCGTTGGAATATAGAGTCAACACTGGTATGAAACCCATGCGGTAAAGTATGCGGAATCACACAGGTGGAAACGAACCTCACCTTTAATTCAAGCGGAAGTCTGAGAGCACACATGTTGTAATCGTGGATTATTAATGCTCAGACAGACTTGGCATTTTTCTCCACCAAATTGCAATTCCTGCATGTGCTAGTCAGTCACAGGTATATGTCCCTTGCTTGTGCCTTTTATTTATTCCATAACTAAATAAGCTCCGGCAGTTATAACATTGTCTTCCTGCAATTGTCTATGTGGCGGGTGCCATTTTGAAGATGCAAAGACCTTAAACCGCATTTACAAACGTGACGATTGCCCAACACAAAAACGTATATTCCCCGCGTCTGCATATCTGGACATGTTCCCATTAGTAGGCATATTACTTATAAATTTACTTATACACGTTATCATGTCAATATCAGTTTTTAAAATTCAGGAGTACCCGTAGGAAAATACCTCTTTAACTGGCTTTCATGATATTGCCGACTTAAATCTTTCTGAAAGTTTCATATTGGCACTTGGTTGAACTGTATTTTTTTATGTATTACACAAAAGTTTTTTTCTTAAGCTTTGAATCGTAAACACGTTTATTGTATAAATCATAGTAAAATGATCACGGTTTCTCTTTTTTCCCTCTTCTTTTTCTATTACGTTATTTCTTTTCATTTTAGTTATACTATTTTCAATGATTTAACAAAGTTTTTAGCTTGGGGTTTTCCTCAACCTTTTGAATTAGTATAAGAGGCAATGTAATTATAAGGTGAAAGGGCTTTAAAAATCACTTAGCTTTCGACAAGGACTTTGGACTACGGGTACGTATTATGGACTTCATAAATGGAACACGGAAACAAATGTAAGTATTTACGAAAGTCAGCTTAAAACTGGAGGTGAATTGCGGGGTAGCAATGTTGGTTCAAACATTAAAAATAGACTTAAAATCCATTTATATATATATATATATATATTATATATATATGATAATACAATAGTTCTGATATATTTGCGATAAAACAGTATAAAAGTGCTTCTGGATTTCGAGGCATGAAATGTTCGACTCTTCAAAATTATCTGTGAGACCTACATCTAGCAATTAGTCACCCAGGGTGCCTAGGGCCTGGGAATAATGAAAATACTTTTTTTTGTTTCGGAGCAAAGTGCCTTTCTACCAGAGTTTATGTTAAGGAAATTTTATAACTTCACGAACTTGTAATTTGGCGTACCCTTTAAGGATGATAATGTTGGAATTTCAGTTAATATGTGGTTATTATTTTCTAATATCAATATATACGTTTTAATTTTTTTATAGTGGTGTCTATAAGGTCTAGATGTTTTTCCGCTTGAATGAATTTAAATGATGTAAAGTATCAATTTTGAGTCACTTAAACCAGACACTTTGTCTAATTAAGCAATTTATGACTTAATGATACAGACTGTAACTCAAAGCGCAGGCAAATTCCCATTTTCATACGATGTAGCCTTTTTTCGCTGCATTATCCGTTCATTATCTCACTTACTTTCACAGTTTAATGCAGGTATCCTTCGTATTCTTGAAACATATACTGTTTTTTAAGGTAAAATACCTGTAAACCCTGAATCTTGCAAGTACCTTAAAACATGAAATTGATAGCCTTGTATCAAAAGACAAAGGATGCCATTTTTAACGAAGATTGAAAGATCAGTATACATGTTACCAGAAAAAAAATAGATAAAGACACGCCGGTTATTTCAAATGATTTAACATTTCTGATCTGAGGCAGGCGGTGAAATACGATCTTTGCGTCAAAGTGCTTCTTTTGTTTTTTTTTTATCCAAATGAAGGGTATCGAATTTAGAGACTGTTAAACTCTGAAAGCCCTTAAAGGCATCTAGTACGATTTGATGGTTCGTAAGATGATTTACACCTTTTTGGACCATGGTATGGCACTCGGTACGTTATCGGTACTCGCCTATCAACTGAAGGTCAAGTGCTTTTATGCACATGAGCCGGTATTATGTGACGGATTTAGCCGAGAACATAGAGAGGTTATTGTGTGATTGGGTGATGCAACTGTGACGTCATGGATTGCATTGGGAAGCTTCTTAAATCTTACAATGATTTTTGTTTTATTTTATCTTTTAAAGTTTTGTGCTGAAAGTGTCTGTCATACTTGTTTTCTTTATATCTATTATATCTTGTCTAACGTAAGCGACGTCACTGCACAATTGAGAGTGTCCAAAAGTATTCAGCACCTTAACAAATCACTCAAGGTAAACATACATAAAGAATTTATATATTTGCCCGGAAATGGGCTCGGATAATGCGGAATTCAAAACAATAGTTGTTCCATTATTGTTTCTTCACAGAGCCAACTGATCGTATTGGTCTTTCTCAGTGCCACCGATGATCATATTGGTTGGATCAGAGCCATCGATGATTGTTTTGGTTAGATCAAAGACCACCACTGCTCGAATGTGTTCTTTTCAGAGCCGACAATGGTCATATTGGTTCTTTTCAGAGCCACTAATGATCGTATTGTTTTTTCTTTCAGAGCTACCGATGATCGTATTGGTTCTTTTCAGATCCACCAATGAACGAATTGTTTTTTATTTTTTTTCAGAGCCATCAATAATCGTATTGGTTATTTTCAGAGCCACCGATGAACCTACTGGTTCTTCTGAGTGCCACCGATGATCGTATGGGTTCTTCCAAAGCCACTTATGATCGTGTTGGTTCTTCTCAGAGCCACCGATGATCGTATTGGTTATTTTGGAGCCACATAAATATAGGATTTACATATTTACCGAGAAATGGGCTCGGCTTATGCGAAATTCAAAACAATATTTGTTCTATTATTGTTTCATCTTAGAGCCACCTGATCGTTTTGGTTTTTCTCAGTGCCACCGATGATCGTAATGGTTAGATCAGAGCCATCGATGATTGTTTTGGTTAAATCAAAGGCCACCACTGCTCGTATGTGTTCTTGTCAGAGCCGACAATGATCATATTGGTTTTAGTCAGAGTCGAGGATGACCGTATTAATTTTATTCAGAGCCATTGGTGATAGCATCGGTTCTTGTTAGAGCCACCGGTGATCGTATTGGTTTTAGTGAAAGACACTGTGTTACAGGTGTCTGGTCCATTGTGCGCGGGAGTGTTACATGTGTCTGTTGACATTCTTATTCGTGTAGCGCAGGCATGGTTCGTTGCTATGGGAACCTCGCTTGTTTGGCGCTGGCTCACGTGTGGGGTCTCAAGCGTTGAGACACAGCGTTCTTTGTTCCATATGTTTAAGGTCTGTTCATGCGCGTGTATTGTTCTTTGGAATTTTCAATTTCTACAATTTTCGGGTGAGAAGCTATAGATTAGGGGCTGTGTTTAGAGCCGGCAGAAAGAAAAATACCACCGAGCACTGAGAGTGTTACCTTTTCATCAGATTTTGGACCTATATCCGATAATTGCTGTGGTGTCAGATGATTAAAGGACTTAATACTGATTTAATACGGACTGTCTCCGGTTTGCCTTTGGATTATTACTATTTACGTAGATGATGGTTTTAAAGGACTCTTGTTGAGCTGCGACAGTGGTGGTATCCAGAATCAAAGCCTAGGATCCGGTCACTCTGGTACTGTACATTTTTATCGTTATTCTGTGTAATTGTATTGATTTAGTGTATTGTAATGTTAGGATCGTTCTAAGAATACATTATAATTATTTGTTAACAAAAAAAAAAAACACTGACTTCCTTATTCATTCCCCTAGACATTTCACGCTGCCTAGTGTTACAGAATCTGATTTTTTTTTATCTCCATAACAAAATTTGTGCTGATCACGATAACGTGATCTGTTGTTATCAGGTTCCATAACAACTATAATAACTGTGTTGAGGCTGGGGCATAGTTTAAGATATTCTGTGTGGACAATACCATTAAAGGTACTAAATGTATAAGCACCTCTTCAATGATTGCTAAACTTTCAGCATTGTTCTTCTTTCATTTATAAGAAAAGGAGTTTTTTTTCTCAGTGGAGGCCTCCATCATGCTCGCAGGCCAGAACCACCAATTTTATAAATCCGGCATGGCATCCGATGTGATTCATTGACTCTCATATCCAACACCAGCTGGTATTTGATTCGATCAGGGCCGCGCCTCCGGGTATTTTCAGAGGAAGGCTGACAAGAAAGACCGTGGTTCGGGATTATTAGGTTCAAGTTCGTTGTCCATAGGGGAAATGGTAATGAAACGTTATCTGTGTCAGAAGTTGTGCCAGGCCCCTGATTTTATTGATTTTAACCCCTGATACAAAGATAGCCATGTACTACTGCAGAATCAATATGGGATTCATCCCAGAAGTTTTACAGGTACTTTTTTAACGATTGACTTAATTGTATTTTAGTCGAATAATGACATTTGGTTTAAATAATGTGTGGTATTTATTGGGAAATGTGACACTTGATTTCTTAGTAGGAATTATGTTGATTTTGTTGATTTATATTTAACATTTTATTATTTGATGATAGTAAATGCATAATATAATCGTGAAAACAACTTGAGTAATATGCTTTGTTTGGCTTGCTGACTTTTATGCGAACTCTATAAGAATTAATATTATATCATGCTCTGTTTTATGCTGCAGAACAATAGTTCAAATTAGTTAAACACTGTACCCGAGCCTTTTTCTTCAGCGGTCTTAACTCATAAACGGCAAAATATATTTCAATTAACAGAAATAAAGACCACTCGAGTGATTATATTCAGCGAAACCTTCAACACTTGAAGACATATAGGACGGTCGTGTCTTTAAAAACGATCCTCATCTATCCCTGTACAGATTAGTAATGGGTCTTTAAAGTAATTGGTGAAATATGCCCATTCACGAAGCTTTTGAAAAAGAACTTGTGATTTATGGTTTCCCCTGTGTATATATTAATGATCTATGGGTAACTGTGGTTATGAACAATTCTTATAATGGCTCCTTGAAGGATGGATGCACTTGTTAATCAACAACGTGTTTGTAAACTCAGTAATTTACACAAACGAAAAAAAAAACATGAAACCTAAGGTAGTTGGTTACATATTTGCGGAGATGGAATGGTCACTTTTTGCAAAACGCCATTTGCAAAGCAATGGCTTGTCTGACGTTTCGCCAGATGCCCTTGTTGAATGTGTTTTGATTACTTTTTTTATATATTATGAACAAGTTGATATTAAAAAAAACAAGCAGCTTGTGTGTAGTGATATCCACGTTTTCTGGCCTTTTTTTTTTATAAAAGCTCAGAGGGATTTAGTTTATAAAGGTCAGATATCGCTATAGGCGCCTTTAATGCGTGATCCATCAATCTTCCGCCCACATGACAACTAACCCTTAGGTCATAAATTCGTTGTCACGTGATCTCTCTCCCTTCGCACATTGCAACTTAATCTTGTCCGCGTCACGTGATCTGTCGCTCTTTCAATCCATGATCCTTCATTCGGACAGTCGCATCATCATTATCATGCAACCATATGACTGATGCAACCATATGTGGAGGTGTCAATAGTAACGCTGACACAAGCGGTACAACGTTGTCCGGTGAGACTCTACATAACGGATGCTGGACAGGCCCAGTAGGAATTCCATACAAATTAGGCGGGGTATTATGTAAAGAACCACTCCCCTGCAAAAGTAGTTCATCTTCGAGGATATACCCTAATTTTTATGAAAATACTTCCCGTCATACATCGTAGTGTTTACAACCATACAATATTCCCATTGACTGATACAACCGTATGATACCATGAGCCCACGTGTGGAAGTAGCAATATCTTATCCTGAATTCTCCATACTCTGGTTGCCCTTGCAAAATGTGATAAAAGCATGGCATTTTCAGATATTATAAGGAAATTCACAATATGTTAGGGTCAAGTGTGGAGGTCAGAGGTCAAAAAGGTCTTATCGAAATATTTTTTTTTTCATATTTAAATTTATTTTAATTGTTTTAAAGCATATTTAGTGTATGGTCATTATGACTCACATGTTCTGTTTTCGCTTATCATTTTGATAAAATCGTTTTAAGCTGGTTTTAAATATATGTATATATATGTATGATTTTACTGTGTATGGCCACTGGCGTTTCAGGGTCATTCAAGGTCATTTCAGAGCTGCTATCCTATCTTAATATGATGTTAATATTGTTACCTCTGAAGTATCGCTTTTATTAAATGCACAATTCATATAGATAATTAGCTAAGCCGCTGTATTTTAGCGCTAAATCATAAAATGGTACGTCTCCCCTTTTCTTTATTGATATAAATAACTTCTGACATAATCTTAATATGTCTAAATGAGGGTACATTTTCTGGTTCATATTCATGGAATCCATCATACACAGCTTGGCACTTCCGTATCCTGGTTATTAATGTTGGATAAGTTCTTATATTACTTTCTGTTAGAAACTATCTTCATTTGAGCTCGTCCCTGACCGCGTGCATCCTGAGCTACGGAGCCACAGCACGAGCTCAAAGGTACATTTTAACGTGCAGTCGACACACACACACACACACACACACGCACATGGATATAACTTATATTTAATAATAATTATATAAATATGTATATATATAAATATATATGTATATATGTATATATATATGTATATATATATTTATATATATATATATATATATATATATATACATTTTAGCGTCTGTATGACACATTTCCAATATATATATTCAATCACATTTCAAATATATTACAAATAAGTATAAGGTTTTAGAAATTAAGGTATTATGTTTCCAGAATATGTTAATTCTTAGCCAGGTTTACGAATAATATTTCATATAGTAAACTCGTAACTGAAACTTAAGTCTGAAATATTATTAATAACTATATCTTATTTGAAATATATAATGTTTTTTTTTTAATAATGGGGGACATAATGGGGGCAAAAGTTGTGGGATATATACCCCAGTTCCCCTATATTGACGCTCCTGGTCGACCCCCTATATGTGCAGCTGTAGATAAAAAATATGCCGCTAAAATTCTGGGTTTGGCAGTCCTAAATTTTATAGTTTTGTTCTCGTCACAAACTGGAGAACCATTTTAATGCCCATATCAATTCCATACACAATACTATTGGCTCTGGTATGAATTTGCTTATATTTATTTAAATTGTTGTAATGGTAATATAGTAATAATATATTAATAAAATATAAATCGGCTATATATAAATTCGATATCAATGGTTCATCCTTAAAGGCCTCTTTCTGGTCTCTTTGCCTTTTACTGCTTTACAGGTCGGCCCTAAAGTCCCTATTTTATGCTTGATTGCTCTTATGCATACCTTGGTTAACGCGTGTTAATTTTTTTGGCTACGCACCAGTTCCTTACCATATTTGGAAAACTGCCATGCAACTTCACATGCATGGTCACTTTTAATGACTCTGTGATGCAAGCAGATTTGAACGTGCAGTTACAATAAAGGAAAATACGCTGCATGTGGGACAATGAATGGTTAACATGTCGGCATCGTCGTTTTATCAATATATTACGTTTTTGGAATCACTTGTTGGATATGGATAATAGTAGACCAAGAAAGTATTCATATACTTGGATTACAACCAAGTCGCAGATAACTGGTGCTCATATGTGGAGAAGATACTCGAATCCATTTATCTATTACACATATATAATGAAATGGCGCATGCGGCTTACGTAATCTGGAACAAAAGTTGCGTTCCGATTATCAAAATAAATGGATCGAACAATGCCAATCAAAGCCTAAACTAAGAACTTGTACTAATTTAAAACCAAATATGATACAGAAGTATACATAAAAAAGTTTAAACCCGACAACAAAGATCACTACTTGCTCATCATAGATGTGGTAAACTCCCGCTGAAAATAGAAACTGGCAGATTTCAAAACATTAAAGATGATGTTACAACAAAATATAGGAAACTAAAAATTGAAGAAAGGGTTTGTCCTATATGTAATAATGGTGAAGTCGAAGACGAAAAACACTTCCTTTTTGAATGTTCTGCTTACAATGCACTCCGAACATTTCTATTTGATAAAGCATCTTGCTATTACTCACATTTTCCTCTTCATGATAAAACAGATCAATTGGTTTATTTAATGAATGGTGGTTGTAAGATTTTGGCTGAATTCTTGGTCCGCTCTTGGAACAAGAGGAAAAGATTGCTTTTCTCTTATATAGCCCGTACATTCTAATGATGTTTAATATTGTCAAAATCTACAACTATGTAGTTTTTGTCTTCATACTTGAGGTGACATATAAGCCCAAGGAGGGCTGGGTAACTGATTGATGTGCCTATGATAAATTGTATATCATGTACGTTACTTGTCACTATAATAATAATAAACTGAACTGAACCGTGACTGCACAATTCACTGTACACACCGATGGCCCTGACGCCGTTCACTATAGGCCGATGGTCTAGGCGCCCTCCACTAGGCCGATGGCTCAAGCACCCTTCACTGGGCCGATGGCCCGGCGCCATTCATTAAGCCAATGGCCCAGGCGCTCAAGCCCCTATACCGTCTTTAGATTTTCAAGATCACCAGAAAAAGGTTCCGCAAGTTATTCAAATTTATCATCTGCATCAAAGATGTTGCCTACTTATTTTAGGTATTTTTAAAGGCACTAGCTGGCAAAACTTTACTGGCTAGGATTTATCGTCAGAATAATTCCATCTTAGGAAACACCTGCACGCTGAAGATCACTCGCCCAAGCCACACAGGTGGTTTACGTGTTTTGAAATCCATAACATTGACTTTTCACCGTTTTTTCAAAAACTTTGTTTGTTAGCAAAGTAAATTCCAAGAATAACTTTGCTTCATTTCAAGGTAACACGAATAACATAACTGGTTTGCGGAATCGCTGCTCTAATTTTTCATATAATTATTGCATTAATTTTCTTTAAGTGCTTTTTGGTCAATTATGGCCCATTGCCTTCATAGAAATCAGTGTTAATATGAATCATGTAAAATTTCCTTTATTAAGGTATCATATATAATATTTTGAACATTATGTTTTTCAAGAATCGTCCAACATTAATGCATCATTCCTGCATTTTAGCAAACTTACACGTATTTATCTCGACTGGTAACTTAAGAAAAAAAATTCCTGCTCGGTCAATAGTTTTTTTTTTTTTTTTGTGCGATCTGAATTAAAACAAAGAAAATTAACAGGAAAAAAAGGACATGAGCTAGTTACATAACATGAATACAGGTTTTTAACCATAGTTACCACACAGGCCATGCATATGTATGAGCAAATGGCCTTATGTCATGCGTGCAAGAAAAATCAATGATCAAAGAAATTTAAGAGTTGACGCTGTCAGAGGCTTTATGGGGTCACACCAAGATTGGTTTTGCTTATTTCCGCTTTAAGACGTGCAGGAGGACCTCGGACAAAGTCTTATTGATCCTCTGTAGTTTGAAATACGAAAAATTCCTTATTGCTGGTCCATACAGGTGTAGCCGGAAATTAAAGGTCTGATGAATGCCTGTAAATATAGGTGTTGCCAGGTCTTTTTTTTCAAATCTGAACGATGGTTCTAGCGTTTCTTATCATCTTGCTTTCAGCTCCGCAGGATATATATTACGGAGATTTTAGAACTGCACAAACTTATGATAAAAAATATAACAAGTTTTACTATTTCTGAGAACCTAAGAACCTTTCAGTTCAAAGTCCTACACATAAGATTTTACTTCTCAACCCTGTCCTTTATAGATTGAAAAAAAGTGACATAGAACTTTTCTGTAAAAAAGAAAGAGAGACATATCTGCATCATATTCTATCATTGTGAAATGTGATAGATAGCTTGGTATCTAATTTAACAACTTGTTTGAGAGACATAGGCCCATATGAATCGCAGAAACCCGAGTATTATTTCTTATATTACTTTTTAAACATTTCATACATATACATATACATGTAAAAGTGAAGAGAAAATACGGACATCGTCATGTTCATTACCAAGCCATGTTGAATGGAAATTAACAACATCAAGTAAGGTATCATTTATAATAAATGCAGTGTATCATCCACCTTATTCTGCTAGAAATCCAATAACAAACGCAGTATTCTTAAATGAATTCACAGATATACTCGCAGACTCTATCACCACAGACTCGAACAACATTTTAATGGCAGATTTAAACATACCTATAATGGTAAATATAATCATGATGCTGAAATTTGACAATTTTGTTTTTGAGCTGAAGAGAGTTACTTTTTAGATTGACACTTGTAAACGCTAACTATTTCTAGTTCGGTACCATATAGAAAATATTTGAAGTTAGTACGAGTCTTCCTGTTAGCCCAAAAATGCATAATTTTTGTCTTCACAGTGTTCACTTTAAGCTGCCAGGATTTACACACGATTCAAAAGCAATAAGTATACTTTGCAGTTCCGCCTTTGTGTTCGCCATTGATATAATAGTTTCTGCTTATAGTAACATAGATATGATGTCGCTTCCAAATATTACACCAATGTCAAGGCTCTGTAAGGTTCTACTGAACCATTGATAAAAATATTAAAAAGCGTTGGTGACAAATTATCGCCTTGGCGTACCCCGCATGGTACTTCAAACCAATTTGCGTATACATTATTACTTAACCTAACACAAGCTGAATTACCGCTATATAAACTTTTGATGGCGTTATAGATTTTAACATCAATATTTAGTTTAAGCAGCCGATAAAAGATTAATTTCCTATTTACCCAATCAAAAGCCTTTTCCATGTTCACTAGGGCGACTCGTGTTTCTATACCTTGAGATAATCGATTCCTTTATAGTGAAGTAACTACAAAAATCTTGTCAGTACAGATCGTCTTTTCCGAAATCCATACTGTTCTTCGGCAATAAGGTTAAGTTCGTTACATTAAGAGGTTATTCTTTAGTCGATCAGGACACTAAAAACTTTTCCAACGCATGATAATAAACTAATGCCCCTGTAATTTATAGGTTCAATGGCATCTTTGCCAGGTTTAAGAACTGGGGTGATAATGGCTTGAGACAAACATGCCTGAGTAATATCATTAGAGAAACAGAAAATAAATAACTTGTACATAAATAGTTTAACATTATATAATTTTAGTACTTCATTAGGAATCTGGTCGGGACCAGTCGCCTTTATTAACTTTAAGACGTTTTACGATCCTTTCGATTTCATCAAATAAAAGGTATTTCTGTATTCAAGTGAATGTTTTCCTCGTACTGTGGTAATGACATCCAGTTTTATCGATCTCCCAATCTACCAAGTACATCATAGGTAAAAATATGATTGAAATTATGTTCACCTAGATTGGGTCCTTAATATAAATTAGAAAATCCTCGAACCACCTGTCTTTTACCAGGAAGCTTCGGTTCAGTTACAATAGATTAGCCAATGCGGACGGAAGGAGAATGAGGATTCAATGTACGGGAGGATTTCTTTGGATCAAGTTCGCGTGTTCAATTCCAAAATTTTTTTCTGACCAATTTTTCAATGTATCCAATGTTTCAAATTGTAGGCGATTATATCACCTTTCTTTACCCCGTAGTAACTTATCAAAATTTCTCCTGGAGAAGAGAAAGAGATTACGAAAGCGGTCTCGTTCAGGACACTACGGAAGACTTTCTCTGCCTGGTTGATCTCAAACCAAACATTCCTTAATTCATTGTTCCAGTCAGGTTTCAGTTTATCTTTTAGTGGCATTTCTACCTCTGATTGAGGTCCTGCTTTTGATTTTAAATGGAGAAATTTAAAAATGTATCCAATTCGTTCAGAATAATGTGACAAAATCCCGGTCTATATTAGAGCAATCACATATTTGAGCCACATTTCCTATGTTAATCGCTATACTATCATTATGCAAAAAAAAGGTCCTAGGATTGTCAAATTGACATATTTGTTTACTACAGGAGTTTGCATTGTGAGCCGATAATGGAGCGTTATGCCTTGAAATGTCAAATCATCGTCAATTAGAATTTGTGCGCATTAAAGTGCATGAGCTTGGGCTTTACAATTACTGGAGAACAGAGGCATCAGCTGTAATTTTTCAATCAGTTCATTAAACCTGAAAAATATTCAAATCTGTTACCCGTTTCAGGCATTCATGGAGAATAATTAAATGGTCAACAATAGATTTACCTCTAGTTGAAATAAAAGTGAAGTCGTTTGTTCTGGATTCACGCAACTATTAACTATACAGGTCTTGGATTCGTGTAGAAATTCCTGTAAAGAAGATCCATGTATATTTTTACATACATCAAGCACCTGTCTGTTTGGAATATCACCCTCTGCAATAGTATCACTCAGGTTCCCTAGTCTGGCATTGGAATCACCGGCAATGAGGAGGTAATCAGTATCTGTAAGATAAATGTGAGATAAAAGATGAGCAAAGAGTAACTGGGCATCAAGATCTCTCCCTAGAAAACAATGGGACTTGAAATCTCATGATGCCACAATACACCAGCATATTTATAAATCCTTATTTGCGGACGGTAATATACGTTTTCGGCAGCTCGAGTCAGTCACTATGATAAATCCCAAGACATTTCCCTTGTGGCTTTTATCATTTTTTCCCCTTTTAACATCACCGACATTCATGAATGGTGGAGAAAAACCGGTATGTATATTTATATGTGCTTATATATGATGTAAACTTTCTTTTAGCTTTTGTATTGATGTATAGCAAAAAGAACCCAAATGATGTCGCTGGAATTCATGATTCCTGTAACTGTCGGGTACTACCGGACCTGTCAAAAGCAAACATCTCAAAGGATTAAAATAAAAGATATTTTAATAACTTTGATGCCTTTTTAATATGCATTTATGGAATAAAGGAGGACGTGGGAGATGTGCGTTAATATCTAATATTTGATGTTAACAAGAATCTATACAGAAAAGTAAGTCAATAAGCTTTATGTAGACATCCACATTTTAAATCTGCCACAGGGTTTTATTTTTCATTCGAATTAATGAAAAGTTCTTCAATAATCAATTAAATTATTATTAATCGTTGTTCGCACATTTCATGAACCGGAAGCATGCTATTCGTATTTTTAGCCATTTCTTGATCAAACAAAGACTGCTGAAATATAGAAAGCTATCAAGAGCGCATTCTCTCACCGCCATGTTTATAATTTGACAAATCTCAAGCAAGAGCACCGCAAGAGTGTATATAATACACACGTCATAAGTTTTGGGTTCTCTGACCTTAAAAAATAGCGTGCTTGCCTATTTATTACGATGGTTTAAATTTCGCAATATTTACAAATGTGAAATAAATGAGAGAAGTTTTTCAGCAAATAAGAAATACAAATACTGCTGTACTTTAATTTATATCAATTAATATTGATGGTGAATTTCAAGAATATCAATAATAAATCTGATAAGTTATAGCGACCATAAAGGTTAACGGACAGAAGGATATAGGGAAAGACTGAAGGGTCGACAAGACGTACGTAAAATAAAAAAAGATATACAACATAAATTGAAGCTATATGAATGCAACCGCCAAGTGATCGCAAGGGACAGGGGAGTCAACATGTAAGGGGTGGGGGGATATATCCCCCCAAAATTTTGGCAGGGGGGGGGGTCAATGTAATCACCCCCTCCCCCGAGCAATCAGAGAATATTGTCTAAACCCTATTGCTTAAACTAGTAATTGTTATATATTTGAAATGTGTCATACAGAAGATAAAATATTTCAAATGTGTCAAACAAATGCTAAAATGGTGTGTATGCATATATATATATATATATATATATATATATATGTAATATGTGTGTGTGTTTGTGTGTGTGTGTGTGTGAGTCCCCCCCCCCCCCCCCCCGAAGATAAATGGACGCCAATGGCCATAGGGAAAAGGAAGAAAAATTGTAATCGACAGTTGTGCACTCAAGGGGCCCACTCCACAAGATTATTGATACAGAAAAAAAATTATCAAACCCCATAAGCCTCCCCTCTCTATACTAACTGCTCGTCACGATTGCACAGACAAACACACAGGAAACAAATATACATTTACACAGACAGAAGGGAAAGCTGACAGGATGACGACAAAGACTCCACCGTGAATACACCAAGAAATATTATATATATATAAGCACGGAGAGTTTAAAAACTCTGGAAATATGAAAAAAACATAGCGCAACCAGCTATACTATCTCTTCTGGGGTAACCGATATTTCGGTATATCCTCAAGATAACCTGTTTTTTTGGTTTTTTTTTTTGCTGAGCGTGCAGATTTCTCAGACTGGGAGTTCACGTTTTATCTGCTGTTGATACATTTTTACTGGGTTGTTTTAAGTGATCAATTTGCCAACACTGTAGCTGTCTGTCTTCCAAACAGAACCACCCGGGCTTGAGATAAACCCTGTAGAGCGATGATATTGTAAAGCTATGTTTCCATGTGGGCATATATGCGAGATAAATCGCTCATAATGTTTTGAAATTGTGGTTCTTCCATAAATTTGTCCATCAGCGAATATGCGTATGTGCACAGGAAAGATATTCATGCAGAGGATCTGCGAGAACACGAAGTTTCCCGATTAAAAGACATCAATTAACCATTTACATGCATTTGGAAGGCCAGCAATATCCAATGTACAACTGTATACGTCTGCCAGTACACGCATAGGCCTATAAGCATATAAGTGCAGATGGAAACACAGCGATTTTTTTCATGCATATACGCACATATACGAGCACAAAATTATAGAGACAATTATATTACCACTCAGATTCTCTCTAATCAATACGCAAGTAAATTTTACTGTTTTTGCGTGGATCGTGCAAAGAGTAATTATCAGGGCACCAAACAAATTTCTTCTACAGATTTCTGCTCCGATTTTTCGTGGATTTTTTTTTCAGTGCAATAAAGAACAAATTACTCAGTGATCTTGCTAGTTTATGCTCTTGCCTCGATTCATTAAAGCGAGCTATTTATCTACCTTTTCTGTGGAAAATATGTGACTCCTGTACATATGTACATATTAATGTGATGTAGTTAAATCTTGTTAAGAATAGTTGGAAAAATGTCTTTGTGACGAAGGCATTAGCTTCAATGTATATCTACAATATAACGCGGTAAACCTGCGCAAATGTTGTCTAAACCATGTAGCCTTAGATGGTCAGTTCCATATATGCGGAAGTTGAAAGGTTACCAGTCACAAAGCGCCCTTTGCAAAACCCTGGTTCGTCTGACTTACCACCGAATGTGTTGGGATTATTTTATCGGCCCCTCGCATCTTATAAACACGTGCATATAAATGATACGAACAGCCTGTATGCAATGGGATCGTCGTTTTCGGCCTATTTTTATAAAACGGATAAGGGATTAGCTTTGGTTAGTAGACGACAGATAATTGAATAGGCCCCTTCACAATAATTGCAAATTATTATTATTATTATTATAATATTATTATTATTATTATTTTATATTATTATCATTACTATTTTGAACTCAGCTGACTGAGAGTCATCTGAGCTATAGCGATCACTCTTCATGCGTCTGTCCGGCCGTCCGGTTGTCCATTTACGGGGCCCAAATAGTAACCGCTGGATCTGGAATCTTCTTACTTAAAATCCAGAGAGGTCTATGAAATGTCTTAATGGAAACTTGAAATTAGGTCCCTGTTACCCATATTCTCCGAGCTATGGGTCTCGTGAGTACCCCCCAGAATAATAAAAAAAATTATACAAAAGCTTAAGTATCTGAATAACTACTCCATTGATCACCATGATTCTTTGCATGAATATTGATCACGGAGTGTTCCATCAGTTCGTGCAAACTGGTTTCGCCACCTGTATTTTTTTATAATTTTTACTAATTTTTTCTCTATTTTAGATACCTTCAAAGAAGTTGTCATTTGTAACCAGGGCACAAATTGTAACCGCTTAGAATCTTCTATCTTGACAACAGGGAGGACCATGAAACATCTTAATGGAAACTTGAAATTCGATCTCTGTTACTCATATCTTTGAAGCTGAGGCTCGTATTTACCCCTCAGAATAATTAAAATGATACAAAAGTTCCAATATCTGAATAACTGATGCATTGATTCTTTGCATGATTCTTTGCATGCATATTTATCATGGAGTGTTTCATCAAAGCCTGTAGACTGGTGGCACCAACTGGATCTTTTTCTAATGTAAACGCATCTTTCCTGAAATTTTGGAGAAATTCACTCGGGGAGTTTTATTGCCCATTGTTCAATTTTCCCTGAATTCAGCTGAGGGCCATGGCCCATGGGCCACTAGTTATTATTATTATTACTATTATAATAATTATTATTATTATTATATTAATAGATAAATAATATATTACGAATAAAAGGGGAAGCTGGTGACGAACTTAGAAATTATATCAAGGTCGAAAATAAATGTCAGGTGCAAATGTATCTCCAATGAATATTCTTCTGACCAAAACAAATTTTTGGACATTTAGCCGTTTTTGAGATCTATATCGCCTTGTTGGCTCTCAAGGGGCCTAGGAAACCCCCCCCCCCCCAACAAACTTGACCCAAGTATCGGTGCAACGATAAACCCTCTCCACCACCGGATGAAGCTTAATAAACGAATAGGTTAACACACAGAGACACAGACAGACAGGCAGATAGGCGAGACCGGACACATTATAACCCTTTTAGACGAGTCAATAAGACAGTGACATATTAGACGACTGTATAAAAATAGCACACTGTTTGTCGCTATAGATATATAACATAGAAGCCCATTTTGCCTCCCAGTGAGATGTCTCAGATATCTCCATCTGTTAGGCCAAAAAAAAAAGGTAAGGTTCTCAGGCACTTTTTTTCAGAAATCAATGCGGGCGGGCACTTTTTTAAATTTTTTTTGTATGTTTCGATAAAAATGTCAAATGATAAGGGAAAAGCCTGAAAATAACAGTTTTATTTTGCTTAATGAGTAAAGCCCTACAAAACAAAGGAAATTGTATGGTTTTATCTTCTTGAAAGAAATGTCGGAGCGGCAGCAGCTCAAAATTTGAAAGTTATTATTTAAAAGCAAAATAACAAGTTTTGAAGCGGGGTTTAAAATTGATGCGGGCGGTGCCTGAGAACCATACCTTTAACTTTTTTGCCTTAACCCTAATCACGCCCGAAGGTTCATTCCGCAGAGAGACTGCTGTCAGCATTGAGTGACTTTTGCGATCAATACTTTCCATCTTTCCTTATTGTGTCATGGTTATTGTCGTGAAGAATGGATTAGATAAATTGAAAAGCTAGATAGTTCCCGTAAGCGAAAAATGTTAAACTGCATTAGCTACATTGTAACAGAATGTGGCTTTGAAATTACGTTAAGCTTTGTTAAATTAACAAAAATAAAGATACACAATTACAAAGATCATTGTGTACGTGGTAAATTATCTAGGCCAATGTGACAATGGGGGACTTTTAAACGTATATGCATGAATAAAAAACTGTTATTATAAATAGCCGCACGGAAGTTTGCAGCAATGAATACCAGTACCTCTGTACTATTTCTTCTATACTCGGGTTTACCCGTGCCGCATCTCACAAGAATTCCACACAACGTACTAATGTTAGAATTCCAAATAGAAATATCAGTTTTACAGGATGAATAAATTAAAAAAATAATTATTAATATCTGGAGGACAAAACCTAATGAAATTTAGATTTAAGTCCAAACTTCTGCGAATACCAGTGATAGGAATGTCATGATTGTGTTTTACAAAATTTAATTATTATAAGACTAAGTATGATTCCGGGGGGACGGGGAGTACTGGATGTGACCCGAAGGGGGATGGGGGCATGGCCCTCTGCGCGACTGACCCCCCCCCCCCGCCCCGTGTTCCGGCTACGCCCCTGCGTGACCTCTTTAAATCGTTCAAATATTTCCTCTTCAACCATAATTATGGCTTGATAAACTAACATGATAATAATTATCGTTCTGGAGAAAACGATAAAATGATAACATGATTTTTCAACTAGATTATTTTTTTTTATGCACCAAATCATCTGTGATTCATATATAACGGTCTCAGGTATCTGTGAAATGACGCAGTTTGGAACCGGGATTTTAGATCAAAGTATTATTTCGTGAGTGTGCGTAACGTGTAAATTTTTATTATTTCGTCAGTGTGCGTAACATGTGATTTAATATATCATTTAGAAGAAAACCGACTTTGGAATTTCATTTCTTTCGGCTTGATGTTATCAGTAGAGGGTATATGAATTAATACCTGTATACATAATGTTTCAACGAGTATGGTACTTTCCCTTTCATCTCTTTGTATTATTACACAACATTTATTTTTACCGTATTATACAAAATTGAATGGTCGGATGTATAACAAAGTCATTTTTTTTCGCTCAGGATCTCTCTGTCTTTATATTTTTATATCGCAGGAGTTTCACATTTTGTTTTCTAATTTTACTTCTATAATGTTTCTGTTAAATTAAATAAAAGACCGCATTTATGTTCTTTTTTTTCAGAGTTTTATCGTTTTCATGAAATTGGATCAACGAAGCTTATCTTAAAAATTAACGCTGCCTGTGAAGTTCATCCAAAGCCTTATGGATTTACATTGAAGGTCAGTCCATGACGTCATCTGGCGGACGTTGACATGGTAACACGCGACATCAATAACGTAGCCAGAAACTCCACTCATCCTGCACCCTGTCGTTCAATCTCCATAGCCCTCTCATGCGTGAGGCATGGCCAGCAACGAGACCGGCACCACTTCTGGTACAGATATTTCATCGATAGGTGGCAGCACTATGAGAATAGCCGAGGCTGGTGTTTTATCCGCCTTGTGTTTGATGTGCATTGTGGGTAATGCCATCATGTGGTACGTTATTTGTAGCAGACGAGAGTTCAGAACGTCAGCCAATGCTTTGGTGCTATGTCTGAGTACAGCCGACCTTTTGGTAGCTACCGTAAATATGCCAATGACGGTATATGCCCTCGCCGCCTCCGGTTGGACGTTTTCAGATACCACGTGTGTGATATTCGGGTTCATCACCATGACAACATTCATAGCAAGTGTGATGTCACTGGGAGTAATTAGCATAAGTAGATACGTTCTAATATGTCATTCCTTCCGTTACAAAGGTATTTACACGGCCCGGAGGACAGGTTTAATGATTGCCGGTAAGTTATAATGATTATATGCTATATGTGCGAAACGACTTCAAGTCAAAATTCATGACCAAGCAAAGGAAAGTTGTTATAGTCACTCAGTATTTGTAATATTATTAATTCTAGCGCATATACATTTATGCAGACTTTCAGGCCATAAGTAATCAGGTGTGCCATTGAAATATGTTAAACAAAGCGCAGTTCTATATAAAGAAGTAACATATATGTTACTATATTTACACAGACGTTGGAAAACATATGATCTACACAGATACTATACAAGTTTTCCAAGCTGCTAAATTTTTCTCTTTTTTTTTCCATTGTACAACTCATCAGTATTTATATTTTGCCGTTTCAGGAACATGGCTGCTGTCTGGAATATTGGCTACCCCTCCTTTGCTAGGTTGGGGTAAATATGCTTATTTAGAAGGACAATCTCTGTGTTTCTGTGATTGGAGGACGTCCTATAGCTACGCCATATTTATGATCGCTGTGTGCTTTGGAGGTCCTTGTTCCATCATGACGTTTTGCTATACAAAAATATTGATGGAAGTCAGGGCGAGCAGACGACGCATCGGCACACAAAATAAGAATTCAGAACTGAAAACGAAACAAAATATGAATTCAAAATTGAAAACGAATACGTCAGCTGTGCTAGAACCAACCATCGGCCACCAGGGTGGAGATGTATCCAATGTACAAGTAGATGTTAAAACACCCAACAACGAGGTATTATCGCTGAAAAGTTGTAGGAACCCCAAACATGGTACCCGAATCGTTCATATTACAGTGTCTGAAACATCTCAAAACCCATGTACAGATATATACCACTTAAAGACTCGTAATTTAGATAACGGGAAGCAATTCTCCGGTTCGCACAGGATGCGTGTTAATTTTCTAAAAGTGCCACAAGACAAGCATAAAAATAATCTGACCGCGCATGCGTCATCAGACATGTCTTCAATAAATCGGACCAGGAGTGTCCCAACGGATTTACCTGCAGATGATGTTAAATCAGAAGTAAGTGAACAGCGGTCGGACTTAAAGAGAGCAGCTACGTCATCAACACTGCAGGTGCCATCGACTACAACTCAAAATAAAAACATTATAACGACCAATAACATCAGTAGAGACTTCACTAGTGGAATATCTCATTGCGATGGGGTTAGCCCGGAGAGCCCTGTATCGGGTCTTGACCCAAGTCAACAAAGAACAAGCTCAGTCCAGAAGCGGAAACGCAAGGAAGACATTCAGCTGACGACATCGTTCTTGGTGATGATTTTGGCGTTCGTCATCTGCTGGTTTCCCTATTGTGTTGTTATGCTGTGGAGCGTGTTTTCAGAAGTTCCGGTTCCGCGCGCTGCTGATACCAGCGCCATTTTCTTGGGTTATATTAACTCCGGATGTAACCCTGTCATCTACGGCATCATGAACCACCGTTTTCGGAAGGCAATCCTTGGTCTTTGCTCCTGCTGCCACCTACGGCCGACCCATGGTGTCACGTGAGCACAAGAGGTCATGTGATTGGTCCAAAGGAAGTTTTCATTCTTTTATCCAGAATGTTCCGTCAGCCGTTTCAAAGAACGCTAATTCCGTGTTGTTGCCTCCTGAAAACTGGGAAAAGTGAAGCTGTATTGACTGTTAAATACAGAGTTTCATAAGGATAAAGTATATTCAAAACACTCATAGGTGCTCTTAAAAATACAGGTTAAAAAGGAACACTTGATTAACACTTGTGGATATTGGCTCCCTAAATAAACTGATAGTGTTCGTTTTGATAGTGGAACTCCATTATCTTTGACTATGTCTGGTTAAGCAGAGTAAGTTGTCACTGCTTATTACTGACACATCAGCAGTCACCATTCTCATCCTTACTGCAGTTATACACTTCAGAGAACGCACAACGAATAAATCTTAAGGCATATGTGTGTGAGACATCGCTCAAACGGGAATATATTATATATATAATATTTTGAAATAAACTGACTGACACTGATCCCGTTATCCCGTACATTGGTGCTAAAATAAGCTCAAGTAGGAATAACTTTAAACGCCAAGAGTCAGGTAAGCCTATACAAAGTCTATCCGGTGGCGATGTCTGGTGGTAGATTTAGTACATCTGAGTACGCTGGATACGACTGTGCTTTAGAAAGGACCACTGCTGAATGTTATTATGGGATGTTGCCCGCGCTACCTCTTGTATGATTTGTTATATTTTTGTAATATCACGTTTACGCTTACAGAACCATTAAAACACTAAACTCCGTTACAGCATCCTTGTTTTACTTATCTCCATTAAGGTTCTGAAATCTTATTATTTGATAAAAGAACATGAAGGAAATTACTTCATCAAATGGAGATAAAATAGCGCATATGACTTGTGATTAACTATATATTAATGAAGGAAAATCATTCTGTTGATCTTGTGCCTTTTAACAATCCGACATGCTGCATGTTACTGCGACAATTCTTTAATCAGTTGCTCTGACTGAAAGTACGTTAAACATTATACCAAAAAGGTAGTTTCTTCAGATTTTAAAATAAGTAAAAATAGTTCGTTTTCAAATAATCTGTTTTATTTCTAACAACAAATATAAATGCAAATGTGTCACAAAGGGTTACCCATTGCAATATGGCAACAGGAAAGTTTAACATGCTCCAGTGAAGGTATGAGGCATACGACTTATTGACTCGAAACAAATACAAATTCAGAAATACATAATTATCCAATATTATATATAGGGCTGGCATTTATAACCTGTATACGGTGAATATTATCATCACTCTTACAATGCATTACTCCGGGGGGGGGGGGGGTCTTAAAATAAATGGTAATAACACGCAATGTATTGATTTGGTGATCAATAAACATGTTACGTTTCATGTGTTTTGAGTGTATTTAAGTGTTTTTAAATAACTGTTCTTAAATAAGAGATTTTAAATTTTCAGAGAATCTATATGGTACTAATGAAAACTGGAGAGATAATAAACAAAAAAGGCGGGCTTTCTCTTTCTTACTGTATGTGCAATTTATATTTTACTATATAATTAGCAAATAAATAAAATGATTTGAAAAATAATATATATAAAATAGAGAAGGCTATCTTACTGTATGTGAATATATTTTACGATATATTTAGCAGGTAATTAAAATGATTTGAAATATATATATAATAGAAAACTCTCTGTATCTTACAGTGCTGAATATATTTTACGGTATAATTAGCAGACAATTAAAATAATTTGAAAAATAATATATTTAAAATAGAGGACTCTAAAATCTTACTGTATGTGAATATGATATTTTACGGTATATTAAGCTGATAATTAAAATGATTTTTTAAAAATAATTTATATAAAGTGTGGTTTGTCACGAAGTCGAAGAATATATTGTTTATACTATGTGCTTACTATAGATCTTAGCACCTATTGTAAGTCCGTGTGTGATAGCTAGGGCATTTATTTTGCCTTATAAATAAAGAATATTGATTTGCTTTAGTATTTATGATTTGATCTTATCATTTGATGTTTTTTTTATTTCATATGGTGGTGTTAATATAATAATTCAATTAAAAATAAATAATACATTGTACTTTTTATCAATATTAGTTCTGTCATGGAACAGAGAGTAGCAATTCTTCATTATCTATTATTCGATTCTCAAGGTCCATCGCAGCATCTATATCTCGTCTAACATCAGATGTGCAGTAAAATTAGCATTATCATCAACGATATCATCCATTAAAACTTCTTAGTATAACTATCACAATTTTGAGAGCCGATCGACGTGATGCCACCAAGCCAAACAGGAAGCCGCGAGAGACTGTCACGTTTTACCAGTGACCTAAGAAAAGCCACAACACCCATCGCCACAAAGGCAAAAGCAGCATGCATACCCTCCACCGGTCCAAGCAGCGGAGACCCAGCCATGCCAATCGAGAGCCGAACTCGATTGATGAAACGCAAAAAAACCTCGAGACGAATGCCATTTTATACTTGCAGTTAGTTTCTGCCATTTAGACAACGTTAGCAAGTTTTTTCTTCATAAGGCATCAGAAATGCTTCGACTTTAATAACTATTTGTCAAATCCATGTAAATAAAATATTTATATAAATATAAATCAACAAATGCAAATATAGAGCCTATTCGGATACCAGGTATGTTACAAATACATAAAATATAATGTACTATAGAGTTTTGTCCTTTTAAAACATTATGGTATCAGCAAGTGCTGTGCCGATTAAATCGATGATTGGTCGTTTTCTTTCAGAATCGGTTAAATAGGTTGCATTTTTGCATTATCGATTAAAAACGATTATATTTGCACATGCACAACAAAAATCTAATCCTGTCAGAGATACACGAACGCAAAGTAACGAATAGCATCAAAACGGAATCTTGCGCGGCCAACAACCCTGCGACGGCAACCTGACCTTGGATGCATGTAGATTGGGGTTTCATTTTTAATACCGATGTACATGTCACTATTTACTGGGGTCAATATTTAAGGTACTATTTTTTTCTAATTTTAAAATTTTTGATTATGATTTTAAAAACAATTCCTACTAATAGGATCTGCCACTATTTTGTTCTAAAAGCTTTGGCTTACTCCTATACATGAGTGGAAATAAGTTTGCATCGTGCGCTATCAGTGGCGCAAAATATAAACATAACACGCACGCCGTCTGGCTGCAATTTCGATCAACTTCACAATTAAGATTTTTTTCAGCTTCAGACCGATGTGGTCTTTGTGTTTCTTCCAACAAGAAATTTTGTGTCTTTGTTTGGGAATTGATGCTAAAGATATATATACAGTCAGTCAATAAACGAAACAAAATATGTAAATATGTCGCACATTTCGGAATAATGTTCTCCTGTATTATTCATAGTTCTGATCAAGGGATATTCAAGTTATTAACTTTTGAAGGTAATAGAAAATTCAAATACCCACCCCCCCGCAAGAGCACACATACGTTATAATCAAGGAAACTAGTCTAGAATATTTAATGTAGCAGAGTCATGGAATAGACATTGAACATTAAACAAAGTTTTACCACAATTACAAGTGGAACTGTGACTAGCATTTTATAATATACACGTGAACCTACACATCTCCTATTCAAAGATAAATTGAGACATAACCAGTCAATACGTGATGAAGCCTTTATGACGTCACGCAGATATTGCCACAGCCTTGCCTTCCCACTCTCTATTCTGCGCGATGTCAAGCATAAATCTCGCGACATCTGCGCGAGATATGGCATAAGCAGATTCTGGTACCCATTGTCCCTCTGTCGTTAGAATGGTTTTATCTGAAACAAAAAGTGACATCGATGTTTATCTTTGTAATAGACAGACGTCATAGAGTTCTGATACAGATACTAAAAATATATCATGATACTATATATATATATATATATTTTTTTTAAAGAAAGAATATTCAATGTATATTTCTTTTGCTCACTTTGACAGTATCAATTTTTAGAATATTTATGGCAAGTGGCGACCAGTCAGAAACTTTTAAATATAGTTGTTTGAGCATGTTACAAGTGACCTTGACTTTCATCAATGGGGTTTTCACACTGTAACGGAACCTAATATCAACAGATCACGTATGCGTGATGAACATAAATTTTGTCAAGAGGATAAAAAAATTAGATTCTGTAACACTAGGCAGCGTGAAATGTCTAGGGGAATGAATAAAGAAGTCAGTGGTTCTTTGTTACCAAATAACTATAATTTATTCTCAAAACAACCCTAACATTACAATACACTAAATCAATACAATTACACAGTCCGACAGCAGTATAACAACAAATCAATACAATCACACAGTAAAATAAACAAAGAGCACAGTACCTGGATACCACCACTGTCACAGCGATAAGTCCTTTAAAATGTATAAGCCGGCGAACAGTTCACACGTATTCTCTCGGAGAATAACAGTCCAATGTAAAGCCCTTGTAACAATCCAGAAAGTAAACTTGAGACAGGCAGCACTAAATTGTAAAGTGTTAGTAATAGTAGAATCCATGAAATTACTAGATAATCGGACAGGTCCCACACGTCTTTGTCCGCTGGAATATTCTCTCACCTCTCTCTCGGCTCCGAAAAACAGCCCCCTATTTATAACCTATCGCCCCAAGCTGAGAATTTTCCACTTCTCAAACAGCCTAAAGAATCCAGCACAACACACAGTAAACACGCATTACAGGAATCATCTAGAAAAACATCGCTGTGTCTCTACATACCAGGAACCACACGTGAGCCCGGCCCGGATCGGCCAGGCGAGAAAGCCCCAAGCTAGCATGATAACGAGAGTTCAACCAGTACGGATTAAACTGAGAGTGCAACCACAACACAAGTTACGCCCGTGTCACACAATAAAAAGAGCACCTGTAAGATCACATATAGCTTTTATGAATTACTAAATAATTGTAAGGGTTTTTTTTCTAAATTACAAGTGATAACACGGTATTACCGTTATATTATTGGGTCGTTTGCCCTGATTTCGTCGTAGCATCTCTGAGAACATTTGGGATATGAAGACTTTATTATAAATAGGGATTCAAGCGCCTGTGATATTTAACAAACGCGAGGGCCACCGTGCAAGATTCTGTGAACCTGCCAGCGCATACTGAGCCACCTTGGCCAACTTTTTAAAGTGAAATATACATGTGCACACCACCTGCATTCCATTTCCGGAGCATGACTGAAATGTGCAAGCCTCTATTGAATGACGTCATTAATCAGCCAGTGTTTTGAACAACAGCGACCGCGGGTAACTAGGCTGCTAATTAATATGCATGAAAAATGAATGGCATGAGCTGTCCGTCGTGCACACTATAAATAATAAGGCGCATGAACTAATTGATCTTTATGAATATGTATGAGCCCAATATCTCTTACCTGTGATTGGTCCATTAGTGAGAGATGGCGGGCGAACACTGGTGAACTGTACGTCTGGACATTCCTTGTAAAAGAATTCCTCCATTCGCCCCATGTCCGCTACCAGACGCCCGATAAACAGCGGCTTGATGAGCCATTCCATAATCCGAGGATTCCCTGGTTCAGCTGCATATATAAATTAAATAAATCACGTGACAGATATAGGCCTACAGAGTTTGGGGTTTTTTCGCGATAGTTCCACATTAGCGATATAAGGGAAAATTTTCGCGAAATAAAACCTTCGGATAAGAAGCCCCAAGTCGAAGGCAAGTCTAAAGGCGAACGATTGATTGAATTAATAATAAAATAATTTTAGGTAATCTGTATTTCAAAGATTGTGGTTTACTAATGATATCAGATCTTTCAAATGATATGCCAGCCATGAACAATTATACTACTTGTTTGGTAATCAACAGGTTCCCTTCTAATTCGTCCTGTGTTGCAGACATGTTATTTTATGTAAATTAAATCCAATAACAAAGGTTATGTAGATAATTCATGTAAAGATGACTGTGTAGATAACGGAAGGGTTTTTCAGCGACAACGGAACCCCCGCAAAATAATGAAAACTGAAATCGCGAATTTTCAACTTTGTTACTATAAGGTCGCCCTCAGAATATCGATATATTTCGAATATTGACAAATACAAGAAGATTACTCGGATACTCAAATCCGAGTGGTTCATACCGAGTGCCGAAGTCCAAATTTCATGAGAGTAAGCTTATTAACATATCTGTATTCAAAGGAATGCATGGCTTTGAATCTAAGTTATACGATATTGTATCTAGTATATAAAGAGATGAAATATCGTTGCATCCCAAAACACATGCAGGCGCTTGAATTTCTATTAGTGTAGATTCCTTGCATGTTTCGCACTATATGGCCAATTTATATATTATTTACTTAATATTTGAGATAGGTAGGCAAGAAGCCCATGTTGTTAGGCCCGACAGCCATGGCACATCGGTTTCAGGCTAAATTTGAAGTACATGCGTGACTGGCTGAACCATTGTTACGTCAGCGGTTTCACCTTCTGAAGACTCCAGTAGTAGACATATCAACCAATCAGAAAGCGCGTCCTCGGTTGTTATGCCATGGCTGTCGGCCTAACCATAAGGGCTTCTTGCCTGCCTATCTCAAATATTAAGTAAATAATAAAGAGATGGACCATATAGTGTGAAAAACGCCAGGAAAATGTCTGATAAGTAATAGTTATTGGGAAATGACCCAGAAAAGTAACAAATTTAACCGAAATCTACACTTATAACAATCAAGCGCCTGTTCCCAAACAGAAACGGCAAAACAGCCCTGGCTGAAAAAAAAAAGAAACTGTGGTTTAAACAGTATCTGGTAGGGGGCGGTACTTACGCTTAGTACACCAGGATGTGACAGCGATGAGACGTTTGATGCTATTGGCCCGCATGGCATCTGCAATGGCCTTTGCAGTCTCGCTGTACAGTGTACATCTGCTCAAGATGTTTCTGGCTCCCAGAGCTGACAGCACCATGTCACAGCCCTCCAGGGCGGGTGCTAACGATTCACTGGACATTAAATTGGCTTCGACCACCTGCGACAAATATATTTACAAGCGTCAAAAAATTTACATAAACCGCCCCATTTTACAGAGCGGGCGTTTCATGTGAAGTTGAACATATCGAGGTAAGAACAAACGTATGCAACACCACCGAACACACAAAATGAAACTGATCGTGATTGTGACCGTAGAATTATTATATTTTGTTGTGGTCTAAGTCAATGACCCGCTAAGGCCAATATTTATAACATCTCTAACATCATCGTCGAGATTATACTAGCTGTATATATATATATATATATATATAATTTCGACAATTTCAACCTGTGACATCCGAGTTTTAGTATGTACTCAAAATGGAAGCCCCAATGAGCGGTTTTCGAAAAAAAACCCGCTTTTTTAACCACGCCCAATTCTCAAGTTATAATAAGTTGCAGCTGTAGGGGCCTACAAGGGAACACTCGGTTAAATGACTTGGTCATCAAGCCACTGTTTACGGTGACATACCCGGAACGCATGTACTCCGTTTAAATTGATATGGCTGCCTGTGTCGTTAGCGACAGGTCTTTTACGCAAACAATTCTTGTTTAATTGTTCTTTTTTGTTTGCGTTACAGATCCTAAGGTGGAGAGTTAACCCTATAAAGTTTGATCAGATCTGACAAAAGTGGTCAAGACTACGAAATTTGGCGTTCAGCGTGAGGAAATGCAACAACTCCTACATAATACGCATAATACAGTTGCATTGACTCAGTTGAGATATAAATTGTAACTTAATGCTCAATATGTTTGAAAATATTGGCACTTTCTCTAAAAAAAAACCAGATAATTATCTCCATCGGCTCTTGTTAACAGCCTGGCAAGGCTTACTGAGAAGGCTTAAGCTATGAGTGAACCAACATCTATCGATTTTTTAAGTAATTTGCATAGATCCTCCTTTTAATTTGCATGAGATTCCCTTTTGTGGTTGTGTTGAATCAGAGAGGGAACTCTCCCCCACCGGTGTTCGGACTCCATACCTGAATAGATGCTGAATGTTCGGGCTACCTGGGTTGTATACTCCCGAGGGAGCCGCTAAAAGCTACATGAATATACGGGCCTGATAGACCAGGAAAGGCAAAGTGTTAAGTTGGATGAGACTTGGATTTGGTGATATCAGACTAGAACTCCCCCCCCCCCCCCTTTAATTCATTCTGTGAATACCTGATGTGATTTTGCAACAAATTTTGGTTGCTTTTAAATAAATGAAGTTTTGCAAGGGATGTCAGTTTAACGCTTATCAAAAATGAGGATGGTTTCGGTGTCTGTTATACAACCGGTCGGACTATTCACAGAAAACCACCGAAAAATCGATAAAAAAAAACACTTATAATCACCTAAGCTCTTTGATATTCCTGAATACATGTATTTTAATTTGTTTAACTAATAACTAGCATAAAATTATAAGATTAATATATTTAATAAATACTAATCTGATTTCTTTTATGTCAATCTGCTGTTGGTAATGTAAGTAACCAATTTGGCAACAGATGGCGATATCTTTCCCATAGTCAAAGTCCAAGTCACCAAACAGGCACTAAGCTCAGTCGGGTTCTCCCGTCAGTATGAAAATCATACCATTCAATTAAAATTTTTATTATTGCCTAAAATTTATTCCTATGTTTGAGAATATTTTAAAAATTAGTCATAAGTATATAAGACCTTCGAATTGTGAATTGAACATATATATGTAAATTATTAAATTTGTTATTTATTTTGCAAATAAAACTTTTTACCCCATTCCTTTGATATAATGCAGGGTATCAGTTAAAATAACTAAAGTATTCCGGAATGTAAAAAAAACTTTGTTGATTCCAAGTGCTATTAGTTGATTTCGGTAGTATTCTGTGGTTTTAGGTAGTTTTTGTGGTTTTCGGTGATTTTCTGTGAATAGTCTGATCCTGGTACAACCACTGCAACACTTCCGCGTCATGTGCATATATTTAGCCAAATGCAAAATGTATAAACGTCATTTGGTTATTGTTACCATATAAAACATATAGCGGGTAAACAAACTGAATTTAGGTCACTCATAGACAATTTTATAACTTATATCAACCCACTTAACGGAAAGCATTTTTTTAAATAATGAATTTTCGGGAAAGAAATATGGATGTCTGCAAGGGAATTATAAAAAAAAAACCCACGCATTATATCGACGAATGGCACCAGATCAACATTCTCGATCCATAATTTATAATTCGGATTATTTTCAGAAGATTAAAAAAAAGCTTTGACAATCAAACGGTGGAGCTCAGTGATATAGTACCAGATAGTATTGTCTACGGCCAACCAGATAAAGCCAAAACATTGACTGTGAGCCATCTTCTGGTGACCTCTAACAATTAACAATTTACACAATTGCACTTTACGCAAAGCACAGTCGGTACGCTACTGTGCTGCCCCCTATGTATGACCAGAAAAACAAATATTGGCCTGTCAAGTGTGTCTGCGCTTTGGTTCATGAATATGTCGATATAGGTATAGAACATAGAAAACTCAAGAAGATTAGTATTCATGTTATCATCTTGAAGCACAAATAAAACAATTTTTTTGCATAACCACAGTCACCACATACTCTGCTTTCAATCTGGGCGACACGTAAAGTTTGGGGTCATAGTTCACGGACCTGGGTCGGTTTATCATATAAATATACATACCTGCAGACGTTCATGTTTTGTTGTGATCTTGCTTGGATTTCTGACGACAGCTCGGACGTCATGACCTCGTTCTAGTGCTTGTTCTATTAGTTGTAACCCGGTAGGGCCGGTCGCCCCAAGCACGGCGAATTTCATCTTGTAATTTTGTTTGTGATAGGCCTACATCTTATGCGACACTTCAGTGTAACGGAAAATATGGCATACCCATTTATATATATATATATATATATTATATATATATATATATATTATATATTATATATATATATATATTATATATATAGCTTATATATATATATAGCTTATATATATATATATATATATATATATATATATATATATATATATATATATATATATATATATAGCTTATATATATATATATCTAGCTGATAGACCCGGTATACCGGGCTCATTACCGGGGTTGGGGAGATTTATTGACTGAGATTTGAAATGTTGGCTCATTTTTTTATTCTAAAAGTTAACAGAAAATATAGGTTTTCAAAGGGAAACTGTCTCCATAAAATATGTATACCCATTTTGGCACGTCTGCAGAATAACTCACGCACCTCTCTGAGGCACAACACTTCTGTGAACAGAAAACGTTTCTATGTCCAGCTGCTTGTATCTTAACTTTGCCACTTATTTTTATCTGCCTCTTACTTTTAAATTACATCATGAATCGTAAACATCATACCGTCCGTCCGTATAGACTCATAACCTGGTGGAGAGAGTGCGTGAGTGATCCTGCAGTCGCTCCAATATTTTTTTGTGGGGCTGTCCTCGTGGCAAGAAATTTATGCCTCGGTATGTTTACCTTGAAGACCTGGTCAGTGATGGTGTTTACATTGCGAACCGGAATGAGACGCAGGGGACATGCAGGTTGTCGATATTTGACTGGATTCTATCGTTGGACGTATAAATGATTATAGGTTGATGTGAGCTAGGAACACATGAAAGCTTTATAAAATGTACGTTGCAAGGAAACTGTTCCTAAAGAAAGAAACAGAAATAGGCCTTTGCATACCTCGTAAGTACGCTCCCGAGGCAGCGTCTAAAGAAGCAACTGATTTTCACGCTGCCAGCTTTGACCGTTTATGATATATTTAGACACCAGATGGCTGTTCGTTGTCCACTGAAATAAACGTGCGTATGATGTGACAAGCAGCCAATCAGATGCCAATAAACAAACACTCGACAGGCATCCTGGCTCCGCCCATTGCTGCGCTTCAAGCGCCGCTTGATGAGTTTCCGGTCGAATTTAAATTGCTCCCTCTGCATTCTCGCATTATCGACCGATTCGATTATGACATTATGACTGTGTTAGCGTAGCCATGTATCTGTTGTCTGCAGAACTGAAACCAGGCGTGCACGCAGCCTTTGTTGTTACGTTTCGTTTGAATTACAGCTCACCGGCCGAGCATCCTATGTGCCCAAGGCCCTAAGCAAACCACTTCAGGGGCAATTCTCTCTGAACCTGTGGCCTGTTCAGACGGTTACGCTGGGGGATGAGCTGTCACTCAAAAAGAAATGAATATGATTGGCTCCGTGTATTTCTCGCTTGGCTTTGTCTTCCAGCACAAGGTCGCATCTGATTGGACAAAAATACAGTGCTCCCCTCTGGTGTTGCAATTCAGGATACGAGGTCATAACAAACAGCGCCTTACGATATAGGTAGTAGCCCTATAGGTAAAGCGCTGTGTAAAGAGCGTAACCTCGTAAGTAGCAGAAGCGGACCCAATGGGACTCCATGCAGAGGGCCCGTATTCATTTTCAACCGCCGCAACCTTATTTCATCGTATCAGACAAATTTTTAGGCCTGAACCCCCAGACACCACTCCACCCCACCCCACTTCACCCCACGCCTGCTCGTGAAATTGGGACCTTGAATTAGGTTTTGTCATTATTCCTCCTGGGTTGAACTCTCCATTTCATAAAGCGAGAAACATGTGTTTTTCACTTTTACAGACCACGCACGTGGGTGAGAGCCTCGTTCAAATGAAAGGCCAGACAGGCTCAAATTCCTCAAGTGCTGAAAGCAAGCGTTATTCATATGAACAATAGTAGTGATTGAGGTTGATAGACCACGTTGCAAGCGTTATTCATATGAACAATAGTAGTGATTGAGGTTGATAGACCACGTTGCAAGCGTTATTCATATGAACAATAGTAGTGATTGAGGTTGATAGACCACGTTGCAAGCGTTATTCATATGAACAATAGTAGTGATTGAGGTTGATAGACCAAGTTGCATGCGTTACGGTCATTGGCAAAGGCAGTTCGTCTGTGCTCAGTCTAACCTCTGTGCAAGTCAGTAAAACCGGAAGAAAATCACTGAAAAACTATATGTACATTAAAAATTATTAATTCTCATTAATTCTCACTGCGGGCATAATAACCTTTAAAATGATGTAAGGCACTCCATTCCATACAACGTGGTTTTAGAGAATATTGCGAACAGGCGTGAACTGAATTTCTTTTATAGTATTATATCTATATATATATATATATATATATATATATATATATATATATATATATATATATATATATATATATATATATATATATATATATAAACAACGTCAACACGTAACCTGACAGCTAGTGGAACTGTTATGACACCAAGGAGTTTATACGAAATGTAAAACTGCTTTTGTGTACATTGGCCTAAAAGTATATGCAAGTGTGTTTTAAACACTTCATGTGATTTGATATATATATACATATATATATACATATATACTTCATGTGATTTGATATATATATACATATATATACATATATATACATATATATACATTTATAAGGGTGTTTTAAGCTTCCTTACACTAAACTGTTTATACAAGTTATATACCTGTACTTAATATATGGTCTGCAGTACAGCGGATATTTTGTACAATGCTGTGATATGATAATATCTTTATAATACCGTCGGTATAATTTTGCACAATAGATTCGACTTCTCCTTATAGTAACGTATTATAATATTACATCCAGAATGATGTCTGTATAAACTAGTGAGTTTTGGTGCCTCAGCGTTCAGGCCGCACTAAAGAAACATTCTACCGACAATTAGAAAAAAAAATGGAACAAGCGGGCTCTTTTGTGAAAAAAATACCCGTCTAGATAACTTACATCAATTTTTGCCCATTAGCAGGAAGGATAAATAATGTTGCGGCTTTTTAAATGGGACAAATGAAAGTTTAATTACGGTAAAAAAACTTCTTTGTATACGTAATAAGAGCACCTGTGGGACTAGTCAAAAGTGGTCTTTGTTGACAGGGAATCTTATTTGCTGATCAGTTATAACCAATGTGAATGCTACCGGTTCACTCAAGGGGGTTTTAATAGACAGATGGTCTTATTAGACAGGTGGTAAATCAGACAGGCTCCACTGTATCTAATTTTAATGATATTTTAATGAATTAAAAATTGTTTATAATGGAGGGGTCCAGGTAGGAGCAGCAATTGGCAATAAAAATACCTGTATTTCGGTGTCAAACCCTCCCCCCCCCCCCCCCCCAAATATGATCGATGAAAAATAGGGGCGGCTGACCAACAGAACAATCGTTCACTTTGGTCTGGCCCTAATGTCTGTACACCCAAGTAGTATAGAGAGGGATATTGGGTGTGAAACTTATATGGAGTGCTAATATAACATCTCACCGCGGATACGCGGGGGGGGGGGGGGGCAGGGGGTTCTGACCTCCCTTTTCCCCCACTTTTTCAGACGCCACAATCTTTTTTTATAAAGAATTCAGACCAATATTTGCGGCCTGGACCCCCCCCCCTTTTTTTTTTCTCGACCTGGGGACCTCTTTCAGGCTTTGTCATTTGTCCTCCTGGGCTGGACCCTCCCTTTTCCTATATCCTGGATCCGCCCCTGGAACTGATTAAAACATCAACTCATGTTGATTTTGGTCCAAACAATAGAGGGTTGGGCAATTCCTTTATGACTTACATGATTGTTATTTTCTAAAATATACTACAGGTGTCGCTACCAATCAAACATTTTCATGTACGAACACCGAGCGTACCGATAAATAAAGACAGTTACTTGAAAAACAGTTATTTATTGATATTCACCCACAGCTATTCCAGCTTATTAACCCCCTCAAATTTTCAACGCTTAATACTATCTGCCGCCCTTATCAATGCCAGGGAAAAGCTGAATTCCACCTTCTTCGGAAATTTGTCATTCAAATCCAACCTCCGCACAGGGTCAAGATATATTATTACAAATGACTCACATTGACCTAGATTGCTGGGGCAACCACTGTATACAAACATGGCGGACCTCATTGACCGAGACGTCACCTTAGACTCAAGCAGATTTACCAAACACGTGCTTAAACGGGTGGCATGTGGTATTGTTTGTTTAAATTTATACAGCCACGTCACCGATATCGCGCTGCAATGTAGTACCCCGGGTTTTACGAAATTGCAAACAACTGAGACAATTACATTCGTTATAACGGTTATATTTGGGATTCATGATTTCGGCGTAGAACGTGCTTTTTGAATAAATATGTGCAGGAGGTTTATTCTTGATATTCATAGATAGACCTTCTGTATGGAGAATGACTCTAATCAACCAAAAAGCCAACCTCCATGCAGAGCGCTGATAAAAGGAACAGCTTAATAAGCATGACAAAATGATGACTGACAGTGCGTCAGTCTCTCCGTTTGTTTGTTCTTGGTTTGTTAGCATAATAACTCAATGGACATGTACAGGATTCACCGGTTAGCGTATAGTTTCTAATAGCTAGCGCTGAGAAAGACTCAGAAAGACATGATGTAATTTTCTTAAGCATTATGGAAAAATATTAAAAAAGGCCCCATTTCGGAAACACGAAGCATCATTCCTGACACCTTAAGGAAAAAAAAAGGCATTTTAGAGGCGTGGCCGCAGAAAAGTTGTACGACAACGGTTTAGTGCCAACGTCTGTTATAATATTATCAAATTATTTATTTTTTGTCAGTATATGTTAAACTAATTGCGTGAAAAATACAGAGCTGAGCTGTTTTCCTCAATTCCAACGATGGCTGATTTGGATCAGTTAAGATTTCTTTTATTTCTTAATTTTCTCGAAATATTATTGAAATCGTTGTAACAACCAGATAATTTGCATTTAAGGTGCATCTATCAATGCCTTTCTTATTTCCCAATGCCATGGCTTAAAACATAAAAATGAATCTTGGTGTAAATTGAAGAGAATGATAACAAGTTGCCCATGGGCCATGATGCCTAGGTGAATATTACAAACTACTATAAAGGCCATAGGACATGAGTATAGGTTACAGTTACCTAACCATGTGATAACGCAGAGAGGTTACTTTAGTACTTAATTAAGTTTGAACATTCCTGGTCCAATGGTTACGATTTACAAGATAACGAATTATTTCGATATCTCCGAACAATATTTCGAGATTTCGATCTATAATAAAAAAAAACTGTCCTAAACAAGCCAACTTATATAACCGTGGTCACATCAGTAAATAAAAATGCATAAAATAAATGATTAATAGTTTTGTCATAGGTGTACTTTTAATTATAGATGAAATCACAAAAACACATCGGTAATTTGAATGAATTTTCTATTTTTTTGCAAGGCAGTAATTAGCTGTCAAAGAAAGGCAACTGCCAAGAGGAAATTTGAGATTTAGTCTTTTGAATCTATATATCATTTAATGCTAAACATATCAGTTTAATCAGATAATATTCTTGCGCTCCATGTGTAGCTGTTTTATCATTCTAGACTATTTAAGTCTTGACATTGGTAACTTGGTAACGAACCAGTAAGCTCGTGCACGAAGATATATATCGACTGATTGAGGTTTTTCGCCGTTTAGTTTCGTTGGCGAAGCAAAGGACATATGTAATTCCCATCATGCACAGCAAGTTATAAATCGGCTCGATCCCCGGATTGGCTATAAAGTCGGTCGGTTGTAGTTGCCTGTCTCCGGGTTCCAGGTTTCCCTGTACCCCTATAAAGACTACCGAACGCCACCACCAAAGCCACTGAGAGTGCCGTAATTAGTTACAACAACTATTTGTAAAATAAATAAGTATATATATATGGGATAACCCTGCTTCAGAAATCAGCAGTGGCTAAGTGGAAGGAGAAATAGAACACATGCAGGGTATCACCATTGTATAACTATAGTGTAAGGAGTGCACTAAAACAGTGTTATGAATGATGTCAAATACACCTAAACAGTGATGTGTATCACTAACAGTATACCCATAATTTCGACATACGACCTGTGACGCCCGGGTTTTATTGTGTACGCGAAATGGCAGCCCACACGAACAGTTTCGAGAAACTGGGAGAGGATCGATAAGGGCGCGGGCAGTGACATGAAAGTACTTGGAGGACACTGCGCGGAGAGTTTGATTGAAAGGGGATGTGTATGTTTAATGCGGAATAACGCATTTTTTGGACCAAGCCAAAATCCAGCAAGACTACTGTTATTTATGTGATAGATGATAAAGAGTAACGCCTCTCGAATTGATTTATTTATTTGCACACAAACTTTCTTAAGCTCACCGGCTTCTCCGGCAAGTAAGAGTGTATAATGTTATATGTTCCTCTGTCTTCAATTACAACAAAAAAAGTATAATCATCTAAAACTATATTAACAAAAACATCATATAAAAATATCAGACAATCCAACACCACACCGATATATCAAAGATGATTAAGCACAGGGCTCTGGAGTATAATTTTCGTTTCTTTTTTATAGGTGGCACTGAGTACTCTAACTGTGATGACGAATATAATTGTATCGAAAAAAGATCAACAGTACTTTCTATCAAACGAAAAAAATTAGAGGTATGATAATTATAACCTCCCCCCCCCCCCTCAATCAACCTTTCAAATATGCAACAAGTGGGGATTCCAATTATGAAAACATCCATAGGAACCAATGTTCACCGATGTATAAAACGGTACCGGAAATACAGTAAGCCAATTGTAATCAGAGATCACTGTACAAAATACACATTAGTGTTGGTTGTAGTATTACCATATTCATTATTAAAAATTCCTGGATGTTGCTGCAGCACTCTATAGCTTAAAACTGCTGCTTATATATGCGTTTCTGTATACGTGTACTCATGAAGAACCGCTTCTATGTCCACCAGCGTATGTGCGTAAGGATGTACACGCATGAAAATACATCCATATCTCGAAATACGTAATAAGTCAGGAACTTGTTCAAAATCTGGGAACCATGAATAAGTTACATCGTTTCCGCCAGATGGCAGTGCCTGCCCTACCAAGTCTCAGTTGCTGCCATGTTGCGACAGCTAAAACAATCTGACCGGGCCAAAACAACACCGGGTAATTAAGCAAATGTTCGCGAATATACACTCATAACAATGTTCTCCCAATCGGGGTTTTAAGTTCAATATATTTCACAGTTTAGGGCTGGACAGTGAAGCTGTATCTTCCAGCCAGATGTCGGAAGTACAGTCACCTCCCGGGTATCTCATCTCGTGAGCCAGCGCTGGTCCGTCCGGCTCCTCACCGAAGTCTATAGCGAACTTAGTGTTGAGTTTCATACCTCCCTTTTCCGTGTCTACGTCAATCTGTAGCATAAAACTGCCGTGCCTGTGAAATAAAAAGACACAAGTTCCATTATATCAAAAGCTCTCTCTCTCTCTCTCTCTCTCTCTCTCTCTCTCTCTCTTTCTGTCTCTGTCTGTCTATCAGTCTCTCCCTGTGTTTTAATTTTTGCCTCTCTGTCTCTGTCCGTCTGTCTGTCTCTCTCCCTCTCTCTCTCTCTCTCTCTCTCTCTCTCTCTCTCTCTCTCTCTCTCTCTCTCTCATGATCATTTCCTTAAAATTATTACTGTGTATACTGATCTTTATATTTACGATTTAAGGTGCAACACCATGGAACTGTTAATAAATACTTGCCTTTGTTTAAGTATGTTTTTGGTATAATAGACATGCTTATAATGATATAAGCATCTGCTAACTATTATTTTCAAAGATATCCACTAGATGACACAGAAGATCAATAGAAGTGCCGCTGCCAGTACATTCGATTTTAAGTTTAAGAGTATTAATCCAATCTATAAATAAATATTGAATAAATATTGAATATACACTGAATGAATTTTGAATAAACATTTAGGTTTACTTGAGGAGGTCTGGATAAAACTGTTTGTCCCAGTTCTTGTACAGTGAGGTGGTGACGTAGAGCCTCTTCCCGTCCAGGGACAGCTGTAACATCTGGGCGCCCCCTTTCACCTCTTTCCCCTTCACGTACAGAGGCTCCGGCTGAGTGGTCAGCTCAGAATCCTCAGTCACCTTCACCGCTCCTCCACGGCAGATACTCCCCCCGATGAAAACCTAGAGAAGAGCATTAACATATCTAAAACTAGATGCAAGTCACCACCAAGCAAACACTGGAACTCCCCACCCCCTTGGGTCAGCAACTGAGTAATGAAAGGGAAAAGGCTACCGGGTGTAGGACCTTGAAAATAGGATCTAGTTTTAAAATAAATATTATTCGCTAATCTGTGAACCACAAGCATCAGACAGGTGGAAGGAGGGGAGGGGGGGGGTTGTTTTACACTCGGGGGGGGACCTAAGTAGGTATGACCCACAAAACATTATAACCCACATATGAATGCAGTAATAAAGTATCACCCCTATAACCCTATAAGATCCCCGTCCTGCGGGAGTAAGGGGGAGGCTTAAAAAAAGTGTTATTCCTATACTGGTGGACCGAATGACACAGTCAGTAAGTTCTGTAATTAGTGTTGTTGCTGTTTGGCAACATCTAGGGCAGGTACTGACATCTGGTGGTGTTTCATATAACAAGTTCATATTAGGCGCTCGTTTGATGGCTCGAGCTGCAGACGTTACGGACTCAGTTATACGTCTGTCGAGACATAGCTTTATTTTACATATTGCAGAGGCAAACATAATATTATTGGCCTTGCAGGTCATTTTTTTCATTTAAATCAATATAAATCATCATTTCATTATAAAGCAATATATTTATTTCATAAATATATATATATATATATATATATATATATATATATATATATAACCTGAATGAACACTGTACAGGATGTAAAAATAACAATTTTGTATTGATTAAAATGAAGGAGTTTTAGCCAGGCATAATGTACCTTAAAACACCATGATATGGATATTTTAAATGAGACAACAATAAAAAAGCACAGCAGCGCACATAGTTTGTTGCTGCGAAACCATACACACCTGACCAGTGAGTTTGGGGTTTTCAGGGTCTGTGACGTCATACTGCCTGACGTCACCATGTAACCAATTGCTGATGTAAAGGAACCTGTCATCGAGCGATAATAAGATATCGGTGATCAGACCTGTAAATGTAAAAAAAATACTAAAATATAAGAACGCCGAACAAAAAAAAAAAAACAGTGTATACTATGGTGGGCTTTATGTTTGTGAGGCTGAAATTTCGCGATTTCTTCATTTTGAATGTTTCGCGATGGTTTAATTTTCGCGATTGCACCAGAACTCGTAAAATCTAGGCATAACAGGTTCTGTTTAGAAAAGTTTATAAAAAAAATCCTACAATACCTAACTAATCTCTGGTTCAGTCATTAAATTAGGACTTGTATCATAGTCGATATGCATCACAGTCAGGGTGTTCTGCTAATGCATGGGCAAGTTACGAAACTGGGCAAACATTAGGTTGCTGATGAGGAGGTCATCTTATTTTATTAGCCATCTTTTTTTTCCGAGGGTTTCATATTCGCAATTAATTCCCATTCACGAATATCGCGAAATTAAATCCCTCGCGATTAAAAAGGCATCCACAATATTTCTCTATAATTTAAGATTTCACACAGAGCGCAAGTCTACTTTCTGTTTACATAATTTTGCACAGGGTACCGGTCTAATGTAAGTTTTATATATTAAACTTCTTCACCAAAATAACGGTTTGAATATACACATAAATAAATCGATGTAGTTAAAAGAATCAAACCTGGCATGTGGGGGAGGGCCCAGCCTTCTACCTTTTTCGGTGGTATTGTAATGACCTTTTGTGCAGCCCATTCGCCACTCTGAAAATAAATATCAAGTTTCCTTTGTCAACACCAGGTGGCGCCTCTTTGTATGTCGTTGTGCCAAAGCGCAAAACGTACCCTGGTTATGTCTTTGCATGCTAGTATATACTGTGTCCCTTTTGTACAGGGCATATAAAAAAAAACAGGATACAAACATAAACATGGACCAAAATAAACTGATTAAGTAAACAATTTATTTTTGCTACTAATATTGTTAATGGTGTTAAAAAATCGGTTGTTTATATATTTATATATATATATATATATATATATATATATATATATATATATATATATATATATATCTCTACAATGACTGACTTTGTCCTATTAAAATCAACCTTCTAAAATCTTTCACTACAAATAAAATTATAACCACAGCTAAGGGCAGATATTTCAATTTAGAAAAGCCAACAGTCTAGTTCTGACTGTTCACATCATTACGTCTTTACCTCAGTTCTGTGGAACCGGAAGACCGTAGAGCTGAGCGCGCATCCCACAAACCCTTGCGTGGCCTTCGGATCGTGCAGGAAGCGGATCTCTAGAGGTATCAGACCTTCCGATCCGAGGTCAATCCGCTGGATTTGCTTGTGACTCGTCCAGTCCCACACATTCAAATGACGCCCATATTGCCCTGAATGGAAACATTTAATTTGAATGTTAACATTCTGACATGTATCGTATTACTATTTTCGACTCCCCTTTGTTAAATAAACTCAAATAATAAAAATCATATTTCCACAAAACTATTGTGTTTGTACATAATTTTATGATTTTTAATCCAGAAGTCTATTGCAAAAGCTTGTTTGGATAAATAAAACAAGGTACTTACCGGCGACACGGTTTTGAAATTTTTTGTCTTTCATTTGAGATATAACAGATATACGATAATGCTTTTGTCGCTATAAGACATAGTGTCTGTCAATCCCAACAAATGTTGCAAGTGTTTTGGCAAAACGTTACCTTTCTCGACGTCAGCTGGATCAAAGCCCTGACGTAGGACATTAGGCGTGCCCCATTCAGTGCTGATCATAACGTTATGGCCGGGCTGGTACCAGAAGTCGTAGTTGAAGGGAGCGTGTCCGTCAGGGCCCTCCCAGTTACCGATCAGATCAAATGATTGACCGTCCAATAGGATGAACCCACCTGTAATTATCGTGTTAAATAATTAATGCACACGATTTAATGTAAAACTAAGGAAATTAAGAAAGTAATGACATAACATTCATATGTACTTGTGTTTTCTGCATGGCCCAGTTTTTTTTTAAATAATGTTATTTTTTCATATTTTGTCATGAAAGTTTTGAATGTTGTACATTTGATATTGCATAATTAAACTTTTAATGTTATGGGGTTGATATTTCCCTAACGGAGGCATTACATTGCTTTCTTCACATATATGGTGACCGAATAGAAAGCAAGTATAATTTACAATTTTACCATCTCTGATGATTTTTAGGATGACTTTCATGCTTAATCAAAAGGGATAAAATTGAACAATAAACCTAAAATTGTGGAAAATTTAGACATGATCCGGGGGGTTGAACCGTGGGAAGCGCATCTTGAGGATACTTGTGAAAGAACAAGAGGCAGACGATCCACAGAAAGATTCCTGTACCCATGGAGACACACACACGCACAAAAATTGAACTCCAAAGCCTACCCCAAGTTAAGCGAAAATCCATGAGTGTTATTTTGAATGATACTTATCACGGGTACATAAAGCTTGATGATGGCATTTTTTTTAAATGAGGACGAAGCAAACCATCCGTTGTTTTATCTGTTATATGTCGTTAAGATATTTCACCATTTCATTTATTAAGCTCCGGGGCGCTCAAACTGCGGAACAGCACCCCTAAAACCACAACGACTTAAGCTAAGATTCCATATGAATGTAATGCAAGTTGCAGATTAAATCCGTGTAGACTTAATATATATGGTGAGATTCCTTATGCGCGGATTCGGCATGCGGAATGCGAATCTGGCAAAACGATTGATACATGTAGCGATACCTCATGGTATCAAGGTGCAACACATAGAAAACAGGCATGTCTCCGTGCAGGTTCATGTGAAATCTCTCAGACGCATTCCTCATGCTGCATTCCGCATTCCGTATATAAGGATTCTTAGCTTTAACTATTATGCGACGTCCTCTTCCCATTTTTAAAATGAAATGTTGAATGATCTTCGATGCACAACCAGTAGAAAAAACTCAGATGATAACATACCCTTTCTTAGGTCGAAATCGTTTACATTTAGCCTCTTCCACATGCTCACCACAACAAACATGTTTTCTGGAAATAAATGCTGTCCTATAACAGAAGCACTTGATTACAGCTTTAGCGGCACCTGGCGTCTGTTGGAGAGACTAGCTTTACCTTTTGCGTTTCCGTTTTTATCCCCCATGGCGCTGATCATAATCTGGCCGGACCCCAGGCAGTGTGACGTGTGGGGCATGCTCAGGTCACATGTCTTGTAAATATCCTCGGGTTCAATCACCTGATAAGGAGAGAGAAGTGCAGAAAGATGAACATTCAAACAACAGTTCCATTCCTGCAGACATGAACACAAACACAGTACAAGAGAGAGAGAGAGAGAGACAGACAGACAGACAGACAGACTTATAGAGAGACAGAGGGAGAGAGAGCCAGACAGAGAGATAAACAGATAGAGACAGAAGGAGAGAGAGAGAGAGAGAGAGACAGAGAGAGAGAGAGACAGACAGACAGAGAGAGAGAGAGGCTCAATTAGCCTGTATGCGGAACTTGATCAAGATCAATATCCAATTTTGCTTTATTCATACTGAAATTAAGGATCGAGGTCTTCCCGACTAACTTTAGTTCAGTTATAAAAAGAATAATACCTCTCGAACAACAGTATGATATAAAAATAGCCGAGATGGATTAAACCTCAGTAGAGATAGACAAAATAGAGATTGAACGTCTGGTCTTGACAGATATATAAAATAGAGAATATCAACATGCTGCCTGCGAATTACATCAAATCCTTTTACGCACTGGTCATGTTCGGCCAAGTTGTTTTGGCTCTTGTGAATATGTGAATGCATTCGACATATAGTATTATGGAAAAGGGATTTTTCTGAAACTTTTATTTATTAAATTTTCCATTAACAATTAATGAACACGAAATGCATATTAACATTACAATTTTTAACGTTTTCGGATATTTACTCAATTCATTTATCCTATTGCCGGACCAACAGGAACCTATTCCAAACAAACAGCAAAAATACGGCATTAACCTGGGGAGCAAAGGCGGTATATATTGAATAACAAGAATCATAAAAAGTACCCCCACTAAGATTCTAAGACAACTTTGACAAACACTTGCCAAAGTACTTTCACCATCTTGCTCTTTATTTGGCAATGTGTGTGATTAAACAAATATCATTCGAGTCCCTGGCCGTCAATAGCAATTGTGCAGTGAGGCAATGGAAATTCACCAGAGGTCTATTATACGGGTCAACTGAGTATCTGAATAAAAATCCCTGGGCTGTAGTATCTAGGTCAATATTTATAAAAAGTAGAGGGGGGAAATAGACCCAAAAATACTGGGAAAAAGGCGGTATAACAAAGACAGTTATAAAAGAGAGCTATTCTGACAATGAATCTCTGTCTGTAATTGCTACCTGTCACCTCAGTGGCCTTTTTCTTGTACTGAGACAGGGAGCACATCGTCTGAATCTCTATTAGGTATGTCAGTTCGTAGCATGACCTGGATGCGCTTTGCATTTTATCACAAAGTTTGGCCTATAAGCCAGTACAATATGTGTATTACTGCACTACTTCCTTGTTCGTCCCCGGCTTGTCGTCCCCGAGTTTTGTATGTAAAGTGTTCTTGTACTATATATAGACTGACCATTTCTTTCTATCCATTTAGCTCTTACGTTCAGAGACGTACGATCTAGTTTTTTTTAACACTTTTAAAACATGATCAAATACTTTATAAAGATCACAGCAAACGTTACAGAATATGTCATCTATGGTCTTTGTGCAGCATTAGAACAGTGTGTGCATGAAACGGGACCTGGTAACGATGATTATTAGCAAGCGGTAGATTTATCTGTACAATACAATACATATACATGTATGTAACTTCCTGAATGTACACATATATAATATTATCGCCGACTGTTGTATATACATATCTGAAATGTTATTCAGACGTGTATCCTAAGATAGTAGACCCAAACAAAACTGTCATGCAGTTGCAAATGAACGCTCTATCATTATTTTTTCAATATGGATTACCAGACTGTCTCTTAATCCCGATTGGCCTGAAAACGGTCCCTTATAGACTGTTAGAACAAAGAGTTTTTTTTTTAATTTTTTTTGGTAGAGAAAAGGGTAGTTTTGTCTAACTTTGCCTTTAGCAACCTTCTAAAGGGGCTTGTTCTATGTTTTTCCCAAAATTAACCCTATTCGCCTTGAAGAAAACCCTTTCATAGCGACAATGCAATTAATTCCGGATTTCAACTGCTAAAACTATGTTTTTAGGTTTTTTTCCGAGGGTGTTTTTCTTAAAATATACCCCTTCTACAGGTTCGCATCAGGGATTTAAGAGCAACAGAAAGGGTAACATAAACCCCAATTTTTCGAATTTGGACACTTAAAAAACCTTCTTGCAATCCTTTGGAAAACCCGTTTTTCTAACAGTGTATATACGTCTGAGATATATATCGATGCAATCAGTGCGGATATCATATATTGTTTCTTAGCAAAATAAGCTCATGGTAATTTCAATAATTTCACAATGTGGCAACTTGCTCTACCTAATTTATCTTTCGGCTTTCATTATATTGATTCGCTGAATTTATTGTTCCTACTGCCGAATATACGGAAAAAATAAACCCAATGTGGTTGGTTGCATATTTGCGGAAGTTGAAAAGTCACTTTTTGCAAAACACCCTTTAAAAAACTGGGGTCCGTCTTACTTAATATTAGGTGTCCTTGTCGAATGTGTTTGGATTATTAATTTCAGCGCGTCCAACATGTTATAACCACGTGGATCTAACCAAAACGTTTTCGTGCTGTGGAACCGACGCTTTGTGGCGCATTTGTATTAACGGTTCAAGGGATGTTTTCCGTTAATAGACTTCAGATAATGTAATAGGTCCCTTTAAATGTTCGCTTAAAGCATCTTCTACTATACCTTACGGATTATGGGGATGTGTCGGTTAACGAGTTTATACGGTACCTTTGGGAATTTATTTCATATGAACTCGTGTCTGCTTTACCTTGTGGATTTTCGGATTGTTCGGCTCATCTCCGACGTCCACCACGTAAATTCGGTTGGAGTTTAGACAAGGCATGATCAACTTGGTTCGTGATTTGCTGGAATCCCCGAAACAGCTCGAGCAAGCATTCCATCCGGTGTGGTGTACCTCGTCCCCAATATTCGGCATGAACACCCGGCTCAAAACCTGTTACAATATAAAATACAGGGTTTGTGACAAGTTCACATTTGCATGTGTTTGTAAAAGCGCGGACGATCAACATATCTCGTCTCAATGCAAAGTAGAAATATGTCTTGTTATTAATGCAAGCCTCCGTGATTCACTCATTCTGCCGATATTCCCAGGCTTATTCGTGTGCATTAATTAGTATAAAGTGACTCTACATTTGTGAATATTCCTTGATAACGTTCATTAATCCTGATCATGTGCTGGACCCACGCCAAATCCAACCGATTCTTCATTGGCAGATTCCTGAAATGCCTTGAAAATTTCATGAGATTCCGTTCATGTCTGCATGTGATATGTTGTGGCCAAACACACAAACACACACACGAACGAGGATGAACGCATACCCTCCTGACGAAGGCAATAAGCCCATAGCGTATTTGGGCATATACAGTAAAGTGTGGTATTTTGGATTTTTTTGTGAAAAATTGTGTCGTTTCACGGAATTCAGTGATCATAATGTTTAGTGTACGAGTAGACGTTCAAATATAAAATACAGGGAATGTGAAAAGTCAAAGTTTACCTTTGTAATTGTGGATTATAAACTTTGACGATCTCATAACTGCATGTCCAATAAAAATGTGGAACCACTTTCAGTTTTTCCTTAATATTTTACAAACATTGGTCTGGGACCCCTCTTACATATACATGTTCAAAAAACTGAAAATCAGCTCGACGATTCAGTGTATATAAGTCTGGGTTTTTATGATACAGGTTGTTTGTGCCTATTATTCATTAATTTCAGATATCTGACCAAAATTCATTTGTTCCTACATACCTGTAACACCTACATTAAATAGTTCTGGGTATCATTTTAAAAAAAATAGATTGTATATTTTATTTGGTTAAAACAATATTTTATTGCAGAAAAGCAATGAGGATCAGAAAACATGGCTTCGCCCTATATTAATCCTTCTCCTCGAACTACATATAAGGACAAAATCAACATAATAAATACATGTGCAATCAACAGAATACACACACACACACACACACACATATATATATATATATATATATACATATACATCTACTCATATAAAGCATAACACACGAATGAGTATATGTTCATACATTATGCATGTATGTTAAGGTGAGCAACCTGGGGAACTGGCAACATATGTGCTAGGGGATCTATGTGTAATTCTATTACATGCACCTATTATGCCATCTGGGAAGTATAATAACATGCTATGTGAATCGTTTTGTTACAGAAATAAAGTTGTAAATATGGCCGAACATCTTACAGTTTTCATCATATGATAAATCGTCACTCCCCATTAAGTAAACATTTATGTTTTGATAAACAACAGGAATGTTTGAGAGAAAATTCATTCTGTTTGTGGCATACAATGGACAAATTAACAAATAGTGTTCGGGGGTCTCCTCGTGCTGCCCACAAGAACAAAATGGATTGTCAATACAATGGTTTGCGTACAGGTGAGCTTTCAACGAGTTACAACCCAGTCTCATTCCTACGTGAATATATTTTATTTGGGTTTTTAAATGTTGATTTTATAGGGGCTTTAAGTTTTAAGTGTACATTTTTTTAATTTCACTATTAAAAGCTTCACATTAGAGATAGGCAAACAAAAACCAATACGTATTTTAGAACGTGTGCTCAACTCTTTTAAGTGAAAATGGAATCTTTAGAAACCTTAAATGGCGTAGAAATATTTTTTAAGGTTAAATATATTAATATATTATAATATATTTAATAATATTAAAATTGGTCCTGAATCTTTAAAAAAAATCATATACAACTTTGTATAGGATATATTTAACTCTCAGAATATGTACATATCAAAGCAACAGTTTAGGAATTATTAAGGAAAAACTGAGCGATGTGTAAACAGATTCCCGAGACGTTACTAGTGTCATTACATATGAACGGATGATGATATTTATTTATATATTTATATATATATATATATATATATATATATATATATATATATATATATATATAAGTGAGTAACTCTTTAGCGAGAAAGTTTATATTTACTCTAGCTGTCAAGTCCTTCGTCACATGGCTCCTGTTTAGTTACCATAATCATTAAAATATTGGTTGCTGATCTAAATTTAATCAGATCTTGAAAAGAAAAAATATTATATTTTTGATTACATTAAATGCGCTTATACAAATATGTTAAAAGTCAGGAGGACCACTATGCCTCTGCGGGAGACAAATCTTGTTTGTTTTGTCGGCGAATCCTATACATGTTTAGTCCTTGGCCCCACGATTAGCCTCTCTGAGCCGTTTCGCAAATAAAGGGGCTAGACAAGTTCTATTTACAATAGAGACACGGTGTTAAATTTGTATTTAAAACGCGCTCTCTGACGCAACAAAAATGCGGGTAAATATTGCACGCAAAGTGTATTGAATACCTCATGTTGAATTCCGTACTCTAGAAACAGTATTCGGCAAGCTTTAGGTGTGACAGTCTTAAAACACATATAACATTGTTAAACGTAGTCAGGCCTAGAAAGGGATCAGACTGATCCTGATTAAGTTAATGATTACTTTAATAATATTGGAATTATTACAAAAAAAACTTCATCGGCGATAAACTTATGAACTGATATCCTAAACCCTTTAAATGTTATTCAGTATCTGGCCACTTTGTTTTGTTACAGCTGTTTGCAGCACAATTTATTTCACCTTCAGTAGCCCATATATTTAAGCTTTCCAGTAAATTATGCACCCCCCCCCCCCCCGGAGAGACATGTTTTTTTTTTCAACCGATTTCTTGGATGAAGTCGAAGAATGGTGACTTTGACCAGGATCTTCAAGGTAAGTAAGCCGAATTATAGTGCGTCTCTTGTTTTTCTTGTAAACCAGATAACTTATGAAATATTGCGTAATTTTCCCTTCCGACACACAAGTTGTTTCAACCGAGTTCTAGGAAGAGTTCACGTACTGATGACCTTGACCTTGATGTTCTGGGTCAAATCTACGCAATTCCTGATTATTGTGACCCCCATAACATTAGAAGTACTAAAGATTTTCCCCTCATTATTGACAAACGAGTTCGTTCTGTCATGTTCTCTGAGAAGTTCAAAATCTGGTGACCTTCACATTGATCTTCAAGGTGAAATCTGATGAAATGTAAAATTATTGAGAACCCCATAACTTTTGAAGTTTTGCACATTTTGTCCTCAATTTTAACATACAACTTGTTCAACAAACTAGTGACCTTGACCAGGATCGGATTTCCCCCTCAACTTTTACACACAAGTTGTTTCCATTGCGTTCTTGGAAAAGTTCGAGTACTGGTGACCCCTACCTTTATCTTTGTATGTTTTCATAAACGCCTTAACTTTTGAGATAAAGCTTAGTTTTCGCCTTACAATGTGGGATGACCCATGGGGGGAGACAAAAAAAAAAAGCATTTTTATAGTTGAACTGGTGAATTATCCATGCGGGCAATAAGGATTACTCCTGTATACAATGGATCAGGAAGAAATAATGATCCAAATAATACAAGCATATTTCATTCATAAGTCTTGTGCCGAATATTGTTATTCAAACCTTATCACATTAATCATAATGAGTTATATTTTTTACAAAGAAACATGTATGTTCAGAGAAACAATTCATTCTGAAGAAGGAATCTTGTTTATATAACACAAAATATTTCTTTACAAGAAATGCACGTTTCATTACATCTTTATGGCAATTATGATGGCGCAGTTGTATTGGAAATTAGCGTGAATAAGCCCTTTAGCCCCAGTCGGTCAGTTCAGGTCACGAGCTCAGGGCCGATGTCTATTGATTACTGGTACGTTGAAACCGGTAAGTGCGCTATGTGTATTACAGGTTTATGTGGTACGCTTGCATGACCCACCTTGCAGTAATCAGGTGACTCCGGGTCAACGTCTACTGTGGCCAGGTAGTCCGGCTTGTTCTGGTCTGTGGAGATACAGGGAACGTAGATGATTTTCTCTCGAGGTCCATTTTTCATGGCGTCCAAAGGGGTGGCGTACCCCGGACCGTGGCAGCATCCTGATTAACATAACAAGGGTTTATATTATGGCCATGCATAAAATTGATCACAACCGTAATAATTAATCAACTGACAATGAAAATAGTTGATGAGTAATATGGCAGTGTAAAAGTATTTACAGTTCATGAATAACAGGAAAAGTTTATTTATAAGTCGTGAGAATTACTAATGTACATGTAGCTTTCTTAGGTTGTGCTATACTGTGCAGACAATGGTCTAATTACAGGACATCAGCCAAAATCTGTTAATCAGACTAACATCTCACATTCTTACTGATAGATCTAGTTACACAAATAAAGCAGTCCTGTATATAGTTCAGTTACATGCATGTTTATTAACAGATCTGAACATGAATTAAGATTGGTTGTGTTAGACTGGGACCATGGTATGTGCAGTCAGATGACAATATGTATATATATATGCCGTCTCGTGTATAAGACAGTATAAGTTATTATTATATAGCTGTGAATAAAATTTTGGTTATTCTAAAATATTTTTCAATATTTTCAACTTTTGCGTAGGTTCGTTTATAAACCGATCACTCATACATTTAGTTTTAGACCATGAACGGTTTCTAGCTTGATAGTTTAGTAAGTTCATCATTGAAGCAGCAGATGGAACAAATAGCTCTGAGGAGCAAACCCTTTTTTTGTATAAATTTTTGTGTGTATATACTCGTAAAAAAATGAGAGTTGGAATAAGAAAATATGAATATAAATCAAAATGTATACCTACCTGAGCTGGACATGGCTTGTCTTCACTATACGCCTCTGAAAATAACAAGCGTATACAGCTATGAGTACCGTACGTCCTAATTCCACACATCAGGGGATCGTATCTTAAGCATATAAATATAATATGAAAGGCTTTATGTCAAAGTTCATTGTAATTGACAGTCGCCATAAACTGTAAGTGACGGCAGCTCGTGTGATACTCTTTTAGGATACAAAAATGTATGCCAGCTGTGTGTACGATATATAGGACGAAATATGCTGAGGACAACAAAGCGCACCTGCTTATATAGAGAGTCACGGCAAAATATCATGCGTTTTTTTTACATATTTTCCGTGGGTGGAAGCACCGTTACTATTCATAAACGAATGATAATCCATCCTTAAGATATGTTACCTGAGGTTATTCTTGAGACTACCATATTACCCGTCCTCTCGTTGGGGCCGGGTTTGAGTGGGACGGGTTTTCTATGGTGCGAGATTCCTAGGGCCAAGTTCTTTGAGGTAGTTTCTGTTAGGGAACGCTGTGATAGGCCTTTCCAAAATAATATCACAGTCACCAGGATGTATGGGGAAATATGGAAAATTACCTCTCTTAGCACATCTTGTATCCTTCCTGAAAAAACGGCCAAAAAGTTGGCACAGAGAAGCTGCATGACAAAGGTTGAATGGCACAATATTTAAATATCACAATATTTAAATCTACCTTCTCTCATTCAGTCAGTTTGTACAAGGAACATTGTGTAACTCCAGGATTTGATTTAATGACAATATATAGTCTACATTTGAACATAACTTAACGATTAAAAAGAAAACCCACACGTACACAGATATGTTTATTTTTCACCAAGCACGTATGGGAGAAACCTAGTTGTGTCTAAGTTGAAGGGACTGGTGAATTTACTTCGACACAACCGGAGTTTGAGACAACCAAATTTCATTATATTTAACCTCTTCAGCCTCAATTATCATCGATAAATTCTGCACATGTATAAGGCCTATGTTGCTTAGGTCTCACAAATGTTTTCGTGAAAGAAACATATTTGATGTACATTTTTTTCATTAATAATAAAAAACACATAAGAACCAACAAAAATAAGATTAGGTTAATCACGAATGTGAAATAAGAGCACAAACATGTACGTGTATAAAAGCACACAAATCAATAAATGATTGGCTCAGATCATTTTCAGTTCAACACATCAGATCTTCTTTAAAAAGGCAGTAACATTGATCTTCTCAGCATTTTTGATCCATGTACACAGCGTGTTGGCGTGGATGTTGAAGTCTTTTGCAATATTTGCGTTGGTCTTGCCACCACGTTCAACTTCGACCGGTGCTTCGTACTTCTGCTCAATGGTCTTTACATCAAACTTACGCTTAGCAGGCGACGCCATTGCAAACAGGACACGAACAATATTAAAGTGAAGCTGTAGTACTGTATAACTTCCTCTATGGTAAATTAGAGTCAGTCTGATATAGATCTCATCTTCCTCCATTTATACAGAGTCCTGTATGTTTATCATAGACACATCAAAGGTAAGGATTGGATTATGTTTAGTTTATCAATAACTACTCATTGATGCTTTTTCGGCGAGAGAAGAAAGGCGTGATAATGAGTGACTAATTGGCCAAAAAAAGAAAACAACAGACTAGGTGTGTCAGCCATCGCGCTTGATGAGTCAGATCCTAGCCGGTATTAATTATGTAACTAGTCACCGCGGCCGTAGGTATGATTGTTGGACCGTGCACAACTGTTGACCAAACACAAAAGCGGCATGACCTTGAGTCGACAGAGGCAACAAGCTTGATAATTATAACTGCTCATGACGGTCCAATCATGATTGACGGGCCCTGTACAACTGTTATCCAATCATGACTTCGAGTTCAGCGATAGAAATACTAGCTATAGGGACCAACAAAACACCTCGACACATCCGGTTTTTCGACACATCCGACTTCGACACAAGCGGAGTTAAATTAGTAAGGTTTTAACTATTTTTTCAGGGACCTCACGTTCGACTATAGACATATGCGGGAATTCCACTTAACCGAGTTCGACACAACGAGGTTTCACTGTAGACGTTTTGCACAGAAAATAAACACTCCGAAATTGTTTCTCTCTCTCTCGCCCTCAATCATAACATCCATGTCTTTTCTTAAATGAATTTGTAGGTTGGATTCAATGATTTTATTTGATTCCTGATCTCTGAAGAGATGTCAAGGTGTTGATACCTGAGAGTGTGATATTGTCTTCATATTCGCGAGGTTACACCTTTACGCGATTTCCACCTTTTAACTGTTTCGCGAGGTTTCAATTTTCGCGGATTCACCTTACAATAACCTATACACAGACTAAATCCATCAATTTATAAATTAATTATACCAAGTTATCTGTGCGAAAAATCTTTACATTTCCATTGGGACCCATCGACAGAGTAGAAATCATTGTCCACTGCTTGACGTTTCACAGATGTTTTACATGATGTTTAGCATGTTTTGGATGCAAACATGTTTCAAATTTAAACATGTTTCAAAACATGTTTCACCGTTATTTTCAAAATTGGGTGCATTGAAACATCATGTTAAATCGTTAAATGTGTGAAACATGTGTAATACATGTTTTTAGACATGTCTCTCTCGCGCGGGAAATTACATTTTACTTGTTTTAACTGCCGTTAATTTTTGTCACTGGTCACGTGACCGGATATTATCCCCATTTATCTGGAACCAATTTTAAAATAGACTGATTGCCAGTGATCGCGGGAAAGATGAAAACCGAGAAAACGGAAAGTGATTTTGAGCAGTTAGCAAGTCCACCTTGGATGATGTCTTGGATGCAGAGAAGGTTTCCTGTAGCAACCCAAAATATAATTTGCCAGAAATTAAAAGGTGAGTCAAACGTTAAGTTTGTGAACAGTATGTATATGTATAATATCGCTCATTGAGAACACTTATTCATGCCTTTTTTAAATTACAACGACATTTTTACTTCAACAGAATAAATATGCATGCGAAAGTACAAACCACCCTTCAAATACAGTAATGAGACAAATCCTATACAGGGTTATGTGCAGGATTTTGGAAAGGGGAGGGGGGATCTAACCTGGGGGGGGGGGGAATTTCCAAAAAAAGAAGTCCTTACTTTTCAAAAGCGAGTGGGATACCCCCCCCCCCCCCCACACACACACACATGCCCCTGAATATAAGACGTTCCAGTGCACTTATTCCATGTGAGTACAGCACACAATTAAGCAGTAGCATCAATTAATCTTCAAGGGGGAGGGGGGTCCTCCCCTCCCCTATATTGATGCCCCTTCAAGTAAGTAAATTTAAGAGGGGCAATCAGGTAAGCAGGAATGTTAATAACTGTAGCAGTCTTTGAAATTTGGAGTGTTTTTATATTTTAAAAAGTTTCTTTAAAATTGACATGTTGTTTTTATATTTTTTTAAAATAAAGTAAGTGATCATTAGCAGCTTTTTATTTGAAACTACTGTACAAAATTCATCAGTGTAGTTCAGCAAAACCATGAGACATCTTTGAGAGACCTTTAAGCACAGATGCTGGAAGGAGCATTGTGGACCCTTGTTTACATGTATACTGCTGAGTAGGTAACATATTTATTTAAACAGCACTTGATCACATGTGACATGTGATGAAAATTTTGCTGTTTCAAGAAGTAGGCTATGCAAAGATAATTTTGTAAGATTTTTCAAGGCAATTTTACTGAAACCAAGAATTTGAAGATGAATAAGGAAGACATAAGTAATTTGTGATAAGAATGATAAAATTAGCAAATTAAAAACCTGTAAAACTGTGCAGTATCATATTTGTATGCAGCATGTTCAAACACTACCTCATGGGTACATAGTTAACAAAATGGTAATTTATGCATCTGATCAAGGCTGAATGTGTGAATGGGTGATGGAATGGGTTCCAGGGTACCAAAGCCGGATGTGTGAATGGAGTCCAGGTTACCAATGCTGGATGTGTGCACATTTGTGGTGCTTGTGGATTCGGGTCCAGGGTACCAAGGCTGGATGTGTGTACATGGATGTTGGTGGAATGGGGTCCAGGGTACCAAGGCTGGATGTGATATATGGATGTGGATGGAATGGGGTCTAGGGTACAAAGGCTGGAATTGTATACATGGATGTTGGTGGAATGGGGTCCTGGGTACCAAGGCTGGATGTGTGTACATGGGTGTTAGAGGAATGTGGTCCAGGGTACCGAGGCTGGATGTGTGTACTGGGATGTTGGTGGAATGGGGTCTAGGTTACCAAGGTTGGAGGTTTGTACATGGATGTTGGTGGAATGGGGTCCAGAGTACCAAGGCTGGATGTGTTACATGAATGTTGGATGAATGGGGTCAAGTTTCCAAGGCTGGATGTGTGAACATGGATGTTAGTGAAATGGGGTCCAGGGTACCAAGGCTGGATGTGTTACATGGATGTTGGTGGAATGGGGTCCAGGGTACCAAGGTTGGATTTGTGTACATGGATAGATATTGTTGGAATGGGGTCTAGGGTACCAAGGCTAGATGTTTGTACATGGGTGTTGGTGGAATGGGGTCCAGGGTACCGAGGTTGGATGTGTGTACTGGGATGTTGGTGGAATGGGGTCTAGGTTACCAAGGCTGGATGTGTGTACATGGATGTTGGTGTAATGGTGTCTAGGGTACCAAGGCTGGATGTTTGTACATGGATGTTGGTAGAATGGGGTCTAGGGTACCAAGGCTGGATGTGTGTGCATGGATGTTGGTGGAATGGGGTCTAGGGTACCAAGGCTGGATGTTTGTACATGGATGTTGGTGGAATGGGGTCTAGGGTACCAAGGCTGGATGTTTGTACATTGATGTTGGTGGAATGGGGTCTAGGGTACCAAGGCTGGATGTGTGTACATGGATGTTGGTGGAATGGGGTCTAGGGTACCAAGGCTGGATATGTTACATGGATGTTGGTGGAATGGGGTCTAGAGTACCAAGGCTGGATGTGTGTACATGGATGTTGGTGGAATGGTGTCTAGGGTACCAAGGCTGGATATGTGTACATGGGTGTTAGTGGACTAGGATCTAGGGTAACATGGCTGGATGAGTACATTGGTGTTAGTGGAACGGGGTCCAGGGTACCAAGGCTGGATGTGTGAACATGGATGTTGGTGGTGGGACTGGTCTAGATACCAAGGCTGGATGGGTAAAAATTGATGGTGGTATGGTTTCCATGGTACCAGGGATGGATGCGGGTATATGGGTGGTATTGGTTTTTTAGTGGTTTCCAGTTTACCCAAGTTGGAGTGAACTAGGGCATATTATGAATATTTAATTAAGTAATTCTTGCTTCACTTTCTCTAAATTTTGGATTTTTACACAAATATGCAAATTTTCCCTCCTGTACAATTTTTGGTAATAGTTGTTGTTTTCTTGTTTACATATTTGCATATAATATATTTAAAATATATAAATTTTTAATCCTCAAATAAATAAATAGTACATGTGATGTTTTTATCCTGTTCTTGTCAATGCCACTGAATAAATAAATGACAGATGCTTGCAACAGATACATATTATTACATTAGAAAGGTATAACTATTAGATGTCTTATTCTTAAATATCATCATTATGTTACCAGGTGTAAACAGTATTTGAATAAAATTTAAGAAGTAGACATTTTCATTTTATAAAAAACCCGCCATATAAATAGCTGTTATTAATTCTTGTTAGACTTGTGTCAATATTTAGTTGATGTCTTTGTATTCCTTGCAGCGGCATGGAGGAATTGTCAGCTGTGCTGCTGACAGTTAATACTATTTTCTCTTTTTCTCCAAACTCATCATGGAAATAAAACCATTTAGCTTCAATAATTTGCTACACTTTTTTTTCAGAAAGATGTCAAAGAAGATTCATTTTGTACACAAGAGGGTACAGAACCAACACCTGTTTTATCATAGACAATGGAGAAGTGAGGTCAAGTGCTATTTTGAGTGACTCCATGAACATATATTTAATGAAGAATGGTTCAGTATGGAAAACCTCATACTTGCTTCTAGGCTTAACCAGCACAATACATGCAACTTTTCAACCCACTTCAGGAAGAGTGTCTTGAAAATAAAGTGTCTTGCAAGGACAAGTCAACTTCTTACAAGCTTCTTCCACAGTATGTGCCTGCATTAAATAATTTAGTATTTGATCCTTTTGTTACACCCTTAGTATTCTACATATTTTCTAAGAAATGTTTTAAGAATTTCAGTATTTACATATGTAAAATGTTTCACTCTTTTTTATGGTAATTGAATTTTACCAACTTTTAGAAAAGTTAAGTGTCACAGTGTTTGATGAATCACTGTGAACATACAGCAGTTAGTTAATATTGTACTATTCATGATTTATGATTTATCATGTATTTCATTATATGTATGAGGCTTCATTTGCACTGATCTTGTGATTATGTTAGAGTTCCATATGTGATGGTACAGGCTGTATATGGCAATATGGTAATTTGTAGTATTTAATTGTAATGGTCGATTGCATAATTGTAATCTTATGAAGCTTTAAGTATTTACAGACAGGGACCTTGTTTTAGGATTCCAAATTAAAATTTTTATGTAAGTGATACAAACCAAGGATTTGGTATTATGAAAATATAAGGTGTTTAATTAGAGTGCTTTCAGTATTGCTCTGATAGATTCTTTTGATACACTAATCTGAGAAGCAGCTGATGTACATCTCAACTATGCTGCAGTGCTGAGAAATCTTCAGTCATGGGAGCCTTTGTTAATGCCAGTCTTTTCTGCATTTTACTTTAAACCTTTTGGCTGTAAAATATTTGCTGTAGTCAGACTGAAGCTAGAAACACTGAAAGTGAATATATTGGCATGTCTGAATTATGTAAATGCTCTTTCAAGATCTGAGATCAGTGTTGCTACCTTCTAAAACATATAAAATATTATACAGTCAGCTTAATATAATTGTGATATTTGCAGTTTTTACACACAATGCATGCAAAAATTTAATGTATCGGTACATATAATTTGCATTTTATAAAAAAGATATTATGCAGGTAATCCTAAGTTGTTTTCTGCTTCAGGATGTGTTTGGTAAGATTCTAGAAAACTGTCCAATATAAAAAAAATATATAAAAGAGATTTATACTCCATATAAAAATTGAATACTCGTAAAATAAAATGCATGCTTCAAGTTTTCTTTTGGAAGAAGAAAAAATGTTAATGTTAAGAAATATTTGAACTGATACACTAAAATGTTCTTGTAACTATTAGAAAATTCAAGAGCAGCTTTTAAAGAGGATTTTATAAAATAATTGTTCAGCTTTAGAGTTTTTAGCTCCCTGACTAATACTCCTTGGGTTTTATGTGTTTAGAATGAAATGCCTGTTTTCTATAAGCATGTTTTTTAAATTGTAATAGGTTTAAACTTATTTATAATAAATTAAAGCTATGAGAGCAACTACCTTGAGCCAATTTTTAAATGTTTTGTATCTGCTTTCCCTTGAATTGTCAATTTAGTTGATTTCCTAAATAGAATTAAATTTCTGAAACAAAATATTGAATTAAAACTTGCAAATGGGTGTATACATTATAGAATTTCCTTCAAATCCCTTTATCTACCTGGGCATTAGTGTGCATAACACTGGTGCTCACAATCAGGTATATTAAGTAAGCGTTCAAATTATTTCATTTTTAGCTAAACTGGCAATATGTTAACCAGTTTTTAGAAATATTTATAAAGTTTTTTCTTAAATAAATGGATCGTTTCATCAGCAATCTTTTTACCTTATTGCAATTATTAAATTGAATGTGTATTATTATACTTTAGCTCACCTCCACTTTCTTCATTATTATATATTTCAAAGGGTTTCATACAGTCCCAGTGGGTATTATTACATGCATATTACAGTCAGCTAGTTCAAATATTGATACTTATATAAAGGTATATTAAAGGTGCCCATTCAAATTCTTTTTAAAAAGAATTTATGTGATATCTGGGTTTCTCTGTTAATATATTAATGATCTAAGGGTAATTCTTGTTGTGAAATGTTTTTATACTGCCTCTGTGAAAAATGTTTAAACTTGTTTATCAAAATTTTTGTAAAACAGCAATGTTGACAAATGGGAAAACATGAAATCTAAGGTGGTATGTTGCATATATGCGGAGGTAGAAAGGTCACTTATTGCAAAATGCCATAAACAAAGCTCTGGCTTGTCTGAATTGCTGCCAGATGCCCTTGTTGAATTTGTTTTTGCGGGCCCCCACATAACATAAACATGTTAAAATAAACAAAACAAGAAGCCTGTGTGAGGTGATATCCACATTTTCTGGCCTATTTTATGAAAGCCCCAAGCGATTACCTTTAGTTTATAAAGGTCAGATAGGAGATGGGCCCCTTTAAACAATCTGATCATTTATAATTAATACCTGTCTTAGCTTAACGGTAGCACACAAGACAATTATTTATTTAATAATATCGTTCTGTTGCGTTTCGACTGGCCTCCGATGTTGGAGCCGCTTATTCACAGAGGTTTTATTTTCGTGATAAATTCCCGTTTGCGTATATAAAGATTTTGAAACCCACGCAAAATAAAGGCACACACATGCAGTATGGGGTTCCACGGGAATGCGGCCACGAAAAATGTTGAAAACTAATAATCAAACGACACAATGAAATGAGGTCTTGCAGAAACAATTAACGTACAGGGCCTAAAAAGGTACTTTTCAGAACTTGTCTTCGGAGGTTTACCTGTAACACTGAGAATAAAGTCACTCACCAAAATGTTTTTACCTTATCTGTGTGCAGCGTAACTCCGGGGCACTCCGCAGCCAATACGCTCTGTATATAAATGAACACTAAGAACCGAGCTCCACAGAACCTAGCTGTTTACATTTATATTTGCCCTCTTTTAACTGTGTCATCATGTGTCATACATTGGGCGGACTGCTGATTAACATAGCGAGTCTATCAGTGCGTTTCAGCCTTGTCATGGCTTAACCTGTATATATGGGTCAATATTACGCGTGTGCTGTTAAGGGGTTGTTGGTTAATGTCTCTGTCGGTCTCTCTTTCTCTCTTTCTCTCTCTCCATATATATATATGTGTGTGTGTGTTATCGATCACATATTAGCTAACAATTAATATTATAACTCTGTCAAATATATAAAAAAGACGGAACACAAAATGGAGAACAACGTACAGTAACACTAAACATTATGCAGCGAGCAAGTGTCAAGGAACCGGGCTGTCAAAAGCACTAAAAAAAATTATTTTTAATCAAAAGTGTATTATTTTGTCTTCTTGAAAGAAATGTCCGAGCGGCTGGAGTTCAAAATTGGTAAGTTTCTATTTGAAAATCAACATAAAAAATATTAATGGGGGGGGGGGGTTAAAATTGAAGCGGGAGGTGCCTGAGATCCATACCTTTTATTTCTTTGGCCTATAATATTTGCTATCATTTAACTGTGTCATCGTGTGTCAAACATTGGGCGGACTGTTGCTATACACAGAGAGTACAGAGAGTTTCAGCTTTGTCATGGCCTTTATCTGTATATCGACTAAATTTTACGTCCCAGCTGTTCAGAGGGTTAATATCGTTTTAGATCCTGTGCCCCGAGACACATCAGTGGCGCAGGTATAATGAAAAGTATACACATGTACCACTGACAGCAAGAGGTTATAATTTTGAGTAAAAAACGAATACTGGCACAGAAGGTTGGACTTTATGATGGTGGGTAACGAGCGGACAACTACAATGTTTAGGCTTATCAAAAGATCAAAAGACAGTCTCTCTCTCTCTCTCTCTCTCTCTCTCTCTCTCTCTCTCCCCCTCTCTCTCTCTCTCTCTCTCTCTCTCTCTCTCTCTCTATATATATATATATATATATATATAATATATATAAAAGTGGTGGGCCGATCATCGAGTTTTATCAAAAGTCAGATAATGAGTCTTTGTTCCCAAATCACTTCCGTTTGTAACTGAGGTTACCCCGGTAGATGCGAGAACAGAGGACGTAATAAACCTCTGTGAACTGGCAGGGAGCTGCAGAATAAGCTGGGAGTTTTGTAACGAGATGTACGGCGGTATGACGTTAAAATTCCCCATTAATTCTCCGGGTCTATGAAGCAAGTAGATGTCCTGGATCGTGGTTTAATTCTTAATTTTTATAAATAATTAAAATAAAACTTTTAAAAGCATATGTTACTAATAATAGGAAAATATAAAAAAGGCAAATTTTATGTTCTTTACTTAAACATGCGGGCTTGGTTAAGAATGTTCAGTTTCACAGAAAACTGCATGTTTCTTTGTATATGCCTGAACCGATTATTAATCGATCATCGATCGGTTTGCACAAACCGATGATCAATTATGAAAAAGTAACGTACTCCCACCACTAATATATATATATATATATATATATATATTTATATATATATGTATATATATATTAATTTATATTTATTTATTTTTATAATCGATAAAAAACGATCATGTATGCACATTCAAAGAAGTCACATTAGCCAGCGATAAATATTCTAATCAAATACATCAGAAAAACGGGACACGAAGTAGCGAACAACATTAACACAGTACAAGTGTCATGCAACAATGACACTCATTAATTAAAGAAGTAAGGTTGCTGCCTTGCTGGAGGTGACAAGTTGACCTTGGCGAGGTCAACAACAAAACACTTCCAGATGTTGTCTGGGTGTATTTACAAACAAATACATTTGGAAACGGTGACCTATATATATATATATACCATTACATAAGTCAATATTGATCACTTTCTTTTCCGACATAAAAGGCTTATTCAGAAGGAATGCTAGATAGGAAATGCCATACATACACCACATAGAGACAGTAAATACGCCGCATAAGGTACAATAGATGCTACATTATATGTGATGGTGTGAAGCTACCACTTACACACACACACACACATAACACACACCATTACACGCATGCACATGGAGATGCACACCACATTAAACAAACACAAACGCCATCACAAATCACAAACGTCATCACACAGCCTTAACCATCACAAAGCCTCACACCATCACACGTTTCTCTCATACAGCCTCACCCACACACCATCAGAGACAATATTACAATACGTTACAAATAAACCATACATACCTTTTTTCTCGTAAAAAAGTGTTCATTTTACTTTGACTAAACAAATATAAGTAGGGTGCAAGTCTAAACAATACTGTTTTATGTTTAACTTTTGCTGACATGAGGTTTCATTTGAGCTTTCCTCCAGAGCTGGCTATAAAATATAGTCCGAGCGAGACTGAAGTGACTATAGGCTACTTCAGTTTTGGAAGAAGCATTCACTTTTCGAGGAACAAATCAGCCGTGCCGCAAATAAATGTGCGTGACCTTAATTTTCGATAAAAAAGTGACAAAAGGGTGTAAATGAAAAATTATTTTCCTTCCAAAGATATCTTTTAACAAGTATGGGTAGAAAAATGATACTTGCCACGACATATGAAACTGTAAACATTCTTATTTTACAACCGAGAACAGGCATCTCAGATCTTGATCCTTTTGCTCGCCATGATCTCGGCAAGCCGTTTTCCTATTGGTCAGGGTCTCACAACAAGCTGCCTCATTTGAATGGATATGATGACAACAAACGCACGTGTTTCCCACAGCGCGGGAGTTTACCAGATAATAAACAAAGGTCAGATCTTTGCCGTAAATCGTGAATAAAGTGATCTAACTGATAAATGCTTGTTATAGCCCACCAAGCAGTTCATTTGAAACTTTCCATAATGAAAAAAAAAATAAAATAAACATATTTAAGATAAACAAGCACTTTAAAGCCAAGCGATCTATGGTCTACGAGCACGCCGCCTAGTGTGAAAAAGCCGTACCGCTTAATTATACACATGGATGATTGATAGCCGTCAGTCGACAAATGGATGGTCATACAGTGAATTTAGGAAGAATCAAGTCAAGTAAATAGATTTTTTTTGGTCTAAAACTGTTGACATAAATATCCTTAAATAATCTGAGAACATAATTATTGTGCATTGGCAGTTATATGTTTTTCTGTTTTTATCGTTCGAGGGAGCTTGCTCTCTATTCCGTGCAAGTTTCGTTGACGTTAATGTAATTGAACGTCAAGTCCATAAACATTTGCATTAATATAAGCATTATTAGTTCATTGCTTCCGCGAGGAGGGTGTGCGTTCATCATCGTTCGTGTGTGTGCGTGTGTGTTTGTTCACAACATAACTCACGCAATTATGAGAGGAACTTGACGTTTTCATGGTATGAAAAAACGGCATGAAGAATCGATTAGATTTTGTTGATGATCCGGCACATGATCCGCTTTCAGGAACGTCATTGAGGTATATTCACAAATGTTAAGTAATTTGTACCCGAATGGGAATAAAGACCGAATAAGTGAATGCAAACAAGGGTTGGATAACACAAGACAATAAGGATCGCCACATGAAGGAGATTTGCATTCGTTAGAAAGCAGATTTAAAGCTTTGGTTGGAGACAAAGGTTTCCTAGCAGAACCATTCCGGTACACGGGCTCCTCCAGTTCTCCTGTTTTCTACGTTGTTACGGTTAATGTGTGTGAGTCAACAATCCTCGTGTGTCTGCTTTCCATGACAATTACGCATGCCCAGAGGACCGATCGTGTGTATGCGCGACAGTTTCCAAACACGGAGAAGTAACATGAAAGAAGAATCACAGAAGAATCACCAGTTTGAAGCTTAAAAATCTTGATTCGTAAAGTCGCGTGCACACATTTTATCTTGCATCACTGATCGCGTCCGGTGCAATTTTTGTTCCAACTTGCGAATAGGAACAATAATACGGTTTTAAAATATTGGCAGATAGCAGACTATGGAGAAAACATGTGTATACTTCGTGTATATCTTACATGCCTTGTTTTAGTTTTTGCCTTGTTATAACTTGTAATTCGTCGTTGACAAAAACAAAAAACCAAAAAAAAAAAAAAAAAAAACATGCAGTTTATATGTGTATTTGAGGGTTCCTTAAATATATGCTTGTATATTGACTTTCATGAATAGTAAGTTAACACAAACAATTATGATAGGATTGTCTGTTAGTTCATTTTTCCGCCTTCCTACCACCTATTCCTTCAGGAAATGTTCTTAAACAAACCCTGATCTTATTCTGAAGCATGTAAATCGATGTACTTATTTTGCACGAGCAAATTGTGTCAATTAATTCTAAGGGGTTATCATGTAGGCCTACCCTCCACGTGGACGCGATACCGGATCACGTGGTCGTGCACAGGGCGCATCATGACACAGAGATCTCAGCATTTGTCTGCCGGCCATGTCCACCAAACAGGGTCAGTAACCTGACCATGACTCGGCATTTTCTGATCGACAGCTCTCGTTATGTAAATCATTGACAAGCCCAGAGAGATCTCTTTAATATTTATCACTACTTTTCAGTGTCTTTGTTTAGCTCTGTCATTAATCCAACCGCGTGCTCGCTCTGTCTCAGTGTGTCTGTATCTGTCTGTCCGTCTGTCTGTCCGTCTGTCTGTCTATCTCTCTCTCCATGTCATAAGGTCTGACTGCCTCTATATGTTTGTCTTTGTATTTCATTATTTGTCTACCTGTCTTCATTCATCTGTCTCTCAGTATCTGTATATCCGTCTGTGTCTGTCTGTTTGTTTGCCTCTCTCTGTATATATGTTTCGCCGCCTGTCTGTCTCTCTCTTTAGTCTTTAGATTTCTTTTTTTCTGTCTATTTCTGTCTCTCTCTGTCTATCCGTCTCTCTCTGTTAAGATTTTTTTTCTTTCTTCTTCTGTCTATCATTCTCTCTCTCTCTCTCCCCCTCTCTCTTTCTCTCTTAAACATTTATTTTATTTTACAAAAACTGTAAAACTAGTTATAATAACTAATAGGAAGCACTCTCCTTGGCACGGTTGGTAGCGTTTGGAAGTCTTTGGAGATGGAGGAACCGGGTCGCCAGGGGAGGATGCCGAGCGTTTTACCCCCTCTTTCTGTCTGTCTCTCTCCCACTCTCTGTCTCTCTGTCTCTCTCTCTGTCTCTCTCTCTCTGTCTCTCTCTCTCTCACGATTTCTTTGTTTTTTTTTCTTCAGTCCGTCTCTCTCTGTCTCTCTCTGTCTATCTGTCTTTCTTACTCGCTGTATGTCTCTCGCTCTCTGCCTGTTTCTCTTTGCCCCCTCTAAAATTATGGTTAGTACAACACAAATCTTGTGTATGCAAACATATATTATGAGAATCTGGGAGAAAAAACCTCTAAGGGTTTCATAAGGGCTTTATGATGCACACGAAAGTACCCATCGGTCAGCGCTCTGGCGTGACTCTGTCTGAGAAGAGAGCTTGGTGGCAATGGGACGTTTAAGTCCAATCTCAACCTGTTTAGAAGAAATCGTAGGATAGCAGGTATTAATTACGAATGGTTTTAAGGACGGCAACAAACCCGTGTTTTTTATGAAAAGATAAAGATATGGAGCAACAAGGAACAGATAGTCGAGCTTCTAAACATAACATGAGTTTTATTTTTAGTCAGGTTTTACAAATTCCAAATTCACATATAAACTGCATGTTTTTTTTGTCAACAACCAATTGCAAGGTATAACAAGGTATATGGTACAATAAGAGAGGCAAAGTGACACGTATGAACACATGCACAATATAAGCCAAAACAATTTTCACCGTGCAATATCTGAAATGCTAGTGAGATATATAAAATAACATTCGGTATGCTTTGTATTAATTCTTAAATACACAAGAATAATCAATCTTTGTGAGAGAATTCCACTTAAAAATGTTTGATATAGTCTATATTAAAGTTAAACACACAAAAAAAATAAATATAATATTATTATATACCATGTTATAAAGTCTGAGCAGAGGGGGAAACAGACTGATGACAGCGAATATAGTCCAAATAGGATGCAATTGATTTTCTTTTTAAATATAATCTACAAACAGACGTATGATCTTTTATCTACTTTCTTTAATCTACACTTCTCTTGGTCTCTTCGTTACATCTTTGTTGCATAAAAGATAAAAGAAAAACCAATAGGTGATTCTTTGGTAAGAGGTTATCAAGAAAATACTTGAATGATTGTATATGCAAATAACAAGAAGGGTTAACATTGATAACAATAATGTGAGCTGTTCAATAAAGTTAACACATACACACTACACTATATAAATAGTGTTCAGTGTGTATCGTATATATACGTGTCTACATGACGATTTGTTACGGTCTACTTGGTGAGATCTAAAGAGCCAGTTTTTAGATGTTTTCTTTCTCTCGTGTTTTACAACGTGAACTGGGTCAGTTTACACTCGTTGGCACTGACAGGTCACTGATGAAACAGCACACGTCTGTTACAAGAAAATCGGGCTCGAGATCTGATAGATTATGCTTTAATTCAGTCATTTATCATGAAACTGACTGTGTTGGGAGCTACAGGTCTCACTGGAGAACATATTGTTAACCAGGCACTACAGAGAGGACATCACGTGAGAGCTGTGGTCAGGAACCCCAGTAAAATATCAATAAAACATGACAACTTACAGGTAAGAAAATAGACTGGTTCCATCCGTCAACAATATATGATAGCTATAGGAAGGAAACTTAACTGGTACCCTCCGTCAACGAAGAATGATAACTTACATGTACGAAAATAGACGGATACCCTTCATCCAGAAACATGATACCGGTAACTTTAAGGTATACGAAAGTAGACTGATACCATCCATCAACAAAACATGATAACTTTCAGGTAAGAAACTAAACTAGTTACCTCCGTCGACGAAAGTGTTTGTTTACTTACAAGTACGAAAATTGACGGGTACCTTCCATCAATAAACATGATAACTAAACGGTACGATAACAGACTGGTTCCCTCCTTAAACGAAACATTGTAACTCACAGGTACAAAAGTATACTGGTACCTTCTATTGACGAGACTTGAGAACTTATAGGTACGAAAATAGACTGGTACCATCCATCAACAAAACAAATTTATTTTCACGTAAGAAAATATACTCCTTAAACGAAACGTGATACTTTACAGTTAAGAAAACATACCGGTACCTTCCGTCAACGAAATATGATAACTTTCAGGTGAGACTGTAGGATTTTCCCCACAGATAATAGAAAACAAAACATAATTTTAGGTTTAAATTACCAAATGACCGAAAGATCTGTCCTTTTGAATTATACTGCCAGTCTGATAGTTATAAACGTGATAAACAGGGAGCTAGAAGGGTCGCGGCAGACTACTAAACTTCGCCTTATGTCGATTATCCTTTAGCCCCTTAACACGTCTAAATGACTAAACCTAGTGCTGACCAGACGTGGGCCTGTGGCCCACGTCTGCATCATTCAGCTGCACGCGGAAGAGTGAGGAGGACGGGACATTCCTGGCCGTAGGCCAGCCTACTTTACAATAGGGGTGGCATTAATGGGCGAGTCCAAATACTGATAGCTGACCGGTAGTAGGCCTGATATCTTACACTCTTCCCCCCTTATTTGAAAAAAAAAAAACAAAGTTTTTTTTTTTGTTAAATAAAGAAGACATCTTGGCCATATACAGGCAAAAGCAATTTTGAACAGACGCACATTACAGCCTCAAGGTAAAAAAACCTGGGGACAGAGATTCCAGGAAAAACCATGAGCTTGTAAATAATTGTGCCTATAACAGAGCTGGCAGTATTTGTTTTATATAACTGCAATATCTTGATCTGTGCCCCATCGCACAATTTTGTAAATTGGTAAGTTTATTCAAATAAACACATCAGTTAGTAATGGACTGATAACAACATGGAATAGCATTTCATGTATCAGTAAAACATTAATGTTTGCAAAATATTTTGCATAATGTCCAACTTTGGCTGCACTGTGTCAGCATAGCACATAAGAGAGTCCTTCTCAGAAATTACTCAGCATTTAGTATTCAAAAATGTCTTTCATCATAACTATGCACAAGCAGGCAAGTCCATAGGCAGCCGTGTTGTAACTTGTAGCTGTGCTGAACATAATGTTGGGTGCAGGAGGCAGAACATGTACGTCTTACTCCTGCAAAGAAATAAAACAACGCCGCAGTATCTATTCCACACAAATTATATCACAACATATAACAATAATGAACAACTCTGACTTAAAATTCAATGTGATTTGTTTTTGTTTTTTATAACTACCGCTTACAGCTTTAGGTCTGAATAACTTTGACATGCCATACTGCTCTGGTTAATGTAACAATTATCATATACAGGTTGAATGGAGAATACGGTCAGGTCATAAAAATACATTACCAGGGCTTATATATGTACCTAAATGGATGCAAACTTGCATGAATAACAATTTAACTCAAAGTATAATACGATGTTCTCATAATTAATGTTTTAATTAATTAAGTTGTGCAAGTCATGTTATACTAAAAGGAAGAAACTAAATAGCCTTAAACCGTAAGCTGTAATAAAAGAATACTGTATCCGTTTGCAAGGAGACCAACAGAACAGTTGGTCAAATTATGATTGAAATATCACACTATTTATTATAAATATCACACTATTTATTCAATCCTTTAATGCGAGAGAGTGAACTAGCTAATAACAAGCTAACAAATATATATTGGGTACAATTCGTAAATTAACATATCCGTTTATAATAGATTTAATTGTTTACATTTAATATTGATATCCAGTAATTTAAAAAGTATACTACTAGAAATATTAATGTGCTGTTTGTTTTAAATGCCCAATGTTGTTCAAATTACTAAACTGTGTATAATTCCTAAATAAACATATCCGTTTTTAATAGATTTATTTGTTTACATTTAATATTGATATCCAGTATTTTTAAAATGTATACTACTAGAAATATTAATGTGCTGTTTATTTTAAATGCACTATGTTGTTCAAATTACTAAACGGTGTTGGCATCCCCAAATATTACAATATGTTTCCTGTTTCGTAAATGCCACCTTTAACACACTTGACAGTCACCAAACAGGCATACTTCTCAGCTAGATTGAACTAATCTGGAATTACTCGACTTATCAGTATTTCCTGACACTCGAAAGGTATACAAAGCTACTGCACCTGATAAGCGTTTTGACAGCTGACTGCTTAATAAACAGAGACATGACATAAGGCCAGCTGCTAAGTTGATATCAGATTTTATATATACAGGATTACATAGTGTGAATTGTGGAGCACTGATAAAAGAAGGGCGATTATGGGGGTTTGGGAGATCACAAAGGCTGGTGGCCGTTGCGTGTTACATCATCTGATACCAGTGTGTAGGCTCCACAAATATGCCTGAACTTGTGACTTGTATTATCTCACTGTGAATGCACGTGACTGAGCATGTGATAGATTATTTCAATAAAGCTATTTACCTACTTTAGAAATACCTCTTTCAGTTGCCACAGTTGTTAACTATAGGCTTTATTGTTCTAGGCAAAACAGAAATATATGAAAACTGTATCTCACAGAGAACTAGTTACGTTAATTTAATATATATTATTCAGAGGGGAACGCCTATGTCTGGTTTGTTATTTAGTAATATTTACCACTTAAGAGTTTTCATTAAAAGTTTAGAGAATTGACTTTAACCACACAAAAATACCCATTACAACTCAAATCTAAAAGATTACTGCCCTTGGCCATTAAACGACAAATTCTGCACCTGCACTTTGTATCAAATTATAGGTTATCCACTTGAGCCTTGAGCCTTAGAGTTGTACATTTTTTATTTTTTTGGTATTTGTAAAATTTTTTTTTTCTATTTTTATTATTATTTATCAATATTTCATAGACTCAAACTACAAGATTAGTATAACTACTACTTTCACAGGTTGATGTTATGGAATTTTGGTGCTTGCTTTTAATCTGTTGAGAAAATTCATTTTAAAAATGAGAAACTACTGGTTCTATTTTTCGTACATCAAATTGTAATTGTTAAATAAATTATGATCTTAAGCATCTAAATAACTATGAAATGTACCTTATTAAATTTTTATTTTATAGTATATTCTTTAACAGGCTTTTCCCCTTTGGGTTAAGTGAATGAAATTTTGTCTGCTTGGCCCCGGAATATGGGAGCAAACTGATTATCAGATGAAACATGTCACTAATTGCTGCCCCGGCAAGTGAATGACAGAAAATTTCTAGATGTTCATATTTATGACTTTTTAAAGGGTGTGCATAGTTTTTCAGAATGGACTGCACAAATTGCCAAAGTCCCTGCTCATGTTGAGAACAAAATCAAGAATAACCTAAATAAATCTTTAGAAATTTGGTTCACGCAATGATTTTGGGATTTCCCCCATTATACCCACCTGCTGATCCCGGTCCACTTGTCAGCTCAGCATTATTGCCCATCTTCCACTTGTTTTTGCATGACAGGTGGTGGAAGCTGATCTTATGTCTAGTGAGTCACTCGTGCCGGCGCTGGAAGGTTGTGACGCAGTACTCTCAGCACTGGGGGAGGACAAATATTTCAGACGTGTCAGCTTATACAGCGACACCTGCCGGGCTATTGTGACAGCCATGAGGACCAACAGTATCAAACGTTTAATAGCGGTGACGTCAACCTGCACAAAATGTGAGTCCACCTCAGGAATTTTACACTCTGTTTCACCAGTGTCTACCAGTGGTTTGAAAGATTTTCTTTTAAGCATATAATCTGTTTTGCTCCTCTGTGGGCTCACCCAAATATTTTCTGGTCTTAAATTCTCGGGAACGATGCCAAGTGTACCCAAAGGGGCCAATTTCCTCATTTGCCACATAAACCCTAAGGAATTTGACATTATTTCGGGAATGGGTATTTCTACCTCACCGCCGGCAGAACGTCAGTGAATCTGGCGGTTGATTAGACTGGTACCCCGCTCTATTATGGCACCGCTGCTCTAGACCAATCATAGAGACGGGCGTACAACGCCATCTTTTGTACTCCCGGCAGACTGGTTCCAACTCAAGTATGTATTATATATGATAAAAATAAGGATTTCGTTAGCTCAGAGATGTTACCAAAGGTTGGCTGTACATAACGTGTGACATAATGATAAGATTAATAGGTATTAATAATAAATCACTGCTTCACACAGTGGAATATCAAAGATTCAGTATATCGTATTATCAATACATCCATTATTCAATTTTTGTGCAACAACTCATTCTTCAATATTTGAAAACTAGAAATAACTAAATAAAGTTATTTTATAAGAAATCTTTACGGATAATCAAACAGGATCGCGTGAACGTCCATGGCAACCGGTATGAGCGTGCATACTGGAGTTGGAACCAGTCTACAGGTTAGTCAGGAGTTGCAACTGGGAGTACTTAAATGGCGTTGTACGCCTGTCTCTATGCTTGGCTTAGGGCCATAATAGAGCAGGGTACCAGTCTAGCGGTTGATTCGCTCGGGGGGGGGGGGGGGGGGGGGGATCTTATACAGCGCCATCTATCATTTGTGGATGAAACGAGTTATCAGGTGCGAAATAATAAACGGGTAATCAGGTAATTTTTGCATAATAATTTTCAAGACGGCCATGCGCAGTGCGAATAATTGTTGTCTTCTGTCTTCGCGTCATATTAATCCATAACTGTGGGTTTTGCCAAATGAAATTAGTTACAAATCCAGGCTCGCCACCAATGATGCAGTTGAATTTCACATATTAGCCCTTAAGATATATAATAAATAATAGCAAAAAGTAATCTTCCTTGTCATTAAAACAAATTTACTTGTAACCTGCAGGTGCAGCCTATATTTAACCCCTTCACACGGCAAACGCAAACCGTTTTCGATTTCAAACAGCAATCGAAAACGTTCCCAAACCGTTTTGGATCAAGCTCAAGGGGTGGTTTTAAACCGTTTTGACTGCGAATCGTTTTATATATTATCCGCTGTCGCGTGAACGCTCTAAAACGGTCACTGCGCATGCGGAATGATTGTGTCAGCATGTTGTAACATTGTTCCACATATGAAATGTACACAACATGCATTGGTGCCAGATGCCCGTGTGAACGCACCAAAGCGATTTTGCTGGAATCGGTTTGAAAACGTTTTGTGTGGAGGGGGTAAAAACGGCTCATTATGTTACAGGTCGAGGAGAGAACGCACTTTAACAGCTATTTCTCCCAGTGCATCAATACCTTGGTAAACAGTCAGTAAACTCAACATAAGGCTACGAGTGATGAATTACCACAAATGAATACAGGCGAGCTGACAAACTAAAGAATAAATCCATCGCAGGTCAATTATAATGCGGCATTTGCTATCGTAAGGAAACCCGTGCGGAACATGCTTGTGTTCATTCGGTCAGAAATTCAACAATAATGCACGTAGGTTTATCAATATGCTGAGTTACAACGGCATTTTTCTCGCACATGTTTTTAGAAAGTACATATTGACATATATATCTAACTATTTGTCTTGCACCCTCCTAGGGCCTTAAATGACGCCTATAATGGTGGCCCTTCATACAAGATGGATAGACAATCAAAGAAACTTCCATTGTAAGAGGGTCGAAAAGGCACTGTCGCAGGTAGCGCCCGGTGACTTGGGAAAAGCCAGTTTTAATGAAAACTTCACATTCGGCATGGCATGAAGTTTTTATAATTATTATTTACTTTTCTGGTAATCAGACAGATTATAATTAAAGTATCAATCTTTAATGATTTCCTGATTTTTTGATTGATAACATTACATCACACAAAAAACAGCTGCCATATATGGCTATTTAAAGTGACCCATAGATTTGACTGCCGCAAGTGGATTTACAATAAAGCCATACAAAAAAAATATTGGTCTACATATCGATCAGTCGATCAGGTTTTTTTTTGTTGCAAATGAAGACAAGGTCTTTAGTAAAGTTGTAAATTTGGCCAAAGCTCAAAAGAAATTCTTAAAGGTATGGGAATGGACTAAATTTTTAGTGGCGAGCATTTACACCATTTCAAGAAGTGAAGCACATTTATTATTTATAGGCAAATTGGCAGAATTCCAAGTATTCTGTCTTGATGGGTGAAAAAAAGAAGGATAAAAAAACACAGTATTTTTTTTTTTTTAATCTAGAGTCCGAGAATATTTTTTTTTTCAATTATGGGTGGCCTAATCTATTTTTCATATTTAAAATTAATTTAAATTATTTCTTATATAAATAAAATTATATAATTAAAAATATAATTATTTCATTGCTCAACCTCTATATCTTTTACTTTTTAACCTCAGATGAACGCGGAAATCCTTTCTTTATCGAATGGATCCTTAAACCTCTTATGATTGGACGGATCCTGGCTGACATGGCGCGGATGGAGGACTACCTCTTCAATGAATGTCAAGATTTCCAGTTCACCATTGTACGGCCCCCTGCGTTAGGAAATGGACCGATCACAGGTTATCATAAGCATTTAATACTTTTCTTGATGCGTTCACTTGCCTACAATACGTCTGAGGATATTTATACTCAGAAACTCCGTTCGATCCATTGTTCACTTAAGACACTCTTCTCTTCTGTGACCAGTATAATTAAGTAAAGCAAATTGAAATGGATTGGAATAGTTGATGCAGAAAAAAAGTCCTGTATTTTATAAAAATTAAATAGATACACATTGGTAATATATACACATTCATAAGGGGGAAATACAGTTTCATTAATAACCCTATTCATAAAAAGAACCGGACTAAAAAATCTGAGGCTTCGTCCATGATGGAATATTACTTTAGATATGGCAAAATGAAACACAGCTACCATTCTGCTTAACTCTGCATAAAAATGATCAGGGCCTTTAGGTTAGCGCTGCCAGAGCTTTAGTATTTATGTTTGCAACTAAAATGAGTAATTTCATAAAACATGATTTAATGTACCGATAGACGTATAGCTGAGTGCCAGCTCTTGAAACTAAAGGAAATGCATGAGTCAGTCATCAGTTCGATAATTTGCTGCGAGGTGGTAGCACTTTTTACGAAACAGCGAGTGCAAGCTTGCTAGCTCTGCCAGCGGGAGAAATTAGGTCTTAACCGCAACATCGATTGGGCCAGGCTACCTTGAAGCTGATGCAACTTCAGAGACCTTCCATTTCTTTTATTGTTACTATGTACATGTTCTATGTTATACATGATAAAACATGGCTGATGTGTTTATTTTTTTTAAAGATAAGCCCATCTTGACGAATGAGGGCCAGTGGGTGCCGGAAGCAAAGTCTGGGATGGGGAGAGCAGACGTGGCGAGGTTCATGCTGGACGTCACGGAGAGTAGACAGTGGGCAAACAAGGCGGTGGCTATAGGCGTGTGACAGAATCGTACAGCAGAATATTATATATATATATATATATATATATATCATTTCCGTTCTCAATATGAAGACACTCCATCTTTTAATTATGTTTCACTTAATATGTAAACGCCAAATAATTCCTAAATAAACGTCAGCTGAGTCTAATGTAAGTTTAGAACTGTCTTATTAAATGGGTTTCATTTACTTTATCCGGAATATTCTATTTTATTTGCCGGCCATGCATGTCATCAACCGGATATAGAGTCTTCAGCCCCTGCGATACGAAACGTTATTCCGATTAATATCGTTTACACTACTTATTATAAATAATAATATAAAGCTCATATTAGCACGGCACGTGACCTATGCCGGGTGAAACAATGCCTTTGAATGAAATCGACAAGCATATCTAGTCATTTGACGTCACAATGCCGGAGTAAAATCAACAAGCATCCCAGGTGCTTGTGATTGTAATCAGGAATGAAACTGGCAACAAATCAGGGGAGACAATATGTGTGAAGGTGCCGGGGCATGTGCGGTGTTGATGTGTTTCTTCAGAGTAGCGTGAAAAAAAGTGATTGTACACCTTTAATTGTGTTGATAACATAAGAGGTTGTTTAATAACAACGAAGGGACCAATACTTCGTATATGGCCAAATGATGTTTTGAAAATGTAGTATTATCATTAGTGTCCTGTAGGGCAAATCGATATACATTAAAATGTTTTGTTTTTCTTTTTATTCGTTAAAGTTTTTTAGCTCAGCTGACTTTCAGTCAAGCTGAGCTAAAGCGATTACTCTTTGTCCGTCGTCCGTCTGTCCGTTAACCTGGCACAAATCGTAACCGCTGGACTTAGAATCTTGTAACTTGAAATTCTGAGAGGTCGATGAAAAATCTCCTTGGAAACCAGAAATTAGGTCTCTGTTACCCATATCCTTCGAGCTATTGGGGCCCCAAAGTACCCCCCCCGCAGAATAGTAAAAAAAATCACACAAAAACTTCAACATTTCATAAACTACATCACTGATAGTCATGATTTTTGGCATACATATTGATCATGAAATTGTTCCATCAGTTCCTGCAAACTGGTGGCGCCACCTGTATTTTTCGATTTTTTACGAATTTTTTTCTCTATTTTTGAGACCTTTAAAAGTGTGAACATCTGTTAATAGGGCACAAATCGTAAAGACTGGACCTAGTATCTGCATTCTTGACCCAGAAATTAGGTCTTTGTTACCTAAATCCTTCGAGCTATGGGGCCCCAAAGTACCCCCCCCCCCCCCAAATAGTAAAAAATTTCATACAAAAACTTCAATATCTCATTAACTACATCACTGATGCTACTGATCTTCGGCATACATATTTATCATGAGATGTTCCATCAGTTTCTGCAGACTGGTGGCGCCACTTGTATTTTTCGATTTTTTACGAATTGTTTTCTCTATTTTTAGACCATTAAAAATGTGAACATCTGTTAACAGGGAACAAATCGTAAAGACTGGACCTAGAATCTTCATTCTTGACACACAGGGAGACTCATGTCTCCATGGAAACTTGAAATAAGGTTTCTGTAACCCATATCCTTTAGCTGTGGGGCTCCCAATTACCCCGCAGAATAATGGAAAATTTGATAAAAAACTTAGGAAGTAAGTGTAAGTGTAAAGATAAAAGAAACAGCGTTATTTAATAGTCTCAAAACAGTTCACTTGCACAGTCGAAACCCTAAAAAAACTACCAGAAAACAGAGAGCACACATCATTGCCGAATAATTCATCAAGTCATAGATGAAAATTTACTAATATTGGACCATGGTTGAGGAATTTGTCGGATGGTAGCTTTCTTGTTTTAGGACATATTGAAAGGAATTCCTTCATATTGTACATTATTTACAAATAAAAAAAAAAACAAAAAAACAAGTCGTCTGAGAACAACACATCTCGCCGGTACGGGCAATTGAGAAAACAAAGAACACCACTGGGTGCGTAATGTGCCCGTCACATTTCTTGTGACCTCTTACCTCATTAAACATGCATTGCTTTTGGCGGGAATCAAACTTAGACGAGATATTATAATAGGTAATATTTCTATTGAGTTTCATGAAAATCCATTATTTTCCCGCCAGGTGATAACAGCGACACCATACAGTAGGCTGGTGACCTCTGACCTACAAATACAAAAATGCAAATACAAAATTTGTGTCCATTTTACAACATAGTAACATAAGCCATAGGCTATTCTCACAGACGATATGTAACAATAATAAAAGACACAAGCAACACATATCTAGATTAAAAAAAGGAGAACATAGGTACATTATGAAGAAATAAATTTATACATGTAATGATATTTACATCATTGCCTATAAGATCTACAAGTATATGCACGAAGAAACCAGAGAGTTTAGACTGGTGTGACAGAGAAGAAAATTACAGGTTAAGATAAGGAATAGATTAAAAAAATATAAAGAGGAAAATATTATACATAATAACAAATACAGATAACAGATAATCATAAGGTATTAAGAACCAATTAAGAAACTGTATCTAAACAGTAGATTATTACAACCTGTACATTTAAGATTTGCTATACATGTGCACAATAAAACAGTTATACAAAGATATTCAGAAAAAATATAATTATCATCATAATAACATTTTGAACCTAGTCTAGTTAATAATAAACTTTTTAAAAATAGCTAAGTTTTCTGCACATTTGTAGTGGCTAAGTAGGTTGTTCCATAGAACAGCTGCAATATATTTGACCAAATGTATACCAAATGAGAAGTATTAACCCCGGGAATAACTGAATCAATATTGGATCGCTGCCAAGTAACGATTTTACATGTGCTTTTTATAAATAATTTGGACAAAAAATCTTGGTTATGCCCCTACTTGACTTAAAAACCTCAATGGCAATTTTATGCAGCCGGTCAAGAACTGAATTTACCATGTTAAATTTATTAAGCATGTCATCATATGAGATATCTTTATTTTTATATACTCACAGCCCGGGGCAGAATACTGTCCAGCCGCTGCTGATCCTTCTTATTACAAAAAGGGACTCATGGGTCACGGCGCTCAGACGTTATTTATGATCATAAAATATGATTTGGAAGAAGGGGTAGACAAATGTTGGTTTTGCGTAGTAATATAAGCTGATTTTTTAGGATGATGGCGTTAAACTTAAGTAATGTAAATATTTTGATAAAATTATTGGAGGGGGAAGAGGGCTGATGTCATTTATATTATTTACATTTGGTAAAGGAGTGCTTTTGTCACATCGGTTTTGACATGGCATAATAATTTTATCTTCATTCCAGCAGAAGTATTTAAAAAAATTATCAGAATCCATCACTTGTCTGCTAAGTTAACACACCGACACCATTAAGTATTTGTTGGCCTCTGATTACATGAATATATGTGGATTTTGCCCATAATAAAACTCGACCTAGTTAATCTACGGGTAATGTTACAAGACATGAGTGAAAGTGAAACAAAAATATCTTCAATAGCAATGGAGCAAAAAGCCCAACAAAAACACTTTTAAACGACTCCTAGGTGTACGATATATTTTCTATGGTATAAATCGGCATCTTCCATCGTTACGGAACCTAATATCAACAGATCAAGTAGTCATGACGAGCATAAATTTGGTTATGGAGATAAAATAAAATCAGATTCTATTACACTAGGCAGCGTGAAATCTAGAGGAATGAATAAGGAAGTCAGTGTTTTTTTGTTAACAAATAACCATAATTTGTTCTTAAAACAATCCTAACATTACAATACACTAAATCCATACAATTACACAGTATAACAGCAGTATTACAGCAAATCAATACAATCGCCCAGTAAAATAAACAAAGTGCACAGTACCTGGATTCCACCACTGTCACAGCGATTAGTCCTTTAAAATGTATAAGCCGAATGAAGTACACACAAATCTTCTCAAAGAATAATAGTCCAGTTCATTCACAAAATTAATCCGTTGTAATCCCGAAAGCAAATTAAAGACTATATAAGATCCGTCACTAATTTAGAAGAAAATCTATAACTGCAGTACTTATCGGAAAAGGTCCACAAATGACTTACACGCTTCTGTGTCCGCTGGAATATTTCTCTCCTCTCTCTTGGCTCTAAAAACAGCCCCTTTATATAACTTTTCACCTCAAGCCGGGAACTTTCCATTTCTCGAACATTCCAAAGAACGCAATAGTACACACGTTACAGGAAACATCTAGAAAAACATCGCTGTGTTTCTATATGTCAGGGTTAACACCTGGGCCGACCCGGCTCGGCCAGGCGAGAAAGCCCCAGACTAGTATGACCGCTGTGTTTACATGTGGGCCGCACCCGGCCAGCTAGAACAACACCCTGTAGAATAGCAACGCCAGGGGTTGTGCCAAACACGAATCAGAATGTCAACAGCGCACAATAAAAGAGATATGTCAACAGCTCACAATAAAACACATATATAACACATAAGTAACACCATATTCATACTAAACCATCAAAGTTTTGTAATTTAATCTAGCTTTCATTTTTTTCGACGATTTAGGCCAGTGCGGAAGGTACCAGTCTATTTTCTTACGTGTAATTCTCATGTTTTGTTGAGATTAAACTTGAGTTCCTGACCACGGCTGTCACGTGATGACCTCGTTAGAGTGCCTGGGTCAAGATATATTCTCCCGTGCGTCCTGTCGCTCCCAAAACAGCCAGTTTTATGATGACCGTCTAATTAAAGATCTAAACTACCAATACGTGCTTATAGCTCGTTCTGTTTTACGCAAGTGCAGTCCGCAGGGCCTCTCAAGGTGACCATTGCCCTTTAATTACCAACATACTATTAGTACTCCTACGGTCAACCCAGATCTGGGCCTCTCCTCAAACCCCGTTTTCTAAGGGGCCCAATCACCTATCTGACCTTTATAAACTTAAGGTAATCCCTTGGAGCTTTTATACGTGAATATCACTGCACACAGTGCTGCTAGTTTTGTTTATCTTAACGTGTTTATAATATGCCAAAATAATCAAAACAAATTTAACATTGGCGTTTTGCAACAAGTAGCCTTTCTACCTCCTCATCTATGCAACTAACACCTTAGGATACATGTTTTTTTCAACATTTCTGTGTTTACAAACATGTTGATGATTAGCAACATTCTTTACGAAGGCGTTATAAGAACTTTCCACAACCAAAATAACCCTTAGATCATTAATAAATACATATATGTATAGTACACAGAGGAAGCCAGAAATCACATAATTTTTTCAAAAGGTAGGTGAATGGGCACCTTTAATGGAAGCACACCAAGGCCACGTAAAAGTGTTGTTTCATAAACTATGGTTTCCTTTTTGTTCGCGATATTCTCGTGAAGAAGATACTCAATCGTCGAATGGAAATCGTAAAGCAAACTTTTGAAATATAGACAGTAATAGATCTCGTATATTTCCCTAAATCAAAGACTGCTATAATAAATGATATCAAATCTTTCAAATTATTAGCAAATAATAAACACGAGTTCGATCTTGCCTTGAGTCGTTGTCCAAATTTTACGGTTTGTGTACATCATATTTATTATAACTTATTCATATGATTTATTATGGAAATAATCTGAGTAGTTTATATTATAGGCGTATCACGTAAAGTAATCACCTCACCACATAGGCCTTGTTCATTGTAGACATATCCCCCCCCCCCCAACCCCCATATTTTAGAAGTGAAGATAAACTACCTTTCGCCCCCTTCGTTTTTAGGGAAATAAAATGTATACTCCTTAACACAGTCAGTTTTTCGTTCATTTATCCCATAATCTAACAATTATGCATTTGATAATGAAAATTTATTAGGGAATGGTGTGCTTCAAGGGCCTTGTTTTATCGTCATTTTAGTATGTTCTTGAATGGTCAAATCAAATGTTAATTAAGAATACAAATAGTAATGAAAATTGAGCAAATAATACTTTCATAAGCACCATGCCTACTGTACATGTGGTTGCCTTATTGTTCGCGAGGGTTTCAAATTCGCTATATTCGCGAAAGGGATATTATTGCGAAAATAAAACCGTGAATTATAGTGCTATAGTATTAGACAAGTCGAAAGTTTAATGACCGATACTCAACATAAAAAGTAAGATTTTTTATGTTCAAAGGTTTCTATTATAAGTGATTTCAGATCTCTAATATTATCTGTCATTTAAAAACAATTATTTCAACCCTTTCAATGTTCAAATGTCTAATTATTAATATTTTGCGCACGTATTGTTTTATATAAATATATTTGCGCACGTATTGTTTTATGTAAATAGCCTAATTTATATAATAATCTGATTCTGTTGAGGTTTTTCATATGGCGAGATCGCGAAATTTCAGACCCCTGCGTATATGAAGCTTCTGCCAGTTCCTCTGTGTGTCCATGTCGCTCCTTGTTCTGTATTTAATCGCATCGGAGCACAATCATAAACTGAAAGAAATCAGTCAAGCAGTTTTGAGTCATTTTTTAAAGTACCAGTGATGGGGAGAAAAAAAAATGCACCAAAATAGAGAAATTATAATTATGGTAGGTGGCACCACTAATCTTGTATACGAGATGAAATCATGCACAAACACAGTATGCGACCACTTTCTGCGATGACGAAGTTGGAAACAGGTATTACGGTCATGTTTTGGCATAAAGTATTACAACTCTTTTAGATGACCAGCGTTATTTCGCAATCTTGTGATCAAGACTTGAACACAGCTGTTACAACCCATAATGTAATAACCGGCCCATAATGTAATAACGGCCCATATTGTAATAAAAACGACCCAAAATGTAATAATCATACCCTGCCCATATTGTAATAAAACTGGCCCATACTGTAATAACGACCCATAATGTAATAAAAAACGGCCCATATTGTAATAACGGCCCATATTGTAATAAAAACGACCCATATTGTAATAATCATACCCTACCCATATTGTAATAAAACGGGAAGTGGGAAAAACGACCCATATTGTAATAACATATTTATATTGTAATAACATATGTTTAAGCACAAGAATGACAGAGCACACGCTTAGTGTCATTTACATAATATCCTGCCCCCTCCAATACCCTCTCCATGAACCTGTTACTAACCTTAATGAAACCATGGTTCACAATTGAATAAAAAAATCATATTTTCATACACTAAAATATAACGTATAATAATAATAATAATAATAATAATAATAATAATAATAATAATATAATAATAATAATTATTATTATTATTTTAATATATATATATATATATAATCTCCCCGCTCTGCGCCCTATGCTCTACCTCTAGAACACAGAAACCGGCATTTTCAAATTGTTGATTTGTTGTTTGGGCTAATTATTTTTAAAAATTAAATTGTAAACTCTTGAATCACACGAATGACGCATCCAGGTTTTAACTTCAAATACGTGCGTTGAAAGCTCTTAATCTATGCGACGTGTTATACATGTTAACCTAAGACATCTTAACCAATACATATATAGGCACAAAAAAATTGCAGCAGTACCTCCATTTATAATTTCCAAATCTCGGGAGGTTTCGAGAGATCATATAAAATATTCTCTATGATACATTGAGCAAAACGCACTGAAATTAAAACTTTCATTTATATTTTAAAAAGAATTAAAATACATTAAAATGTATCGATAATGAGAGTTTTGTATATTTTATCTGTTAAAATTGACAAAATATTTACATTTTGGCGATATACATACATATATATATACACATATATATATTATCTTGTTTAAATACTTTATCACCCTATTTAAACACTGATTCAACAAAAGGATATTCATGAATCATGGCCATATTTCGCTCATATTAGCTTGGTCACCGTTTTAAACAAATAGTCATTATGTAATCCAGTGGTTTTTCATACTTGTATGTTCACTTACACATTCGTGTCACGAGAAGTCAATATTTGAATTGTCTAAGTTAATTTGCATGAACTTTGATTTATAAAATTATTGGCCGTTTTACCCACCTTCGATTTTATTACAATATGGGCCGTGTTACCCACTTGCGATTTTATTACAATATGGGCAGGGTATAGTTATTACAATATGGGCCGTTTTTTATTACATTATGGGCTATTATTACATTATGGGTCGTTTTTATTACAATATGGGCCGTTATTACATTATGGGCCAGTTATTACATTATGGGTCGTAACAACAGCCATTGCACTCTATGAATCCTTGTATTGATATATTCAAGAAATGTGATACAATGGGAGCGATCTTTTCCCTGTGTTGGAAACGATGATATTTGACCATTGAGAGCTGGAGCTGCATATTCAAAATTTAAAACGCACTCACTGGTATGATTACAATTCTTGCATCTATGTGCACCCTGGTTTTTTTAGTGAATTCCTCTGTAGAATCAAATGCTTAATGGAACATTTAAATTTTGTACTATTGATGTCAAATATATATTCAAATTCTCCAATAAATCTTGCAGAGAAACACAGATAGAACCGATAGCACTGATTCAAACACAAGAGATAATTAATCAGCTAATTCAGCTCACGGAATTCTGATATTATATATAATATAATAATGTAAATGATATTTAATTTATGTATGATATATTATTTTATAAACCTATATACATTTATTGACGTCATTTAAATGGGAACTCAGTTCTGAGACTTAAGATTAATAAATTTTCATTTAAAATTTGAAATATTTATGTTAAACAGTAAATATTAGATATTTTTCATGAAATATGTATTTTTTTTCTTACTATGTAATCTCTATATAGATATTAACTCTATTTGCACAAATGATGCCGATTCTGTAAGAGTGGGACCACATACATGATAAAAAAAAAGTGTTCAGCCATATTTAATTATTTAATGTATAATATATTATGTTATTTATTTTGTAAAAATTTATTGAAATAGAAACATAATGTGCAAAAACATATTAAAATATTTATTTTATGAATATATAATATATTTATTTTTATAACATTTTTAATAAATAATCATTCAAATATATGAATATATAAATATATATATATATATATATATATATATATATATATATAAATATGTTTTAATATTGATGCTGCTAATATATACCCTCACACAACCATTCGTAAGACCAATCGCTTAATCGTGTAACCGGTCTGGTCCTATCGCACAAGTAATCGCATGTTCGTAGGTCAATTCGTACGACCATGCGATCAGTCGCACGACAGTTATTCTTTACGTCAGACCAATCGCTCCCAATCGTGTAACACTTGCATGTGAACTCAAGAGCACTCGTACAAGCGCACGCGACTTAGTTGTACAACGGTCGCATTCTTTAGACGCTCTAGTTATAACACGGGTGTTGCATTTGTGAATATTTTTGCGACACTTGATGCAATCTATGGCGATAACCCTTGTTGCAACCTATCGTGCCACCAAATGGTCGCAAGCGGTCGCACCCGTATTATGAAAGGGGTTATAGGGAGGAAATAAAACAATTAAATGAACTGGTTTAAACCGATAATTTTTTCATATGGGCGCCTTACTAGACGTGATTGAGTTACAGCTGAAACAGAAACATTTGACACAACCGAAGTTCGACATACTCGGACTTTATTAAATACTTGTTAATAATTATATTTACAGGGAATTCCCTCGACTATAAATGAACGCATAACATAAAATAGCACAGATTATTAGAATATAACACGATATGATTAAACTTAAGCCTAGAAATTACAAAGTCGTGAAAAATAAGCACATGCAAACATATTTGTTTTCAACTCTCATATGATACATTTGAGCGAGTAAACATCTCTGATACTGGCTGGTAAATTATATATATATATATATATATATATATATATATATATATATATATATACCATTTTAAGGTTCTACCTGGAGTCCATGAAAAGTGGTTAAATCATGTTGGCATTTTTTTATCATAATATTATTATCATATATTTATCATATATGTGTCTATCGGAAAAGAGTCAAGCCACGCCAATGGCAACCGCCTTGTTTGACCACTGTCCACTCTCCGTGATGTCCAGCATGAACCTCGCCACGTCTGCCCTCTCTATTTTTCTTTGCGCCTCTGGCACCCACTGCCCCTCGTTAGTTAGAATTGGCTTATCTTAAGAAAAAAAATGTGACTTATGTATGCATGTAAATCCCCGCTTGTGCACATGTAATACCAAATTAAGAGGTATTGTTTAGGAAATATTCATCAATATGCTGTAACTTAAAGATTAAAGCGTTAACAAATAGATTGTTTTTATTTTGGCACTTTTTGAGTAAACCACAGAAGATGTCTAAGGGTTATGACCTATTTTCAGTCATCGAGTTATTCATAAAACTGTTACCCAGTTACTTAGATTTTAGTGTCGTAAAACGGCAACATATAGGACAGGTTTTGCCATCTGGCGGCAAATTGCAGAACTTATTCATGCATGCTTGCCTGGCCTTAGTCTTATATTCTGTATTTCCGTGGCAAACATAATTCCTAAGGACTGTCATGTCTATATATTACTCTGTTTGTGTAAACATGATTTCAGTGTGCAGGTGTTACGGATATCAGATGTATATCTTATAAACTTACTTTTTTTCATTTTAATAATTAACAGCATTTTCTTTTATATATGATAAATAGAGATAAAAATGTTATTGCGAATCTTTAATCAATTAGCGGACCCAACAAAGGTAACTGCATAGCACATAGAAATTCCAAAAATATTACAGTCCTTACAATCATAATTAAAATAATTACAAATATGAAAGTGAACTTATTGAAATTGTTAGAATGGTATCATTTACCAGTGACTTGTCCAATTCCCAACCCAGGAGGTCGCACGCTTGTGAACTGTATGTCTTGACATTCGTTGGCCATGAAGTCCTCCATCCGTGCCATGTCAGCCAGGACATGTCCGATAAACAGAGGTTTAACGAACCACTCAATAAAGAAAGGGTTGCCGGGTTCAGCTAAAAAACAGAGTAAACAAAACTTAAAGTTTACGTGACGTCACGGGTGTTTGCGTTAAATAGCACTGAATTTTCATAATACTGAATAGCCGCCCCCCGAAGAAGCAAAAATATTTAAAATCCATTAGGATGTTTAATGTATATATATAAATATATATATATATATATATATATATATATATATTTATATATTATATATATTCCAATATATGTAATTTTTATGATTACGCTCCAAGCTAAATACATATTATAGGATTATTTTTTTTTTTCATATTTGTTACTATTTTACCCATGACGATTACATTGGGTTTTGTAACGAGATATATACATGTTCTCTTCTCCAAAGGCATCACCTTTAATTTTGAAGACAACTACAATTTTTTATTTTGGCTATAAATTGCACGGTTAGGTTCTAAGGGTAACTAGAATATGGGTAGTCGACAAGCGACTATGTGTATCCGCTAGAATCAGAGCAGGACGGGTGAAGTGAGGCATGGATTGCGTGGCAAGGGGAAATAGAGTTAAGCAATTCAGATGGGCACCCTGTGTGATATAGATCATATTTGTAATTTGCAAAGCACAGTAAAACAATGCAATATTGTGCAAATATTTTTTCAATTAATAGAAATAGCGGTATAACCATAATTGCCTCTGCAAGGAGTGTATGCGTATAGTCGCATTCGTGTGTGTCTGTTTGTGTGTGTTTGTTCACTTCACTTCTCATACAATCATGAACGAAATCGCTGAAATTTTCAGGGCCTTTCAGGAAAGGGCCCAGAAAGAAATGGTCAGATTTTTTTGTGGATTCGGCACACAATCCGGATTCAGGAAAGTCACCAAAGAATATTCACAAACGAACGGTCACTTATACACGAATAAACTGTTGATAAGGACCGTTAATGAATGCCCACATGGAGGAGGTTGTATTCCTTAGAATCAGATTTCTAGTTTTGGAAATATGACCTGTGGCATCCTGGAGAAATGCCACTGGGTTGCAACACGAAAGTACTATGAGGACACCGTCCAGGTGAAAATCTATCTGTGGAGAGGCAAGAAGACGTGTATCGGGAAGATTTAGAGGAATTTTTCGACCACAACCAAATCCTCAAAATATACTAGGATGCTCTGAAGGTAATTGAATAATATAATGTTTTGAGAAAATGGACAAGAAATGTTATTTATTTATTTATTCATTTCACGTTATGATAAACATTATGTGTGTAAGGGTCAACCTCAGAAGGGGTAGAACCCTCTAGAGGTGGAGGAACTCGGACGATCCGGAGAAAACCACTTGCCTTCGCCTGACAACTACAACCCACTCTCAGCCAATAGAACATGGGACCCCATCTGAGAGAGCCGAGCGTTGTCAGGGCCCTGGCCAAGGCCAACTAAGTCATGTATAACGAGTGCTCAAGCATACACAGCTCCAGGCATTACACTCGCACATGAGTGACTGAAGGGCTAATGATGACTCCAGCAAAGATTTTACTCCGACTTCACGTTTCCTGCCTGCCTGAAGTATAGTGAATTTAATAATGTCAGGTCCTTCGGGGTATACACAGCTCCTAGACCAAAAGTAACGCAGGAGTGACAGAAGAAGGGTGACTTGAAGAATGTCAGGTCCTTGGGGACAAAAAGTTAACGCGAGAGTATAGAATCCGGCCTACATTTCTTAGATGGGTCTAAACTGACTGGACCGTCTCATATTAGTTGTAATCAACATAAGCCATGACATGCCTCTTACTTCTCCAATACACGATTCCTAAACATCATTACGTCCGTCCATATACACGCATAACCGCGTCCATGTTGGCCGGATTCTATACTCGCTACAAAGCTGATTTGTTTGTATCCCATGTGCAGCTGACCGGTCGATTAAAATGATACTTTATATGAGCAACGAACTAAAATGTCTTGTTTTTGAGGCAAGTAGGATGTAACAATGACAGGTAATTAATCACAAAATGCACATTTTACGATTTTGAGACGACAGTGAGACTTAAAACTTTGACTATAGATGAATCTTAACATTTGATATGTTGGCGGACTCACATTTTGTGCACCATGCCGTGACTGCCATAAAGCGTTTGACGTTGTTGGTCCTCATAGCTGTAACGATGGCCTTTGCGGTCGCGCTGTATAACGTAACATAATTACGTGATTTGTCCCCTCCTAGGGCTGAGAGTATTACGTCACAGCCTTCAAATGCTGACACAAGCGACTCGCTGGACTTGGGATCGGCCTGCACAACCTGTAGTTAAAAAACACACACACAAATGATCCATGAGTCATGATGCTCAGCTATTTTTCAATTAACTAAGGTCTGAATCTAAGCATACAAAGTTTTTTTTTCACACAAGCAGAAGACTTTAAAAAAAGTCTGACATTCCAACAGAATTTGTACAAATGGCTCATCATCATAAAGGCATATAACAATGCGGTGAATATAATGAAATACTAGTATGAAAGATCAGTGATCAATTAATAGATATATTGATATGTCGTATAATAATAATACGGGATTCATTCTTGCAAGACTACCATCATAACCAGAAAAACCGTGCATGCTTTTTACACGCAGCAAGTATTTCAGGGTCTCAACCCGAGGGCTGACACAGGGCCAAGCATCAGACCAACAATAGCATAATGTCACGGAGGTCAAACTTGGGAGTTGGATGCACAATGCGACACCACGCTCTCATTGGTCAGATTACAATTCTTTGCCCTTTGCCAGCCTTGGTGGTGAAACCCGGAGAATGAAAACAAATAATGCAATAAAAAGCAGCGGTGATAGCGAAGGAGATATAAAAACTACTGTAATGTGTAGCCGCATCGTGTGGAGTATACTCTCCAGCTTTAACTGTCTTTCCGGTAGCAAATTTTATTTGTGCTGCATTTTTGTTTTTAAATATAACCATCAGAAAACAAAGAGCATACCCTATTGCCGAATAATATAATGATTTAATAGTTTTATAGAATCGGTCTAAAATAGAGAATTTGGACAAAAGTTAGGTTGCTATTTGTAGGTTTTTTACTGAGAAATCCTCGACATTGTCCGTGTTAAACGATTTAAAAAGTTGTATATCGTAAAGTAAATGCTAATAAATGCTCAAAACGCTCATATACAATGTAACATGATGAAAAGGATGCATCGACATGAAGCGCACTATTCCTATGTACCAACAGACTGTCATATAGAATTTCACTCTTAATTCATTCATAATATTCATATATTCATATATATATATATATATATATATATATATATATATATATATATATATATATATATATATATATATATATATATACAAACTCGAGATCAAACGTTAATGGTTAAAATGAAAATTAAAGGGCCTCTGCCTTTGATGAACTCATTTCCCTCAGCAGATTTTCCCCTTTACTTCATTTTATGCTGAATAAATATAACAAGATTGTGCAGCTTTAAAAGGTCCTTAAAATATGCCCTCAGTGTTTTCCAAAATGAAAGAGTATTAATGTACAAATTTATTGTAAAAAATCAAGATAACTTTTTTTTTTTAAAGTTTTCTGAGGAAAATTATTTCACAGAGAGCAAAAAATGAATATCGGCGATAAATATATAAAGAACCATTAAACTCTTTTGTTTCTCATCACTGGGTTAAAGAAAATGTGTTTTATAATTTAAAAAAAGGGCTCGGAGGGAGATGATACGCTGAATCAATGCCCATGTTACAGATACGAGTGTCCATGGCAGCATCAAATTGGCTTACCTGTAAATTTTCATGTTTAGCCGAGACTTTACCGGGGTTTCTGACCACAGCTACCACGTGATGACCACGGTTAAGTGCCTGGGCTACAATATGTTCTCCAGTGCGTCCTGTCGCTCCTAACACAGCTAACTTCATTATTGCTCAAAAGGTCGCAGCCCTTTTATTTAACACCTGTAGCTTGGAAACAGTTATGGTCTTTCGATGTAACATGCGACTTTTTAAACACCTACAAATTGAGTCCGCGGCAACATTCGCGCACGGTCAAGATCTGACTGACATTTCATGTCAGACTGCGTAGGGTCGGACTCACAAGAGTACACATCAGCAGGGTATGATTTGTGGGCGTTCAGAACAACGGCCCACAATGCACCGGGGCTACATACAAAGATGGCGTGAATATAAATGTAGTGATGAGGGTAATGTAGACCGTTTAATTACGTTGTATAACAAATGTTTCAAGGCAAATTACATAAACATGGGTGTTTTTTGTGGAGTTCACGGAACCAATAGTATGCGCATGTGAAATGTAAACAAAAGGTGTTTCCTTGAATGTAACAAAACTTTGAGAGTTGAGACAAGCAGTCCCAGGAGTTCAACGTGCGTAACTAGAAGCGGTACGTTTTGAAAAGAAATTTCTTCCGGAAGGGTAGACATAACCTTGAAGAGAGGGTACGCGCTTGCGCGCCTGGTTTGACCCGCTGTTTCACCACCTCCTTTTCACATCCTTCGTGGAATAAGTGTTTGTATTGTTGAACAGGATTTTTCAAAGGGGGGAGGGGGGTTCCTAGGAAACATGAGAGGTACCTCTGCTTGACCCCAAAGGGAGAAATACCTACCTTCCATAGAAACAGACTTATTTTATAATATGAGAAACCAATCTAGATTTCACAGCACTTATGGAGGTCAAGGTCATTGGTCACATGTGTATGCAAAAACACAGGCACTTGTTTCCAGCACCAAAATGGCCTAGAAACCGTAGACACAATGAGTATGGGCGATATACACGCTATAAAAGAACAAGGTAATGAACTCCACCGCTACGCGGGCAAGACAACTTTTTTTTCACAAAGTCCGAATTCCGAAGAAATATCCGCTTCACAAGCATGATCGCATGCCTTTTAGTTGAAAACATCTTTATTAACAAGATTAAAATTTCAAAAATAAAACTTCTCTACACTAACCACGAATTCCAGCACGTTTAATCCAGCTGCGACACCGTCATTTGTCATGTATACATTTACTAGTTGCGGAAGTTGACGTCATCCCGGGCTGAATGGATTTCCCCCTGAGCTGGCCGCTGTGATTGGCTCCATGGGACCAGTCATTTTCTAGAACCATTTTAGGCGCACTATTCAAACAGCTGTCAAATTGTCTATGAAGTTGAAAATCAGTGAGCATGGCATGCAAACACAACCAGGACCATTATGTCACTTGTTTTGTATACATTAACGTCTGTTTTATAACCATAACATACATTAAGCCCGGGATGACGCGTTCGTTTCCGGAGAACTCCTCTGAGACTACTGGGCGGATTTTTCCGAAACTTACACCAATTATCGGGTCACATGTGAACTGGTGCCTAACCAATCGGCCTTGACCCATTTACCTTTCCTCTCTGCCCAGCGTCCGTTTGTGCGTCTGTTTCCACACATAAACCCACATATCTCGGGAACCGTTCGACCAATGAGGAAAAAAAAAATTACACAAATGTAGCCCTTGGATAGCTTTATAACATACACAAAAATGGTGGCGCCACCTGCAGCCATTTTCACACAGCGTCCATCTGTTTGTCTGCCTTGGGTTAAAATTACTCATATCTCTGCAGTGGTTTGACCAAATTACTTGAAATTCGGCATGCGTATACATTCCGCATAGCTTTCTTGATTTTATGACAGGTGGCGCCACTTACATTCACGTTCACGCTGTAGACATCCATGCTTATATCTCCGGACTCGTTTAACCAATCAGGAAAAAAATCTTACACAAATGTAGCCCTTGGATGTTGTGGTGTGGTCCATTTTGAATAATGTGATCAATAGGCAAACGAGAGTAAATACAAAGTAACATATTTCAAAGTGTGAGGAATCTTGATTATCAGACAATATGATCTACAAAATAGCTGCAGTTTCGACAGTAAAGAGGTCGGTACTGTCATTAAACTGTATTGGGAACCACTTTTAATTAAAGGAATTGTTAATGGTGAGGCATAATGTTCTAAAATGCACCAACGTCTGCCCCCCCCCATGCCTCTCCCCTATGGATGACAAACCTACAGTTACAAAACAGGACACAACGGTCAAGATCTGATGTCATAAATAATATTGTGAGAACTTAATGAAAATAATTGTTCCAGGATGAAAATAATTTATTGTTCAAAATACACATATACATGTACACATATTTCACACATTATATACATAATAATATACAAAAATATATATGCTCAAAAAGCCGATGGAAATATACAAGTTCAGTTGTAGGAGGTCATTTAAATGTCTGCTAAATTTGGTTATAGTTTTCTTTTTAATTGCAATTTGATACCGTGGGACAGTCCTTTCACGCAAAACACGTTTCCGATGTCCTTGCTTTTCAGCAACTGCGGCTTCTCTTGTTCTGAAGAAATCGACACTTGTAGTTTCACGTGATTACTTGCGGTGTTATGCTTTGTGTGAACTGACGAAATCGCCGAAGGTTTTGTTGCCTCTACCACGTTAGTGTTTGCGTGTGTGTTTGTTCACAAAGTATCATCCCCAATCTTAAACGATTCATATGAAATTTTCAGGGCAGTGTGGGAATGGGCTTTTGATTTGAGTTGGTGTGGATCGGGCAAATAAACCGGATTCAGAAATATTATCAAATAATATTCACAAACGTACAGTCATTATAGTATGCACAAATTGACAAACATCGGCAAATTTTCAGCTGAAGGATGACGCAGCCTTTTCCTAAGACGAGATCCAACGATTTCCTTAATTATCGCCCCTTTGTCTGAAGTTTTCGTGTCTTCCTTGTCTGTCAGGTATCTTGCTATTAAGTCTTTTAAGTGTTTTGTACATATATACCTTGTGGGGCAGGACGTAGCCTGGTGGTTAGGCTTTCGTCTTTAGAGCTAGAGGTCTACGGTTCGAACCCTGAAGGTGCCTCAATGGCATTATGGTGAAATCTTACTTTAGGCTGAGAGGTTCTTTCTTATGGTGAAATCTTGCTTTAGGCTGAGAGGTTCGTTCTTATAGTTGACTTTTTTATTATTACTGAACCCTTGTTTAAAACCTGATAGAAATGGGCTTTATGATAACAAATCATTCTGATCATATGGATACCTTCATTCTCATTCAATAGACAGTACCACTGATAGGGCCATGGACCTACCCTCTAAAATATTTACCTTGTGACATTTGGAAAAACTTTAATAATGTCTATGACAATGGTTTTTTCTTGTTATTGTAGCATTACTTGTGTGGCAGATATTTCCGCGTCAAGTTTACGCTTTATGTGCGACAGGACCGGTGTCAAACGATCCATTCCAGTATAGATACAGGGGTCCATTCGTTATCGGATGATCCTTAGTGTCACTTTTCACCAAACGCCTTTTTTTTTGTAAACGATGGATGTGACGTAGCAGGCACTAAGGGTAAATGTTCGATTATAACTATAAATGGTCGGGTTCCGAGACAACAAAGGAGCGCAAGTCGGACATTTGTTCATTTGTGTATACAGTGTATAAAATGATTCAAAGTATTTTCCCTTTGGATTTGACGACTCTATGGACAAAGGATGGTCGTGAAGCATTAAAAGTACTTGAAGTACTGTCATTGGCTATGTTTTGCCATACTTTTGCCCTTAATTTGGCAATGGTGTGTTTTCGCATCTTCAACTTGCTTTAGTTTGTAGGGAATGTCGGCATTGTCATTGCATGGCTTCATCTCCCAGGCGCTTGTAAGCTTCTTTTGGAGGCTGATGCTTAGCCGCATCCTTTATTTTCCCAATGGTCTCTGAATTTTTCCTAATGTATTGATTTACTGAGCCTTTGACATTACCAAGTATGAGGGCAGATTCGGTATGTTCACCTGGATATTCAACAATGGCCACAACTGAAAATGTGGCATATGCACTGGAATGTTTAACCAGATGTATTTGATTCATTGTATATCATTATAATTACCTAACGTATGTAATTATTAAGGGGTGCACATACATACACGCAATTGTTATATAAATATAACAAGCTTAATGTTAATCCATCAGATTGTGATAACATGTGTTTCGTCACTGGACTCAGACAATGTTTAAATACTCTCTGTATCGTCAGTCCTTCCGCTTTTTCGTCAATTGTCAATTGTCAACGCCAAAATCGACATTTCAGGTGGTCTTCGTGTGCTTACTTCAACAGGGGAACGGTTTTCTTTTAGTTTGCAGTCTTCATTCGTTAAGTCCTCAACAAAGGGGATTCATTTGCCCACTACCATTTTTGTTTTTATTTTCCTTCTCTCAGACTCCTGACAGGCAGCTTCTGTTCATGTGTGACCCGGTCCACAACATTCAACCTTCATCCTTCTGTTCTGTAACACCAATCAGTCTTATATTATATCATCGGCCATGTCGCTAAATACATGAGCTTTTATTTAATAAATCACAACTGTTTATCTTTCTCTTTACGTTCCTTGTCGATTCTTTGTGTCTCTATTTTCAGTGTTTTGTGTTCTGTCGCCACTGTGCTTTTTCTGGTTTGCCTCTCCATAACTGTATTTCCTGTTGACTCCAGACTTTATTCCAATGAATCTAGTTTTCTATACAAACCTGCATGTCCAGTCTCATATCTTTCTATATCATTTCTCAGACCCTCAATTCCTCATTGAACGGAAATTTTGAACTCTTCGATAGCATCCGTCGATGGTTTCTGTTCTAGAATGCATTGCACCATTTGCATCCATTAATGCAGCAATAGCCATACTCACCATTTTTGTATATATGTCAACCCACTTGGGCTGACGTGGCACCTTTCATTTTTTTCCTGTCCGTATTCCAAGAATCTTTCAATACTTGCTTGTTTTAGTTTTCCCTGATCAATTTTTCTTTCTCCCTGTCCACTTTTACTTTTTGGCCTTGTTGTACACATGGGACCTAATGCTATTTCTCCGAATCTTTTTGGCGAGAGCTCAAAAAGTGTGAACGCTAGTCCGCCATCTCGACCGGAAGTAAGAAATAAAATACTGTTTGATTATCATTAAAATGTAATATTACAAAGGACAAGTCCTTAAATACAATTTTAGATTCAGTTACAACAAATTGATCATGTTAATTAATGAGATCATGTGCACAGGCAGCTCCCTTGGTGGTCATTAAAGTTTTGATTGTAGACCAGGAGTCTATATCCTGGAGCCAATTTTATGATTAGCCTAATGTTAAGGTTCCTTATGTTCGTAATGCGGAATGCGTGATGCGAATCCGAATGAATATGAGAAACTTCATATGTATGCCGGCAAGGCGGCATGCATGTTTTCTATATGTTAAACTGCATGGATACCATTCAGAACCGGCAAAAATCGCTACATGCAGCGATTAATTTTGTCAGATATACGTATTCCCGCATGCCGGATCCGCGCATAATGAATCTCACCTTATTTATATATAGTCAATAGCGATTTTGTCCACATCCCGTTTTTGCATCATGCATTCTGTCCATAAGAAATATAGCTATAAAATTATGTTTGTTTGAGTGAGATTTCGTTGATTTCTGTAGCGCCTCCAAAGGTTTTCTTATGAGTGCTTTTCATAAAAAGGCTTATATCTAAGGCAAAAAAAAGGTATGCTTATCAGGGACTTTCTTTCAGAAACCAGTGCAGGCGAACGATATTTTATATTTAACCTTTTATTGTATGTTTCGATAAAATGTCACATGATCAGTGAAAAACATGAAAATAACAGAATGTTTTTGTTAAACAGGTAAAATCAAAGGAAATCTTATCAAAATTTAATTATTTTATCTTTTGAAAAATTAAAATAAAAATAAAAATTCTTGATGCGGGGGTCAAAGTTGACGCGGGCGGTGCCCGAGAACCATAACTTTGAACTTTTTTTTAACTTTGGCCTAACCTGTATTACTCACTTCATCAAGAGTCCAACGAAGCGAGGGGAACTTATAATACCTGGCCACCTGGACGAGGTATAAAATAGGAGCGACGGATTGGTAGAACTAGAATATGTGCACTCGACAAGGGACCAAGGTGTACTCGCCAAATTACTGGGGCGTGGACAAAGTCAGGCATGGAACGTTGATTGACCGGAGCGCCCTCGAACATGTTGGTATCCGAGATGCATGTCGACAGGTTTTGTCTCATGACCCAGTTATAATATACTTCATAGCTGGCGCAGCAAGGCATGTTCAACAGATACTCGTAACAAAAATAGTTGGAAGAAAGTCACATTAATGCAGGAATACAAGAAGATAAATTAACACAATTTTGATAAGTTTTCCTTTGTTATGTAGTGCTTTTACCTGTTTAGAAAAAAATATGTAATAATAATAAAAAAAAAAAAACGCCCGCCCGTCACTGATTTCTGAAAAGAGTGCCTGAGAACCATAGCTTTTTTGGCCTTAAATGCCTTAAATAATTGTATCCATGTCATGTTAAATTAGGAAAGGTAGCGAAAATCTATGGGAATACTAACCAATATTCGGAATCCTGGTTACTTTCCAATTCATGGCCATGTTTCTAATTAACATATTAACTGACCCAAGACATATCCGAGTGAACGTAAAATGTCAGCCCTTAAGGAGAAACTTGGAGAAATAAACCTCTAAGGGTTAGAAAAGGGCGCGGGGATGCAACACGAAAGTACTCGAGGACAGCGTCCATTCGATCTCTCCTTTAGGAAAAAAGGGGGGGGGTCCAACCCAGGAGGACTAATGAAACCCTGAAAAAAGGTCCCCAGGTCTGGAAAAGGGGGAGGGGGGGGGTGAAGGCCTCAAAATTTTGTCTGAAGCCCTTAAAAAACGTAGTTTCTGATAAAAGGGGGGGGGGGGTTCCGGACCCCCTGGAACCCCCCCCCCCCCCCCGGGATCCGTTGTGCCCAGAAAAAAAGAATAGCAAGAAAAGGCCCTTAGTGCTGACATCTGTTGGCTAGTTTTGTAACAAATACGTTCTGTGCAGCAATCTGCCATCAATCTGGTCGTATAGATACGACACAGCCAAGTATAGTTATAATCTAAATGCGTTGTATTCCTCACGATTCCCACTAGAGGTCCATTCTTACATGAAGTATATGTAGGGATCCATTCTGTGATGATACATGCAGAGATCCCTTCTGTCAGGAAGTACATGCAGAGGTGGGTCCTAAAAAGATCCATTTTATGTGAACTACATGTAGAGATCCGTTCATACATGAACTACATGTAGAGATCCGTTCATACATGAACTACATGTAGAGATCCGTTCATACATGAACTACATGTAGAGATCCGTTCATACATGAACTACATGTAGAGATCCGTTCATACATGAACTACATGTAGAGATCCGTTCATACATGAACTACATGTAGAGATCCGTTCATACATGAACTACATGTAGAGATCCGTTCATACATGAACTACATGTAGAGATCCGTTCATACATGAACTACATGTAGAGATCCGTTCATACATGAACTACATGTAGAGATCCGTTCATACATGAACTACATGTAGAGATATGTTCATAAATGAACTACATGTAGAGATCGGTTCATACATGAACTACATGTAGAGATCCGTTCATACATGAACTGCATGTAGAGTTCCATACATACATTAAATACATGTAGAGATCCGTTCATACATGAACTACATGTAGAGATCCGTTCATACATGAATCATATGTAGAGATCGATTCATAAGGGAACTGCATGAAGAGATCCATTCATACATGAATTACATGAAAAGATCCATTCATACATGAACTACATGTAGAGATCAATTCATACATGAACGACATATAGAGATCCCTTTATACATGAACTACCTAAAGATCTTTTCATACATGAACTAGATGAAGATATCCAATCATACATGAACTACATGAAGAGATCCGTTCATACAATAACTATATGAAGGGGTCTATTCATATATGAACTACACGTAAAGATCTATTCACACATTAACAACATGAAGAGATCCATTCTAACAAGAACTACATGAAGAGATTCATTCATACATAAATTATATGTAGAGATCCATTCAAACGGGAGCTTCACCGAAAGATCCATTCATACATGAACTGCATGAAGGGATCCGTTGATACGTGAAATACATATAACGGGTGTGGGATGAACACTTATCATTTGTCATCTATATCCCTTTTTCCTCCCCCGACCATAAGACATTCTTTAAATAAAGTTTTAGGTGATAACCTGAAAAGCATTTTTTCTAATGGTAAACCAAAATGGTTAGGTTCCTGTCTGTGTCGCACGCAGTTTTCCTATAACAAAACCCACAATACTGGCTCAGAGGGTAAAAGCAGCGCGCTATACGTGGAATTGGCCTATTAATTGTTTTTGGCACAACCATTTAGAACTATTATATCAGAAGGGTTGAACACTCCGAAGTCAAAGCTTCCCGCATAGCTGTCCCTGATTCCTTAGCTGGCTAATTGTCTTGACCGTGGCCGGCTACATTGTACTTTGCTCTTTCTCACATCTAGTCTAGCCCCCCCCCCCCCCCCCCCCCCCCCTCGTGAGAATAGCCTCGCTCTTCATAAAAAGCGACTAATGAAGCGACCGATTCGACAGAAAGTCGTAAACAGAGGGAGTCAGAAATTGTTCTCGTCACATAGGTGTTTCTCCGTGATAAATGTGTTTATTGTCGAAGGCGCCGTCGGCATGGCTAAAATGATGCTAAAATGATGTTAACGCAATAACTCGAAAAGAATTTGAGGTCACCAAACGTGCAGCATTGATTCACCTTATCAAGGGCTAGGTCAAATTCGAACATGGGTGACCTTGACGCATTTTCAAGGTCACATAAGCGATAATGCTAAAACGATGTAAACGCAATAACTGGAATAGAATTCGAGGTGCAGTCACCAACCTGACAGCATTTATGCACCATATCAAGGGCTAGGAAAAGTTTGAACATCGAGGACCTTGACGTATTTTTCAAGGTCACAGCGGCGTTTATATTAAATAATGTTAACCCAATTACTCGAAAAAAAAATTAGGCTTGGTTACCAATTTTGCAGCATTGATACAACTCGTTAAAGGCTTGGTCAAGTGTGAATATGGATGACCTTGAGGCGTTTTTAAGGTCACATCGGCGATGATGCTAAATGATGTTAACGCACTAACTCGAGAAAATTAAGGTTTGGTCACCACATTTACAGCTTTAATGCACCTCATTAAGAGCTAAGTCAAGTTCGAATATGGATGACCTTGACGCATTTTTCAAGGTCACTGAGGCGATATTGCTTGAATGAATTTTACGCAATAACTCGAAAAGCATTTGAGGCACAGTCACCAAAATTGCAGCGTTGACGTACTTCATCAATGGATAGGTAAAGTTTGAATATGGGTTACTTTGATGGAGGTTTCTGGGAAGCCGAGGTCATCTTGGTGGGATAATGCTAGAATCGACCACTCTCAGATTTCATACAGGTTTTCACAACTTTTTCCAGCTATTACCACAAGGTGGGGGACATACTTGGTCCGTTCCACAGACCAACTTTTCCCTTGTCAGTATATGTCGCGAGAAAAAAATATTCCGCTCCTGAAAACATCGATTAAAATTATTGTATACATGTGAACTATTTGCCCGTTATTCACTTGTAAGTGATCTATCTGTCCAACACATGTATTTGTTTGGTAAAGCAGCTGGTTTCCTAATCTTTTAATTCTACTTTTCACAATGCAGGATACAATGTAACAGGCTCAGGTGTAGACTCCGATAGTGTACGTGATGCCCAATAGAGGGCACCCAATTTATAGCCTTTTAAGTTCATTTTAGTGTCTATGATGTCCGACAGGGGGCATCACTAGTTAATTAGTCATTTGCATATATTTCCTTATAGGGTTAAGTTCACTTATCTAATATGCACACGTCACACTGCACCTGACATCTGACTCTGCCGCCAAAACGACTTCAATATTCTCCATTTTTGCGCCATTCCGTCACCAAACTTCGTAATGGCAACACGCCATAACCGTTGTATGTTTATTACTTCACAGGTAAGCATTGCCTTCATTGCCTACGATAGTCATTACTATATGCGTTCGTAATTTCGTACAAGGTTACTACAAATATCAATGTTTGTGTGTCAATGGCGTAATTCATTTCATAATTTTCAGTCTCGTATTATAACTCTCTATTAAGCCTCATATTTGTCTTCACAAGAGTATCCACTGTACTTTTGTATTATAGTGCGTTTGTCTAATGACATTCTGTAATACTACTTGTAACCCATTTACATTTGAATATTGTATTTCTTAAAATGTCTCTGGATTGTAACTACCACAATATATATATATATATATATATATATAAAATTCCATTGTAATAGAAAAAGAGGATTCCGTCACCAAACTTCGTAATGGCAACACGCCATAACCGTTGTATGTTTATTACTTCACAGTAAACCCTTTTCACCACATCAGTCGTTTGTTGTCGTATGATGGAAGAGAGAGGACACTTCCCCTTTTGTTAACCCAGTCGAAGGACTGTTATAATGGAGGCCCTGCTGGGATGATTCGTTCTTTCTCCATATCGCTAGTGTCGCCATGCAGGACGCCAAGACGCACTCGCTTAAGTCTTAAGTCGCGTTCCCTCTAGCTGGGGTGCACACCAGCTCTGAGGCGCAGTCAGGCGTGACACAGTTTACCATACTGAGCTCAGTTTTCTTTCTTCGAGTGACGCTGTACGCTGCACAACGCAGGCTTATTAACGTTGTTGAGGAACGAAATAATTCGTGTTGGACCATAACCTGTTTGTCTTAGTCTAGCACCGGGACTTGGTTTGTTTGAAAAACACATTAAATGGACTTCTAATGGATACATTTCGTCGCCTCACTGGATCTGTTGGATCACTATTTCGTAGGACTCTTGTGAGTATTTCGTTTTGTTTTTCATATGGACTCGGTTTTAATAATTGCTGTCATTGCATGTACTACTTTATTGTATTCACTATATGTTTAGGTAAAGGTACACTATATTTGTAACTATATTATGTACTAGTCATTTAAAGATAGGGATACTTGCTACTTGCTATTCACCATTTTATCAAGCAATTCGTCTGATTATTATCGTTTATTCATCCTGAGGAATTTTTCACTCCCTTTTGGCTGTGCTGCCACCTAGTGTCGCTGTGTTTATATGCTGCCACCTAGTGTCGCCTGGTGACACAAGTCTTTACCGTCGTGCGTACGTACAATAAACATGTGCTGCCACCTAGTGACACTTTGATCCACTATTGACATTTTTTTTCATGTCAACAACCTTTTAACCTTTTAAATGGACTTAAAACTTAACACAAACTACAGTCACACACTTTAAATTTTTCTTTATTATCCATATTTGCCTTATCCATTCGATCATCCAACATTAGTTGCCTTTATTTTTTTTTGCCCCTCTATCATTTGATCGTGTTGTGAGTTGTCATTTAATTGCCTAGTTTATGGTTTACAGTTGGATGAAATCAAACATTCGACATATGCACCGACACAGCACTGATTCACATAGTTAAGAGTACTAATCAAATATCAGAGACATTTTATATTTGTCATTGATAGCAATTTCCAAAGGATTTTCTTGTTATCATGAAAGTCGACTGCATGGTTGACTGATCATGGTAGCGTTTGTTCTTGCTATTATGAAAGTCAATTGCATAGTTGACTGATCATAGCAGCAAAAGTTCGTCATTTAGTCTATAAATACAAAATGGTAGACTTATTGTGTGTTGTTAGTATCCATGGGATACCACCTGATGCCAATTATGAGGAAATATCAACTCATATGGCTAAGGCTGGCCCAATAGATCATCTCTTATTTGTTAGAGAAGTTCATTCTGGCATATGCACTGGACGTGGCTATACCATATATACAGATGTAGATTCTGCGGAAAAAGCTGTTACTAAGCTAACAGGGACACGCTTGCTAGACAAAGATGAAGTTAAACTATCATTGCAAAAGGCTGACCATTCTTGTTTGGCTGAGATTACCACACTAGTAGGTAGGTCCCGCTTAGACAGCATAGATTTTTCAAGCATTCGTGGAAGCGGTGTTGACTTTGTGCACCAGTTAGTTAACAGACTGTCTTTTATGACTGATGCCGAGGTGAATCAGTTAATAGCTGAATTCAAGACTATTTGAGGTGAAAACATCCAGCTTCCTGCAGCCCAAACTTGCTATACTGTAGTAGCGCCCAAAATTTCGACCTTTACAGGGAATCATGACAAAACAGATAGTTATGAACAATGGCGATTACAGGTTAAGGCACTGATAAACAATACCTCCATACCTGAACCCCAAATAATTACCGCCATCCACCAATCTGTAAAAGGCACAGCGGCCAGTGTGCTATTTTCCATGCCTGATGGCTCAAGTCCTTCAGAGGTATTACAGAAATTTGACAAATACTTTGGCAATGTTCTTCCTCTAGATCTTCTTAAACACAACTTTCACTCAAGTAAACAAGACCTTAAGGAAGACATTATCACATGGAGTTGTAGGCTGCATGGAATGCTAGATCTGATCAATAAAAAGCAACCAATGTCATCTATAGAATACAACCAAATGCTTCGTTCAAAGTTTTGGAATGGGTTAGCTAACAAAGAAATTCAAGATGCCACTCGCCACCGTTATGATTACGATGAAGAGTTCGATGAACTCTTTGCGGCTTGTAGAGCATTAGAGTCACAAAAGTGTCCCCGAAAAACCGCAAACACTAATCAACTGTCTTCCCAGGCTGAAAAGGCTGACAATTCCTCTCTAAATAAATTGTTCAGCCGTCTGGATTCAATAGAGGGAAAATTCACTAGTAGAATGGAGAAATTAGAAGCCAGATTATCACGTATGGAGAAAACCCCCTCTTCACAGAAAACCGCTTCTAACTCTACAACTAGATTTCCCAGGACTCAAAATCCACCAGAGTTGTACTGTACCCGTTGCAAGCGTAACACCCATACTGTAGATCAGTGTCATGCTAGACGGGACAAAAATGGCCAATTGCTAAAAAACTAGGTACTACCTGTCCTCAGTCGTGGGGAAGGACAGGTATGATAAATACACCCACAAACCAATATAATGTCACCAATCCTAGGTCCACCAATCATAAATCTACTAAAATTCCCCTCATAGGAAATACACAGATAATCACATTAGAAGCAGATGGGAAAGCTTGTAAAGGTCTAATTGATACCGGATCACAGGTTTGTACTGTAGCCCATTGGTTTGTAGACAAGAACCTGTCTTTGGAAGACCTAACGCCAATTGATGAGTTGGTGGAATTCAAACAAGTAAGTGGACAAACTATTGAGTATTGTGGAATAATCCCCATAGATCTTACATTCCCTTCATTGCTCAATAAGACCCTTTCGGTCCCCGTCGTGGTCATTAAGGATACAGAATTCAATACTGATGTTCCTTTTCTATTGGGGACCAATGTCCTCACAAACTTAATGCAAACACTTAAATTGGAAAAAGGAGATAACTTCGTCCAACAACTGCAAGTGTCTACACCATGGCAACTTGCATTTAAGTCATTGCAATTAAGTCAGAATTCATCCAATCATGATAAGCGAGCGTATGGAACTAAACCAATCACTGTTCCACCTCGAGGCAAAGTCACTGTTAATGCGGTTACAAGGGCCGTAACCAATGGAAAAACCTTAGTCATAACTGACACTGATAAATTCCATATGCTTCCGGCCGGACTAGTGGTCTGCCCAACTTTACAACAAGTTGACTTTTCCTCTGGCTCTAAGCAAAGAATAAAAGTACAAATTCAAAATTTAACCTGTCATCAAGTTAAAATTCCAAACAAAGCTGTACTGTGTGAACTACATGAAGCCTCTGCGATAGAATCCATTGGGGATAGTACACCCAAGGGATCATTACTTGAACTAGTTCAAGTTAATGATGTCCTATCCCCGACGGAACTGGATCAGTTAAAGCAGCTTCTACTGAAATGGGAACATCTATTCTCTTTATCGGATACTGATCTTGGTCGAACCAGTCTTGTCCAACATCACATCACTTTGAAAAATGATCAGCCTTTCCGAGAAAGATATAGACGGATTCCCCCACAATTATTCCAGGAAGTGAAAGAACATCTTAGGGAAATGTTATCTGCAAAGGTAATTAGAGAAAGCAAATCCCCTTTTGCCAGTCCTATTGTGTTAGTTCGTAAACCCGATGGATCATTGAGGTTTTGCATAGATTACCGGACATTGAATCAGAATACTGTACGGGATGCTTACACTTTGCCTAGAATCGAAGATACTTTAGATTCACTATTAGGAGCCCACTATTTCTCTTCCTTAGACCTGAAGGTCGGTTATTGGCAAGTCGAAATGGCAGAACAGGATAAAGCTAAAACTGCATTCACCGTTGGCCCCTTGGGGTTTTATGAATTTGAAACCATGCCTTTCGGCTTAGTTAATGCGCCTGCGACCTTCCAAAGGTTGATGCAAAGTGTAATGGGGGATTTGCATCTGAGAGAATGTTTGCTATACTTAGACGATATAATTGTGTTTTCTAGTACCTTCAGTGAACACCTTGAAAGGCTAAATTCTGTTTTTCAACGCCTATCTGAGGCCGGTCTCAAGCTTAAACCATCAAAATGCTGCTTTGTGCAGAATGAGATCAAATATCTAGGGCATGTCGTGTCTAAGGATGGTATTAAAACAGATCCCACCAAAATGGAGGTACTACGCCAATGGCCAAAACCAAGCTCAATTCAAGATGTGAGACGATTCCTAGGCTTTGCCGGGTTTTATCGTCGCTTTGTACCAGATTTTGCTAGAATAGCTAAACCCCTTCATTCTCTACTAAAAGGACCCAAAAAGAAATCAAAGAAATCTAAAACACTCTGTAATACATCCCACAGTCCTACTTTCATTTGGACAGATGAGCATCAACAAGCTTTTGAGAAACTCATTAACCTGTTGTGCTCATCTGACGTTTTGGCATTTGCAGATTTCTCTAAACCATTTATACTGCATACGGATGCCAGCTTTGATGGTATCGCCGGTATCTTGTACCAGGAACAAGGGGGTCAAAAGCGCCCAATAGCATTTGCAAGCCGGAGCTTATCTCCTTCTGAATCCCGCTATGCAATACATAAATTAGAATTTTTGGCTTTAAAATGGTGTGTCACCGACAAATTCAAGGATTACCTGTATGGCTCTAAATTTACAGTCTTTACTGACAATAACCCCCTGACATATATTCTAACAAGTGCTCGACTGGATGCGACTGGACAACGATGGGTGGCAGACCTGGCAAACTATGACTTCAGTATTCAGTATCGGGCTGGAAAGCACAACATCGACGCAGACGCCCTGTCAAGAATATCTAGGGCAAAGGACGACCAGGAACGAGGTGAGAAAACCATACCTGACAATGTCATTAAAGCTTTATGTGAAGCAGGTATGTCCTCCCATGACATCGTTTCTAGTTTAAATGTTCATCCTGCGTCTAGCTTTGTCATGAACTTGTCCTGTACATCCCTGAAACACGACAATCAAGATGTTAAATCTGCCCAATTACAAGATTCCATCTTACTGCCTTTCATACTTTATTTGAGAGACCACCGTCGAATTCAAACACAAAACTTGAATGCTGAGCAACTAGCGTTGTTCAAAAAGCGGAAGTCTCTAACACTTAAGGACAACCTACTTTACCGCAAAAGAATTGACAATGGGGAGGACACTTATCAGTTAGTGGTACCAACTAGCCTCAGACCAATGGCTCTTTCAGGAGTTCATGACGACGTAGGACATCTCGGTCGAGACAGGAGTATCGACTTGGCTCGAGAAAGATTCTTTTGGCCAAATATGACAAAAGATATCAAAGAATATGTAAAGAATTGTCCTCGTTGTGTCAGAAGGAAAACACCACCTGATACGGCACCATTGGTTTCTATTACATCCTCGGAGCCAATGGAGTTACTGTGTATAGATTTTCTCAGTCTAGAACCCTCCAGCGGAGGCACCGAACATATATTAGTAATGACTGATAACTATACCAGATATGCCCAAGCCCTTCCCTGCAAAACAACTAAAGCGAAAGCAACAGCCAAAATGCTATATGATACCTTCATCAATCATTATGGTTTCCCCATGAAAATTCACAGCGATCAAGGAGCACAATTCGAGTCCCGAATTATCAAAGAATTATGTAAATTAGCCGGTATAAAAAAGACCCACACAACTCCTTATCATCCCCAGGGGAACCCTGTGGAACGATTCAATAGAACTCTGCTTAGTATGTTGGGGGCATTAGAGCCAGATCAAAAGAAAAACTGGAAAGACCAGGTCGGATCTTTAACCCATGCATACAATTGTACCCGAAATGATGCAACGGGTTATTCACCATTTTTTCTTATGTTTGGTCGACACCCACGTCTGCCCATAGACATAATTTTGGGACAAACACAGTCTTCTGATACTACATCGTATCAGACGTACGTAGCTGAATTAAAAACCGGCTATCTCTTGCTTACGAAACGGCGCAACGTATTGCCACAGCAAACAAGGCTCGACATAAATTATTATATGATCGTCGATGTCATAAGACCACTTTAATGCCTGGCGACAAAGTCTTGGTACGAAATGTAGGTCTAAAAGGCAGGCAGAAACTTGCTAACAAGTGGGAAGAAACAATTTATAAAGTCCAGGCACAACCAAGGGTTGAGATCCCTGTTTATGTTGTTTCCCCACTTGATGATAATGGACGTCGGAGAACACTCCACAGAAATATGTTACTTCCTATTAACAGTTTGCCACTAGATACAAACCCAAGAACAAAATCTCGCCAAACGAAACCCCGTGTTATCAACACCCGTGGTCGCCATATTAGTACTAGCACAACTGTTGAGTCTTCTGATGAATCCTCGGATGTCTTAATTCAAATCCCGGATCGTCCGAATCCGCATGATAGTCATGTCATTCAAAACGCCCGAGAAACTGTTGACTTGCAGGAAGATCAAGAACTGATAGCAACTGCAGATTCTCTAGGTAGCGGTTCAGACGGAAGGAGGCCAGATGCTGCACACTCTGATGAAAGTGAAGTTGACCAGGGTCGCGAGATAGGTGTTACACTAGAATCTGCTCCAGAAGAAATTCTATCAGACGTATCCGAGCCTATGTCACCATCAGATACCGATGTACCTCAGTTTCACATTCCGGAAATACCACTGGAGCCTGTTTCATCTGAACCAGAACCCAGTGGGTCTGAACAGAATGTATCTGCTCAGGAACACGTTCCATCCAGGACTTCAGAAAATATTCCACACCATTTAGGCAGACCACAACGACAGCGAAGACCGCCTGCTCATCTGCGTTCAGATGAATATGTCGTAGGATTTAAGAATAGATAAATATTGTTGTATATTGTTATATTGTTGTATATTGTTACAAATGTTCATCATTGATTCATGTTTCAGATGTACCAGCTTCGAATAAATCTTCATGCTTGTCGTTGCTTGCCATCAGGATATCTGAAACAAATGATGTAATTGTATATAAATAAACAAATAATGAGCGATATAAACTATTGGGCGATATTAACGTATTAACAGATATAAACGTATCAGCCTATCAATTGATTATCATTGATAAGGTTACACCCCGATAGTGTAAGTTATTCTTCATTAATGCTTGCCCATTAGTAAGTTACCTAATGACATGCATTCAACTAAGATCATAAGAGTATAAATTAAATCATAAACTTACCTATTATGTCTGTATCATGAATGATTCCCCTGGGAGTCGCCGATATTCCAGTGTTCTCCTAATACCCAGGGAAACACATCTGATATTATCGTACAAAGATAATTAATCTTTGTTCTACAATCGTTGATATTCTACTTCCATGTGTATGCACATTCACCGTTTAGTGTGCAATGCCTGTGTAAATTGTCGGGACGCCAATTGCAAACAGGGGGGAGTGTGTAACAGGCTCAGGTGTAGACTCCGATAGTGTACGTGATGCCCAATAGAGGGCACCCAATTTATAGCCTTTTAAGTTCATTTTAGTGTCTATGATGTCCGACAGGGGGCATCACTAGTTAATTAGTCATTTGCATATATTTCCTTATAGGGTTAAGTTCACTTATCTAATATGCACACGTCACACTGCACCTGACATCTGACTCTGCCGCCAAAACGACTTCAATATTCTCCATTTTTGCGCCATTCCGTCACCAAACTTCGTAATGGCAACACGCCATAACCGTTGTATGTTTATTACTTCACAGGTAAGCATTGCCTTCATTGCCTACGATAGTCATTACTATATGCGTTCGTAATTTCGTACAAGGTTACTACAAATATCAATGTTTGTGTGTCAGTGGCGTAATTCATTTCATAATTTTCAGTCTCGTATTATAACTCTCTATTAAGCCTCATATTTGTCTTCACAAGAGTATCCACTGTACTTTTGTATTATAGTGCGTTTGTCTAATGACATTCTGTAATACTACTTGTAACCCATTTACATTTGAATATTGTATTTCTTAAAATGTCTCTGGATTGTAACTACCACAATATATATATATATATATATAAAATTCCATTGTAATAGAAAAAGAGGATTCCGTCACCAAACTTCGTAATGGCAACACGCCATAACCGTTGTATGTTTATTACTTCACAGTAAACCCTTTTCACCACATCAGTCGTTTGTTGTCGTATGATGGAAGAGAGAGGACACTTCCCCTTTTGTTAACCCAGTCGAAGGACTGTTATATATATACAATATCTACCATTCATAAATATTATATAAATGATATGTACACATTATATACATATATGTTACATATACAAAATACATTTTACCAGCAACCGCGACCGAATAAAAGGTATCGGCCTTGCCGCAACCGTATCACGCGACCGCACACCGCTGCCTGCCTTAACCGCGTAAAAGGAATCATAGCTTTACGCTGGTAAATGTTAAATCCTCCGTATATCTGACAAACCGGGAGTGATTTTGATTAAATATTACATTCAACAATTAAAAGAATATACATATGCCTGTAGCCAAACTGAGCACGTCGCATGACCGATACCGAGCTGAGAAGTAACGAAGATATATAACATGGCATGTGAAAGTACATTCTCATAATAGTGAAATTAAATCAATATTACAGTTATGTTTTAACGAAATGGCAAAATTGATAATCGCCCAACGTAGGCCTATTATTTTTGTTCAGGAGGATATGCGTTCATTCCCGTTTGTATGCTTGTGTGACGTGTGTTTGTTCATGAACGAAATCTCATGAAATATTCCGGACATTTATAGGGAATGGGCCATTGAAAAGTAGATTTTGGTGTGGATCCCGCAAATGAACCGGATCCAGGAACACAGGCTATAGTTTAAGAAATTGGACCTATACGTCAAGTGTACACTTTCCAAAAGTTTATGAAACATCATAAAATGAAAGTATTTCGGGTACGAAATGCGAGTGAGCCAGCACTGAAAACAATTGCATTAGATGTTAGGTTGAAAACTGTATACGCCAATACCGCATGTGTCACGTAGATGATCAGTTTAGCAGACAAATTCAGTATGACGAATTAGACGCCTTGTACCTTTTCAGACTACACTACGATCATACATCAGTTATTTTGATGACATAAGCTTTCTTCATTGGGGAAATCTGTGCAAACATACAATGGAGAAATTTTTCAACTTGCGTATAAATTTAATGGTCGTGTAGTTGTCCGATAAATATCATGTGCAGATGATAGACCTTTTCAACGAGCATGCTCTTTGCGTGTAATGTTCGTCTCTTGTGGAACCTTATTGTTTCCGCCAGGAGGGTATGCCTTCATTCCCGTTTGTGTGTGTGTCAATCCGGTATATGGTTCGAATTTAGGAACGTCATCAAGGAGTATTATGTATAGTAAATTATGCAAGAATAAACCTGGGAATATGGGACGAATAAGAGAATTGCTGAGGCTTGCATTCATTAGAATGCAGATTGTTAGTTCTTTTTATGGGACTGATAGTAGTGCAGCATTTACAGCAGCACCAGAACACCCTTGCTCGGTCAGAAGGGTTTTCTAACGGAACAATGTGACACCAGTATGCTATGTTATCACCAGAATCATGGAAGCTTTGCATTTGAGAGCAGACAGAGAAAAGCTGCATGTGGTGGGCGAGACCTGTTTTGCCGCATCCGACACATACCACAAGAAAGAAGCAGAGAACCAGACTATTTGTAAAGCTGCCGCAGAACCAGGCTGTACAGGAATCTATTATGACGGGGCACTTGATTAAATTTCCATTACGTGTAGGCCTCATAAGCACCTGTGTAAAACGTATCTTGGTTACTTCCGATACCGGAAATAACAGTTAATGTGTTTAAGTAAGGAATAGTGTGGTTATCCATCTTAATAGTCAGCCGGCATCATCATGTGGGCTTTACAGAATCACAGTCATACTTACATTCAGTGGCGTCAATTTATCTTCCAGGATGGGGGGGGGGGGGGGTAACACACACACATATATATAGCGCGTCTGTATGACTTATTTCAAATATATTAGCGTCTGTATGACAGATTTTAAATATATATACTTAATCACATTTCAAATATATTGTTTCCAGTTAATTTTAAACTCGATTAAGATATAACTTTTCATACTAAACTCATAAATGTAACCAAAGACTATAATTATATTTATTAATATATTTCATTTGCAATATATAAATATTCTTTGAATAGTGGGGGGGGGATTATTACATTGACACCCATCCCCCACCCCCTTTGCCAAAAAGTGTGTGCGTGGGGGATATGTACCCCCATCTTCCCAATATTGACGAGCCTGGTTGCATGGACCATTAATATTAACCTTAACAATGAGCTGAAAATCTAGTAGTCCGCCAGAAAATGCCTAATGATATTCGGAATTATTCTCTAACACTCAAATAAAAAACTATCATTTATATTTTATGATCTTCTTGTTATCAGACTGTTTATGCCATAAACAACTTTTCAGCAACTTTTAATGTATTTTCTTTAGCATGTGGTCAATAACCACGACCTTCGTCAGTTGGGTTCAGATGTTATAAAAACTGTTTACTCGTATATTGAAGGTATTGCATTATCAAAACATTTTGTAAGGTATGATTCTGGTTTCATTCAATTAATTTATTTCTTTACTGCAGCTTATATACGTTTTGGAATAAATCTTCCAATTCATGAAAATATTGCAGTTAATTGCATCCCACTGCAAAACGGACCATATACGCTCCCTTGTGTCCGTTATAAATTCGTCCCTGCATGCAAACCTTTTGAGTTATAAAATCTGCGCGAGTGTATACTATATATTAGCCAAAAGTGATGTCATTTTCCTAACCACTGCATGACGCATGGTATTATGTAATAGATTAACCCCACGTTCGAGGTGACTTTAACCTTAGGTGAGTTCCAAGTACAGCAACATCATTTGTCAGTTAAGGATGTTTCGTAGAAAGACCGTGACATGTCAGTTTTTCTCACTCAAACGTTATTGACACATACCGGGTGTTAGCGCATTCAGATTACAGCATACCCATATCATATTCTAGCTTCTGTCGATTTGCCTCTTCTTGCATCGCACCCTATAAACTTTCATTTTACATGGTTTGTGGTTTCATGAAAATCTTGACATTCCTAATGTCATTACTACACTTGCCCTGGTATTAGTCATCGTATTGAAACATGAATAATGGCTTTGCTTCCATCAATCTGGCATAATTGAGCATTTTGAAAAAAAACAAACACACACACACACACACACACACACACACACACACACACACACACATATATATATATATATATATATATATATATATATATATATATACGGATCTATTCACATTTACCATTTTCAGAGGGCCATTCCGGACCATTTGGACTTGACACTTAATTAGTCTTCCCTTATTTGGTTAGACTGGCCAAAGCAAACCTGTTACAAAAATATTTCAAGTTTTAAAAAGCCCACTTGACAGCAGACAAGATAAAGTGTAAATTGGGCGAAGTATAACATGTAAGGTAAATAAAAAATAGTGTCAGAAATTGTCCGAAATCTAAAATTATAAGAACATTCATTGTTGAACGGCTAAGCATGTTTGGTTAAAGTTAAGTATACCTGTATAATGATTCCAATCACACGAGCGACATCTTTAGGCGAAAATTGATAATTAGTGTTTCGGGTGCGTTATATCCACACTGAAAACACGTGAGAAGTATAAACTCATCATCCTGTGTAGTTTTACCTTGTCACTCTTTCTCCGGACACAATCTTCTCCCTTACTGCTCAATCTGTGGAGTTTTGTCCTCAGTTTTCTTCTTGATCAAAACATGTCAGGCCTTTTACGTTTACCGCGAGGGGATACTACCTGCGATTTGTGACGGGATACTCTAGTCGTCGAGGCAGCCATTATTTATATTGGACCGGCGAGTCGTGGTACAAGCCCTACGGGGAATGTACTGCAACGGTCACCCATTCTGTCACATCGATATCATGGTAAACAGCAGATAATCTTAACATTAGGCTACGATAAGGTTAAATTAATAGGGCCGAAATGGAACTAGGTTAATATAAACAAATGTTAAATCCATTGTTTTCATGTAATTTACTCATGAGCATGTAAAAAGATACAAAGAATATGCTGTTAAGTGTATTAGGACATTTGATTAGTTAGATCTTGTGAAATATCCAAGAATATATCGATTAGGATTTTTTATACAATTTTTACACAATATTATGTTAGGTACATTTAATGCAGGATCGATAAAGCACAAATATTAATAATATTATCAACCATAACAGGAAGTAATTTTAACGTATAGGGTGGCGGACCAAATTACAGCTGTGACGACACTGCCAACCGCATCAACCACAGCCCTGCTACAGCTGTGTCTTGTGCCAGCAACTACATTAGAACTGTAAGTGATAAACATATAGATTAATAGGCTATTACGGCCGTACTTTAATAACCCCCTGGTCGCCTATAATTCATCTCTCTCAGGTAATAAATAGCAGTATTAAACCGAAAATTTACCTGTATGGGTTCTATTGATCACCTTAAATTTACTGAATCGGGTCGCTCTCTTTCAGACTAATTGTATACTTCAAATACAAATGAAATCTTATTTTTAGTTACAATACTTATAATATCGTACCAACATTACCATATTATGATGAATAGAAATACATATTTTTACCATTCCTGACCCTACAGGGTTTTGTTACACTGGCTGAACTCGGAAAAACATATATTTTGGCATACTTTCAAAGTAAATGCACGTTTGGAATAATATGTTTATAATTATCTCACGCTGTTGGTACATTTTGTCTAAATACATCCTGGCTGGCTCAACCGACTTCTAGTCTTGACCTCTGTGCTGGGTGTTCAGGGGCTGACCATGGAAGCCATCTTGGATATACCTTTGAGCTCTGCTTGGTGTTGCATCTACGAACTTACTCAAAGACTTCGCTTCTATTACAATATCGTAAGATCCACTATGATCTCTATGGAAGATATAGTTGCGGAAAACTTCGATCTTTTAAAAACTACTTTAACGCTCCTTTACACTCGAAGGTGACAGGTATCCTGCCCCTTAAGGAAACTATAAGCTGTCCCCACCAACGGCAAAGTTATATGATAGACATCGGGCCTAAATGTGATTTTTCAAAAGGGTCACGCATGCCCCGAACGTATTTTGATATTAAATCTGACTAAATCAGACACGAATGCATATGCCAATAGTTACTGATTATGATATATCACTTGTAAATTTCGAACAGGCATTCATGGTACATATAATATTTATAATGATTTTCAATACTTGACAAAACAGATGTGCTTGGTCATGATTTTCTAACCTCTTTCATTTTGACTTTATTCGGCATTGTTAAATTAAAATTTACTAAATGGAGCGTGCGTTATCATGAAGTGGAAGGTGGAAAACGTCAATTTTTTTATAAGTAACGTAACTAGCTGATAAACCCGGTATACCGGACTTTTACCGGGGTTTATTCTAAAAGTTAAAAAAAAAATACAGGGATACTGTCTAAATAAGATATATACAAATATTTTTTTACATTTTATGTGGCGCTGTGCTCGTGGCAAGAAATTCACACACCTGGTCAGTGATGATGTTTACATTGCTAACCGGAATAAGACACGGGGGCATTCAGGTTTTCGATGATATTTGACTTGTTTCCATCGTTGGACGTTTATAGAATAAATTGATGTGAGGAACAAATATGCATATCTCGTTAGTAGCAGAAGCGGACCCAATGGTACTCCATGCAGAGGGTCCGTATATATCATATTTTGAGCCACCGCAATCATTTTTTTTCATCGTATCAGACCAATTTTGAGGATTGAAACCACCAACCAAACCCACCCAACCCTTGTTCCTGAAATTGGGACCTTGAATTAGGTCTTTAATCCTCCTGGGTTAACCCTCCATTTTAAATAGCGAGAAACATGTGTTAGCGAGAAACATGTGTTTTTCGCTTATAATGACCACGCACGTGGGTGAGAGCCTGGGTCAAATGTACGGTCAGACATGCGCAATCTTCACTGAAAGAAAGCGTTATTCATATGAACAACGGTCCTTAGTGTTTGAGGTTGAGTGACCACGATGCACGCATTTCGGTCATTGCCGAAGGCAGTTCGTCTGTGCTCAGTCTAACCTGCGCACATATCAGTAAAAAACGGGATATCACTCATAATTATATGTACATTAAAAATTATATTTTCTCATATCGCATTGCGGGACAATAACCTTTAAAATGAGGTATGGCACAGTGTCATACGCAATGCGGTTACAGAGAACGTTGAGGACTAAGGTTAAGCGAATTCCTTTGATAAGTATAAGATTCAAAAGAATTATAATCAGCTACATGGCATTTATAATAAACAGCACCTAGCCAAACGCAATTTTGACAGATCCTTGCTCGTCAAAACTCGCTTAGACGACCACTTTGACATGCGATAACTTTATCTAAGTCGAAATTTCGAGTTTTTACCGTATATACCGTATATATATATGTAAATATATGTATATATTTACACTATATATATATATATATATATATATATATATATATATATATATATATATTTTATATATATATATATATATATATATATATATATTTTATGGGAAGGCCGTGTCTTACACACACCAGTGCGTCTTCGGGAGGCGCCACGGTGCTATATCCCAGCAATGGGGATGACCACACACGCAGGTCCCGCAGGTGCGGTAGAAACCGGGCATCGGTGACACCAGGATACCAAATATTATGATAGAAAGCGAGTGCTACCGCCCTGTCAAGAAGTCCAAAACCGAAATGGAAACTCTGCAAATGTATATACATAGAATAAGAATTATATAATTCAGCAGTTATCTACCAAAAACTAAATATATATATATATATATATATATATATATATATATATAATATGTTCGTCTGTAAGTAGAAGAGTATATGAACAAGTATACTGTATTTTGTGTGGAGCTAATGGAACGTGTCTGTCCCGCAATAATGTTGGTGCATGTTATACGCTGATTTATTTTCTTTTAATTTGTCCAATCTTTTATCCATGACTATTAAAAGTGTTTTTTTTATGAATTTCTTACCCACGAAAACAAATTGATTTGCCGGATTGCATTTTCATTTGATGGGCTATATTTGATTAATATTTAGGCGGCAATACTGGAAGGAGCCCCCTGGTCGAGTTATTCCGGACCCTTATGCTAGAAGCCGTTTCTATTCACACCTCTAGGGATATGGGGATGCATGGTTCGGATAAATAGTTACAACCGTCTAACTCCAAAATCGAAATTCATCACAATCAAAGAAAACCGCATTCTTTTCTACATTGAACATACACATCCATTTTAACCAAATATTACTTATTTCATGAAGTCCGTATTACAAAATAATTACGTGCATTTTATTTACCTTGAAACAACTCGAATTCTACACGTTTCAATGGCCTGTATCTGTTGTATTAATACTTACCCCATTGGTTTATTTATAAGCCCCAGTGCATTATTGGGGAAAGGACCTTATTGCCCACAGTCCCTAAACGGATTCGTATTCTTGTTAGGGTGATCCTGCACATGTGTACTTCCAAAGTTACCTTCTAAAATTATTATATCCACCTTACCCCTTTGTCCCAAAACGTCAGTCACGGGTTAATCTTTTCACCTCAATTATCTTGTATATACTTTCATCTCAAGAATAAAGATTCTTCATGTATGAAGGGTTAAGGCAAAAAAAAAAAATAAAAAAGTTTGATTCTCAGCCACTTTTTTTCAGAAATCACTTCGGGCGGGTGGTATTTTATTTTTGCCCTTTTTTTTGTATGTTTCGATAAAATGTCATATGATCAGGGAAAAACATGAAAATATCCGGTTTTTTTTTTTGCTTAACAGGTAAAAACACTAAATAACAAAGGAAATCGTATCAAAATTGTATCATTTTATCTTTTTGAAAGATAAAAAGCAAAATAAAAATGTTTGATGCGGGGGTTAAACTTGACGCGGGCGGTGCCTGAGAACCATACCTTTTATTTTTTTGTTGGCATTATTCTTCTATTACAAATTTGGAAGAAGTAAATTCGCAAGGTTGGTATAATATCACATGGCGAAAGTGTTTCCCTGCATTACATCAGAGTTTATTAAATAGAAACTAAGGCAACCTTCAGCTGTTGAACACGGTTTAACACGGTTTACGTATAAGTTTTACTTTTAAGTTTCATAACATATGGTTTCCATATTAGATCAGCATTACTAAACAAATCTACTTTACTTCAAATATGAAAAGTGACTTTCCTGTACATGAAGCAGTAAAGGGACATAATCAGGAGCAAAATAATGCCTATTCTTTCACACTATAAGTTCAGTTTTGCTTTATTCATCAGTTTCCCAACAAACCAATCTTAGCACAAAACCCAGTACCCCGCATATGGCTGTTTAACACCTTGTTATGACTCTGCATGTTGGTAAACACAATCCATGTACGCCTGTTTACCATAACAAGGCCGCGTGACTTGGTCCGAATGTCAGACGCAACCATCGATGTTTCATCCAGCGAGAACATGTATTAAATTTTTTAGGCCGAATCAGTCAGGGCACCTCCTGTTGACACGTGTTGTGGCCGGGCGATACACGCGCTGTGTTTATGTTGACACCCGTCATCGCGCCCGGTCCACTGTTTTTAACTCTCGTTTACAGGAATAAGCAATCGGTTCAGGGCAATTTTTTTGCAGGTACAATTTTATTTTAAAGGGAAGAAGCTATTTTTCGTATTCATTCAACATGCTTTTTAGGTGAATGGGCCCATTTAAAAGAATTGTTCCATTTTGACATACACAAATGAAAAATGTGAGGAATGCATAAATCATGGAAAAGAGCACAACACTTGGTTCAAATGAACATATGATTAAATGGTGAAATTATATTTAGAGTTGAGGTTCTCTTAATTTTATTATCTTTTTCAGCTGAAAACATCAACTTTGATAGAAACATTAATTAACAAGGTTCATTGAGAAATTTTAAACTCTATTTATATAGTGTACAGCACTACATATTCTTTTACCATAAAATGATTTTTTTCTTTTTGAAGTACCTTTATTTACATGTAAATATATGTAGTATCTGAATGCTACTCATTTGACACTGCTATCATACAAAAAATCAAAACCACATAATAAAAGACTGCTCATGCATGGTAACGTAAAAAAATGCCACCCAAGGTGGTAGGGGTGACCCTCTGGCTCATGGACTATATAATGAATCGTACTGCACATTTTTACCGTCCCCGAACCAATCGTATTTTGCATTGCATGGTTGAACTCAGAAGAACTTATATATTGGCAAGCTTTTAAATTGCTTTTAGTCTTAGTGTATATTTAACATAGTTGGTATGTGAATAGGTATCTGTAAACAAGTGCCCATGGGCCATAACCCTCAGCTGAATTTGACATGTATCATAATAATTAAGTGACCTTATATCATGATTAGAAGGACACTTGCCAAGGACCTTCCTGGATTTTACAATAGACGGTTCCAAGGAAAATGGATACAATTTGTACACTGTCTGTTTGGGTGCTCAGATTCATATGTTTGGCCCATAGCTCATAATATAGCCTATTTGGTCACCATGACCTAGTTTTGAGTTTCCAAAGAGATTTGCCTGGAACCTCCCTGGATGTTGTTTTTGAAGATTCTAGGCCTAATTGATACAATTTGTGTCCCGTCTGACTGCCTGGGAGCTCAGAATCATGTTTTCTGACTGTAGGTCGCAAAATATAGGTCACCATGACCTAATTTCAGGTTCCAAAAGAGATTTTCCAAGAACATTTCTGGATGTTGTGTAAGAGGTTTCTTGGGCTTGCAGATACGGATTGTGCCCATCTGACACTCAGGGCGCTCACATGCATGTCATCTTTTTCTTATATGTCGCAAAATATGGGTCACCGTGTCCTAATAGCATGTTTTCAAGGCCATTTGCCTAGAACCTCCCACAATGTTAGGTTAGAAGATTCTAGATCTAATGGAAACAATTTGTGCCCCATCTGACTGTCTGGGTGCTCAAAATCATGTTTTTGGACGAAGCTTAATTAGGATTGGCAAAGTATTTGGAACTAACTCACAGCTCACGTTTTGTTGCTGACGAAGAAACAACTTATCTTCAACAGGCCTGGTAATACCAAAATAGATAAAATAAGACGGGGAAACCCAAACCGGATCAGCGGGGAATCCCCCGAGGGGAACATAACACCCCTGAAGAAAATAAATTATCAGCCTTGCATTCAATAGAGTAAGGACCATTTATTAGCAGGTACGTAGGGAAACCGTTTTCATATTCAAACTTAAACCCAAAATTATATCTCTGGTTTTACCATGAAGTATATGTTATATAAAACGGAAATGACGTCACGTACCCACACACGACAGGTGATGCTCCACCCGTTTCTATAAATGGTTCCTATATCCGGGTGTCCCCAATGCACCCTTCTTTCCAACTTTTGATCTAACGCCAAGTATCAGCTTACAGGGGTTAGACGAACCGAGTGGTACAGCTGATAGCTTATATATACGTGACTGTAACAGCGTTTAGCATCATTGTAGCAGGGACGCGCAGCACTGAAGGACCGATATCTTAGTTTTACATTTGTTTCTCTTCTTGAATTATATCTTGTAAATTATGAAAGATACAATGAAGTTCTTTATTGTAACCATGCTCACAGCTGTCGCCGGTAAGTACTTAATTGATATATTTTATTAAATATTTAATATTTTATATTTATTTATTTGAATAATCAGTTTAAATTTATTTTGAAACGTCATATTACACAGGTATTATGAATAAAATTTATTTAATTTTTAAACATTTAAAGATTTGTGTTTTTTTTTTATCACCGGGTATGTTAATTAACTTTCCATGCAAACTTATTTTTAAATCACGTATAGAACAAATTAAAACTACAGTGCGTTTAGTTTTTAATAATATCTATTACCTCCGTTTATCTAATCTGTTATTAAAAAGTGTGATTTTTTTTCTTATTTCTGTATCATGTATATCCATATGGATTGCGTGTATTTGAACAGCTATTCGCTTGAAGCTGTTGAAAACAAGCTTAAGGAAAAGTTTCACAATTCCTTGTGTAGGGCACATATGGCACGATGATAAAATATAGCGTATATATGCAAGACTGCATGTCTGATATGTTTGATGCGATGAGAATTGCAAAAGTGGGATTGTTTATAGGAATGGTGCAGGTCTGAATCATATGGGTTAAGGAGCATTAAAAGAACCAAATTGCACATTTCCAAAAAGTAGTTCCATCTGAGTGCCTGAAAATGAACCCAGATAAAAGACAACGGTTGTTTAATAAACTAATACGTATTATTGACCTATAAATTGAATATTAATGGTTGACATTTTCTTAATGACACAGCTGATAGCGTGATGTCTTGTGCGTCGGCTTCGTTGAGAGACTGTGTAACAAGCATGCAGAGAGAACTAGACCCTACGCTTAATGACGCGATTGAATTCTGCAGGTATGTTTGTTTTTTTCTATTCATTAGTACTTTATCACCAATGGCTGAATAAGTTTGCAAGTCCGAGTGTCATAATACTAGCTTCGCGTCACGCCAAAAAAGGGCATCACGTTACATTTCTTTTTAAATTAGAACTGAGTAATAACGAAGAAATGCACACACACACACCATTACACACAAACCATCACATTCCCCATATATATATATATATATATATATATATATATATATATATATATATATATATCGGTGCTGATATTTTGCTGATATTTTGGCCGCCTCTGCTCTATCCATCGGAGCTGACCAGTAATGCAACCAAAGGTATTTTCTTGGGTTTCATTTAGCTATTTCCTGATCATGTGTAGCACCCACAGAATCTGATCAGGACCTTTGCGAATGTTTTTTATGTGGTCTAAGACTTCTTTCACATAACTTTATAGGATCAAAGACCAGGCTTTCAACAAAACTCTCATGTGTGTGAAACAAAAATTGCAAGGCTGTCAGACAGGGTCAGAAGCGGCCAACACAAAGAGCGTGACACAAAAAATGGCGTCTTACAACAAGCGGCATAATTGCTGTAAGTACAGTGAAAACTCCTGTTTACGGACACCTCGATCTCTGGTATGGGCACCTTATTTAACTGACGTTTTAGTTGCCCACTGATAAGTATATTCTAACTGATGCTAACTCCATACGGCCACACTATTGCTGGAAAAACTCGGGCCTATTCCCATAATACGGGGTTTCCTCTGTAAACCGGTTCTTCTTCTTCTACTTTTTATGATGATAATGATGATGATGATGAATTTTATTATTAACATTATTATTATTATAATTATTTTAATAATCGGGGCCTGGACAGTCGAGGGGTAAAACGCTCCCCTTGAGATACGGGTTCGATCCCTGGCGTGACAATGTGAGAGTGGGTTGTACTTTCCCGACCAAGGTTTATGTCTTTCTCCGGGTCCTCCGATTTCCTCCACCGTGCGCCACCCGAACCCTAGAGAGTGCTTCGCATTAGTTTTTGTAACTATTCGTACAATACATGTTAAATAAATAAAGTTTATATTTATTATTATTATTATTATTATTATTATTATTATTTTTATTATTATTATTATGTCACTTATCTTTGTTCATATTTCAATAGTCCAAAATAATTTCTTTCACATCTTACGTTTTCAGCTCGCATAAATCCCATAGACGCAGCCGTTCGCAGTGGCTCCCTGGCCATTTGTGACCCTGCCTCCGATTACAAAACCTGTATGATAAGTCTGAGGCAGAAAATGGGGGAACTGACAGACTCTGATATGAAAAAGGAATTCTGTAGGTAGGTCGTTTGCTCCAAATAATACAATACAAAATAAAGCAAATATATATGTATATATATATATATATATATATATATATATATATATATATATAATTGGAAAAAGTGATAGTCCAATATCATTAGATCTATATAAAAAAAGTTGTCTATCCCTCACCTTCTAGTCATGCCCCCCCCCCCCCCCACCCCCCAAACCTTTGAAGATAAATTGACGCCACTGTTGCTTCGTATAATGTCCAGTATGTTTATCTTTATTTCCCTATACCTGTTCAGTATTAAACTCATAGCTGATCACGAAACTTTATTACCCAGAGATTCAAATGGAACCTACATTTTCTTTTTAACCTTTTTTTTTTGCCCTTGCTATCTTGAATTTCCCTTCTGTTGTCGACCAAGGCAAAAAAGACCAAAATAACACAACATATTCCCGTTTTTCTAGTGGTGATATATGTCTTCTTTTTTCTCATATATACAGGGTTAAGGACGGGTTGTTCAATGAGACGCTGAGCTGCGTTAAACGAAAACTTGCCACGTGTCACCCGGATGTAGCCAAAGCCTACCGAAGTAACGCAGAGAGAGAGATCAGGGCTTACGAAAATCTCCACTCCTGCAGTGAGTACAAACTATACTCTTAAGAATAATGACATATATAAAATCATATGCAACTCAAAAAAGCTGTCACAGACTGCATATATACCTCCGCCAAGATCCTGATAATATAGTAAAGGATCGTTTAAGCAAAACATATAATGATCCAGATCACCAGATTTTCATTAAAATTCTTTCTTAAACTTAAAGGGGCCTATCCTGCTATCTGACGACTTTATATTAAAGATAATCCCTGCAACCTTTTTATAAGAATTGGTCACAATACGCAGATCAAACTGCACAAAGGCAGTTATTTTTGTTTATATACAATTGTTTATAATATGTAGGGGACCCATCAATATAATCCAATCACATGTGACAAAGGCACCTTGGGTCATGCATCTGATTTTATTGCACAATTATTAGTCTTATATCTTTAATTTTACTGAGCTTTTTGAATATGTAGACGCATACACAATTTAAAATCTCTTAATATATCAGCAAGCAGGATAATTCTGAATAACGTAACCCATTCTGAAATAGGCTTTAGTGTGCTGAAATAATAACCTCTGTTCGCACTTAAATTTTAACAATGCTCATACAATGTGAATATGATTACTATTATGTCAGGATAATAACATTTTGCAGTCTTTCGTAGAAACAGCACGGTGTGGCGCAAACCATAAAACCACAGACCTTTAATATTTTAACTTGTAATGATAGTTCATGGATAAAGGCATTATTTATATAGAAAATAACACCCATGTATGTTTGGCTTACGTAAGAAAGGCAAGTTTCTTTATGATGTGGCCGGTCCTTTCCTAGATTAGGCTCACCCGGGTTTATATTGAAATACAAAGAAATGGTTATTCGTGACTCCCGACGATTCCCGGATGGACAGATTACCTCATGCCTTTTCCCCTGCCAATGCTGTTTTAAAATGCTGATCTACGGTATCACCCATGCACGCGGAGATTTCTAGCAAAGCATGTGTTGTTACATCATTATCGCAGGCTCTGCAGACAACCAAGAAAGCAAAATGCTGACCTGCAATATTACACATTCCAGGGATTACCCGTGAATCATGCGGATTTTCTGTTTATTATACGCACTTTTCGAATGTGGCACATAGCCACCTATATAACTGAACATTGTATGACGATTGAGACAAGCTGTTTTCGCATTTCTGACACAGCAGTCGTTTGACCAGCGAATACACGATGACGAAAAATTTAGGAAATATCAGTTTTGAGAAATCATAAAAAAAGGTTACACGCCGATCACATTCCTTGATCCTCCGCCAGTGAAAGCCGACCCAATTTCATACGCTTTATTGTTTGACTTGGAACTAAAGGTCCGTCAGTCCCGAGCACTACATAAGCCATCATTTATTCAGAGATCTTGTTCAAAACCAACAGCGAAACAGAAAAAAAAATCTAGAATGGCACTTGATCAGTAGAGCGCACACCTCCGCCAAGGGAAAAACATTCTTTACCAACCCATGCAATTCAGAGCCCATAAATAAATATTAAGAAACAAACAGACAAACAGACACGTGAGATAACATACCCTCCTTTGCGGAGGTTATAAATCTTACATCTGCGTCTTAACCCCACCTCTCCCCAACCTCCTACTGGCATGCGCCCAAACAGCAAACCGTATATTAAAGTCAGACATGGCTGAAGACATAACCTCCACCCGGCTTCGTTAGCTAGATATAGGTACAAAGTAGCAGAGCTGTTCTTCATCACAGAGGATGTGTACTTGCCATTAAGCTAAACAGATTCTCATGTTCTGTAGCACTGGCAAAAAAATTAGGTTGTCTTGTAATACGAGATCAGTCTGCTGTTTGTGCTCGTTGGAAATTATTCCAAAATACCAGAACACATCCGGCTGCCTTTTATACCTTCTGGCTGTTGACTCATGATTTGTTATGTGCTTTGGTGGTAGTTTTAATCAATTACTGTTGCAACAATGATGAATTTCGTTCGTTACACCGACACTTGAATGACGCGACGATGATGATGAATTGATGCTGTTGTTGTTGTTGACGACGATGACGACGACGACGATGATGAAGATGATGATGATGATGATGAAACAAATGATACTGATGTTGGTGTTTATGATCGCTTATACCGGATATGATGACGGCATCATTCCCTCTTGATCACGAGGATCCTTCTAACGACGACGACGATGATGATTTTGTTGTTGATGATGATGATGATGAAGTTAATGGTTATAATGAAGGTGTTGATGACTGATGATATTGGTGATGATGATGGTCTTTATTCTCTCTGAATCACGAGGTTCCCTGATTCATCGAATAATATTACAGCTCAACATATGACAATACGAATCTTGATATTACAAGTCCTTACTTAGAATTCTGTCAGTACTTCGAATCTGGTGAGCACGATCTGCCAACAGATAAATTAAATTAAATAAAGATTTAGTAAATGTTTGAAATGTTGCTAATTTAAACGACAGCCTTTCTTCATAAAATATAATCTGTATGAATCTATAAGATAACTCGGTGCAGCTGATTTTATCATTTAAATGCTCTTTAACAGTATTAATTAACGGCACAATCGTTTTTATTTAATGAATGAAATTTTTTGACAACCATGTAAAAGGAATGATACATAATTTTTAAATCTAATGAAATTTCAGATTTAGGTGTCTAGATTTGCAGTACACTGGCAACAGAGCTGACCTTGAAGTCTAAACTATTTATTTAACTTTAAAGTGAACCTTTAAGATATTTCAACATCCTGCCTATTACAGGGGTTCACATAAAGTCATGCACATGGTAAAAGAACGTCATGCTGTCTTCTTTAAAAAATTGCTTTAACAAACTATATTTGAAAATAATATTCATGATAACGTATATTATTTTTTTTTAATGCTGCAAAGATATTTATTGGTTATACTCAAGTCATTAACTAAAAATCTGCATTCCAAGGAACGCAAGCCTCCATCATGTTTGCCATAACTAATTCGGCCCATAATCCCAGGTTCAATCGTGCATATTTGACTCTACATTTGTGAATATTCCTTAATGACGTTCCTCTATCCCGATCTTGTGCGTGATCCACGCCAAAGTCTAACCGTTTTTTCCTGGCCTATTACCGACTGCCCTGAAATTTTCATGATACCTGTTCATAATTGCGTAGGATATGTAGGGAATACACAGACAGGCACACACAAACACACACATACACACATGGACGGAGGCAATAAACAACGGCTGCACCGGATAACCGAGAAGACAGGTTTATGAGTCTCTGTCGGCTTATCTCTGATTCCAGACCCTGACTCTTTACCGAGGAGGTCTAAGGTCAGACGTCGAGTGGCATTTCAGGGCATTGACTGTAGCCTGCATGCAAACATTAGATCTGGAAACTCTGGACATTTATATATCAGTGTGCGTGTCCAAGTACCGGGATGGGTGGAGTCAAAGGTCAAATAAGCTGCACTAGGTGGTCCAGCCTGAGGGAACGCAGGTGTTGATACCCATCTAGAAATTCGTGACTGTTCAAGTACTGAGAATAAAGAAAAGCGCCACATAACATTTAGCATGAGCCTTGTTTATTGAGAAAATGTGATGGGCACTATCCAAAGTAGTACCGAGAGAAGCCCCCCCCCCCCCCCCCCCCCCCCCCCCCGGGGAATAAGAACACAACTTAAATATCTCCGGACTTTATGACAAACAGGATAAAATCAGTTTCCCAGGTTTTAACAAATGTTCATCAGTCCCACAACATATTGTGATTTTACATTATACGAAAATAATGTTGCTTCAATTTTCAGCATTATATTATCAATGGTTTACATTTGATTTATACATTCAAAAAAGGCTGATATTTGAAGACAATTCATTGAGAGGCAAATCGACACCCGCAGTATCCTAGATTTTCTCAATATGAAATGCATGATTAAAATATTAATTAGGAAAAATATGACAAACCTATAATCTGATTTATGGAATTATCTCGATTTATCGGTTATTTATATTATTTCCCTGAAAAGTGAAGGGGACAAAAGTTTCTTGGTTGTTCTTTTTTTGTAAGTTCTCTGTTAATGATCATCAATTACTGTTACATAAATGAATTAATTCCCATAAAGCCAACTAAATATCATCTCTCTCTCTCTCTCTCTTTCTTTCTCTCTCTCTCTCTCTCTCTCTTTCTTTCTCTTTCTCTCTCTCTCTCTCTCTCTCTCTCTCTCTCTCTCTCTCTCTCTCTCTCTTTCTCTGTCTCTCTCTCTCTCTCTCTCTCACACACACACACACACACACCCCATCACCCCAAAACTAAGAAGCTTGTTTAACCTAAGTGCCGAGATGTCACAAACACGGCCTTTTATCAGATCAATTAAAACACTATTTTTCAGATTGGCCGTGTTCAGTATCTACAAAAATTGAACATTAAACCCAGGGTCAGCATAAGTGAGTGCGTTATTGCGGGAAGGTCATGTTTGAGGAGTTATTGAATTAAAGGGGTGGTCGTAATATAGGAGGAGGGGGTCGTGTTAGAGTGCTTGTCGTAATAGCGTGAATGGTAGTCGCATAAGCAGATCGGACTTCAGGGGTTTCACTGGAAATTCAGTCTATAATTCCACAAAAGGTTACAGCGTGCATGTGTAAAACCATGGGTGTATGTATTTGAATGAAAATATGCTGTACATTTCCGCTGTCATTTGGGTACACTGAGTTTAATAAGCGCATTATAAAAAGTCCCTTTCCTTGCCCCTCTCAGCGAATCTCATTACAACAGCTTTCACTTTCAATTTGCTTGTCAAAGCCGGCACTATGTACTGGTGTTTTATTGCAATAAAAACGTCATTTGATGTTATGTGTCATGCCATTTCTTCATTAGGACAAAGGAGCGCTTGTCATAAATACAAACGTATACTACAGAACACTGTGCTATCAGTCGTAAATTCATTCGCTGTCTGATGTGGTCCGTGTGTATATAATAGATAAACAGGGTGTGTGACACTTGTAACTACATACAGTGTAATCTGCAAACGCGATAGTCAGCTAATTACTGACATATTTACAATATGGATGCGGATATGCTTCTATAAATTATTACAAGTGGCGGGAAATGTTTGCAGTATCTCTGCCATTATCTGAGAACAATTTGAATGTTCATTTAAAAATATATACATGTTTCTAAAGCTTAGTGGTGTATACGTGTTATCAGATTATGAATTAATATAACAAATTAGAGTACAGCTAAAAAGGTTAAACATTATACAAAATAAACCTGGGCAAGAAATGTTTTTGTTATTGTCGTTATTATTATTGTTTTTGTTATTATTATTATTATTATTTTGTCAATCTTTATCGCCGATCCATTAGACTACTTACATGATTATTATTATTATTCTTTTTCTTCTTATTAGTATGATTATTGTTATTATTATTATTATTATTATTATTTTTATTATTATTATCATCATCATCATCATTACATCAACGTTTCTCGGGGATCCATTTGACCACTACACACAACATAGATAACTTTATACTAGCATATGCATGTATTTTATAAAGGGGTAGGGTGCAATATTTTATTTTTAAGCTTATGGAATGTATAGAACAGTAAATAATAAAGTTTTCCTGCGTGTGTCTGCACGAGGATAGGGGATGCTGTGCAGTGTACGTCACAGGGTCCATTAACCTAAGTAGACTCCCCCGTGTGTCCGCCTCGCATAATCAACTGCCACTTTGAGTGCTTGATATTAAGAGTACATCCCCAGACATCTCTTTCTGTCTCTGTTTTTCTCTGTCTGTGTCTTTTCCTCTGTCTCTTCCTTTCTCTGTCTGTCTGTCTGTCTTTGTCTGTTTGTGTTTGTTTCAGTATATCCATTTCATCGACACTCACCAACATACACGCACTCACACGTTCATGCACACACACCATCGCATACACACACACACACACACACACACACACACACATATATACATATTCATGTATAGACATAAATATCCATATATCTTTTATAAATGGACATGTCACAATTTTTTCAAAATAATTCAATATCATAGGTCATGTTTACAGATCATATTCGAGTTCTTGATTTTGCATGGACGATCCGAAAAGTCATGCGTCTGACCTTTGTTCTCCTCTCTCACTCTCTCACTCTCTCACTCTCTCTCTCTCTCTTCCCTAGTTAACGAACGAGGCCAACTTAATCGTTCGATGTATCATATCAGGACCCCGTCCCGACCGCCCGTGTAACAAGATACGTTAGAACGCATGGCATACTTCAACTTACGTACTCAGTCACCTAACGCAGGCGATTCTATATCTGGGGCATTCCTTATGTCTGGTAACAAGACCTCGGTCAATTTGTATATATTGTTGTCTTATATATACTCCCGGTATTATGCGGTAAACATTATAGACTTAATTAATCTACCTGTGCAATATATGCTATATGTCAAACTGACCTTTTGGTCCAAAGATGTCAAATTTCTTAATTTCCAAAACTCTCTGTCTGTCTGTCTGTCCGTCTGTCTGTCAGTCTTTCTCTCTCTGTCTCTCTCTCTCTCTGTCTCTCTCTCTCTCTCTCTCTCTCTCTCTCTCTCTCTCTCTCTCTCTCTCTCTCTCTCTCTCTCTCTCAGTCTCGAAGTTTGACCGAGGAGAGAGGTTGAAAAAGATTTGGACAGAGCTTTCTGGACATAGCTTAGACGTTAAGGTTTGGGCCCTGCAGAGCCTCATAGGGAAAACATATTACAGTTTTAAGATACGCTGTTATGTCTAAACCACAGGTTCTTCATATAAAACCATATTTAATAATGATATGGTTTGATCCATTCTCACATCCTGTGCCCCGTCAACTTGGATCCATCCTTTAGCAAAAAATATTTGTTTTTAGAAAGATCACATGTAGAAAATGAATAGGGTCAAGACAGGATTATGCAATGTGTGTGCATAAAGCATGTGTGCAAATTCCATTGAATCAAGACGAAGGCGAAAGAAAGTCAAGAGTTTACCTTGACTTTGTTTATATCTTGCGCATGTGTATATATAAACCTGACTAAAGTAGGTTGGTTAAAACTGAAAAATACACAAAGCATCAATATAAAATATTAATCTATTATTATCTGTTTTAATTTGATCAGTTATCATTTAATTGTTACTTATTTCCAGGTTGTGGTAATATAACAAGTATACACGAAATTTGTACTGAAGAATTACCGGATCATGCCAACAAAGAGGAACATTGCATGTAAGTGTCTTTAATTTAACTTGAAATATGCTTTCCCGGGAACGCAGGCCTCTGCCATGTGGGCGGTCCGTAATTACCAGGTTCATCCATGCATATGTTGCTCTACATTTGTGAATATTATTTGATGACGCTCCTGAATCCGGATCAAGTGCCGGATCCACACCAAAATCTAATCGATTCTTTATTGGCCCATTCCCGAAATTCCCTGAAAATTTCATGAAATTCAGTTTAAGATTGTGTGAGTTAATTTGTGGACAAACGCACAAACAAACAACATATACGAACCGGGATGAACACACACCCTCCTTGCGGAGGCAATTATTCTGGTTTTCAAATTTATCTAGGTTGTGTGCATACAAGGGTATGACGGGTGATAAATGCTACATAAAGGAACCGTCACAGAGACAAAAAAACGGATGGCAATTCTGTAGCGAGATTATGATAAAAATTCATTTAAAAAGTCTTTAGGTTAAACAATTGTACTGTTATTATTATTATTATATTATTATTATTATTATTATTATTATTATTATTATTATTATTATTATTATTATTATTTTTTTATTTTTTTATTTTTATTTTAATTATTCATTTATAAGTTTATTAAGTATTATTAATATTGGTAGTGGTAGTGGTAGTGGTAGTAGTAGTAGTAGTAGTAGTAGTAATAGTAGTATAATCATTATTATAAGTATTATCGAGTATTATTTAGTATTATTATCATTATTATCATATCTGCATAGGGCGCTACAAGAGGAAATTGAATGCGCGCGTGAGGAAGCTGGCCTCTGTGACATGGAGGAACAGTTGCAGGCGTTTTACGTACCACGTGTTGTCCGACACAGCATCCGGCATTCTTGCTGTATCAGTGCAAGCGCTGAAGAAATCGCAGGTAAACTTTACCCACATCTTGTTATTTAAAGGGTCCTTTTCGATATCTTAGGTCTATTAACTAAAGTTTATCCCTTGGACGTTTTATAAAATAAATAGGCAAGAACACATATATCTATCCCAACCCACACAGGCTGTTTATTTTGTTTATATCTACGTGTTTGCCACATATTCGGGGGGCGACCCGAACAATCCAATAAAATTCAACAAGGAAGTCTGAAGGTACGTCAGGATGCAAAGGATGTTATACAGCTTGTTAAGCTTGGATAAACAAGCTCTTATATCCACATCAGAGGCTTTAACATTTAAGGCTTTCACAAACGGCCGGATTTTCTTGTTTTATTGTAACACATCAGATATCAACATACTTTTACCAGAATTTAACAGAAGGTTCGGTGTTGTATAATTCTTGAGGGTTCGAAATTACATAAATACAGTAACACCGCGTTTGTTTAGCGACCACCTCAAAACAACGGCAACGTTTTATGGGTTGCGATTCTTTTTCAATCTCTACTCTACATTTGAATTTTCGATTTATTTTGATTGGCAGTTTTCGGTTCGTAAAACCAACGTAAATAATATCATTGACATTCTCAGGCACACAAAATAATATTATATAATAATAATAGTAATATGATACTATTATTACTATTTTCATTATTATTATTACTATAATTATTACTATCATAATTATAATTATTTATATTACTAACATTATTCCGTCTATCTTGCAGAGGAAAGTACACATGACTTCCACAGCTGTGTTCCGTATGGCGGTGTGAGCGAAACCGAGGCTCGGCTGATCTTCCGTGTCCTTGAATCAAGCGCCCCCATCCGGGGAATATGCGGGTAGGTCAAAGGTCAATCCTACAGTTAAATCCTAATCATCATACGTCATATATATAATTTAGTATGCAAACGCTCATAAATATTTATGGACCATATACGTCAATTATTTAAATATTCGTAAATCTGATATTATAATTGAATCTTAAAAAATTAAGAAGTTAATGATGTTTGAAATCCGTTGTATAATGTACTTTAAATATTATATCTTTTTAGAATTTTGGCAAAAATAGATCGACCGACAGAGGTTTTCCGATGTTGGCTAAAGGCGGCAAAAACATGTACACAACAGCTCGGTAAGAAATCCGTCTAATCTTCCTTTTTTAAAAGGATCTATCTTATGGAATTCCTTTTTGTACGAGTAAAGTCCAAGTCTAAGGCTGATGGTATGTTTATTCACTGGGCCGGAATCACCACAATTCATGGCAAGGCTTATGTAAGTGTCAGGAACATGTACAATCATGTTTGATAACTGAAAGAAAAACTGTCTGGTTAATAATCGATCATTTCATGTTACCTCTACTTAGAATTTCATGTTACTATATTAAAATGAAAATAAAAACGTATGCACTTTATTTTATATTAGCCGATATACCGATAAAATAACGTATATTTGCGGTAGTACTGAAAGGTCAAGGTTACGTTCGGATGGTTCACAATTTTTTGTCCACCCTTCCGCCAAAGTTCATTTCTACTCGAAACGAATCTCTTCTGTTTGAACATTATGAAAAGGCCTATACTTGTCTATACTACTTGACTATACTGTCATACTTTAAAATCAAAATTTTTATAATTTCGAGGAAACACCATCTGTTTATATTTCACATGCGTATGCTTAAGAATTTTACTTATTTCGTAAAGTCCAAAAAAACACCAATGTTTATGTATTTTGATTTGAAAAAAATCTTATCCAACACACTTGAACGGAAAACACTGTCCCCTTCTCTACGTTTATACCCATGCGTTGGTGTATATAGAAGCCCCGGTGCATTGTAGGGGTCAGATTTTGACTCCAACAATCCCGAGACAGCTGAGTCATACTCTTGTGAGTTCGAGTCTGCAGCAGTGAGCTTTTTTGTCAGCTGCTCAAAGCACAATTTTCAAGTCGATTTCTGCTCTGTGTCCCGTCTGTCCATGGTGTATTTAACATATTTTTTCTTCTTCATTCCACGTCAGTACTTCGATCATATACCGTTCTTGACTATAGATACCACGAAATCGCAACTTGTTTAATCTGTTATAAAACAGTCTAATCTGATTGATAATACCAGGTGGCATTCAAACTAGGTTATATTACCACAAGGTCCCCTATTCACGAGTGGTAGAAATTGGTTTAAAGATCACAAACGATGATTGAAAAACAAAAATGACCGATGATCGATTATTAATCGATTATTTTGTGTACTTTCTTTATTACCTTCAAATCTGCTGTATATTAGTACCCTAAATATGGACCCCACCAAAGAGTCTGACATGTACATCGGTATGTCGTTCGACCTGACATCGGACGATTTTTGGCTGATCAAGGTTCCGTTTTGATGCTGTTCGTTAGTTTGTTTTCGTATATATCTGACATGATTAGATTCTTTGAATGTGGATACATAATAGTTTTCAATAGATTATGCAAAAAAATGCAATCGATTTAATCGATATTGAAAGAAAAGGAACAATCAGCGATTTAAAATATCAATCGGCACATCACTGGTATTAACCCGTCAATCACATCCGGTTGCTGCGTTTTCAGGATGGTAATCCTAGCCCGGTCCCCGTCATATAATTAAGTGTTAACTGTAAATTAAACTTACAAACTACGTGCTACAGGGTCTCGTGTATAGATATACGTTTAAGGAAGAGTTCCACTCTGTCGGGGTCGCAGTTCACGTTTCAGGCTTGTTTTTATTTAGTTATGAGGTTAACCAGTAGATGGCGGTATCATACAGGGGCCAGACCTTGACTCGCCGAGTTTTGGCGGAGTGCGGATGTCTCAGATACGATGCCTGTATCTTCTCTGCGTTTTATGTCGAAATTTAAATTATATTGAAAACCGGATGGCTCCAACCAAACTCTCTGATTCTTTGTCCTAAGTTTACATTGCAAGTCACGGCAATGATGTTCTTTAAAAACAAGAAGATATTATTGGCTTAATTATGACGAACAAGAGAGGTATTCAGAAAGCATGCGAAATTTATTTAGTTACAATGTATAAAATAAAATACCATTACGGCGCTCTCCAAATTAAACTGATATAAAATGGTCTTGATTACACAGACTGTTGCTCAAATTAATATTACTTGCAATGGGAACCTTTCATAGAATATTTTTTTCTCTTGCAGGAGAATACGTTGAAAATAAGATCAAACGCATATCACTGACGTGTGGAATTCAAACAACAACACCACAACTGATCACAACCTCCTCCACCGGAAAAGACGTCACTGCCAATGTGGATCAAGTAACAACTCAAACATCAGCCTCCATTTCATCCATCGAATATGACGTCACCTCCCCTGTGGTGTCAAGTTCGACGCAAATTGATGACGTCACCTCCCCTGTGGTGTCTAGTTCGACGCAAATTGATGACGTCACCTCCCCTGTGGTGTCAAGTTCGACGCAAATTGATGACGTCACCTCCCCTGTGGTGTCAAGTTCGACGCAAATAGATGACGTCACCTCCCCTGTGGTTTCAAGTTCTACGCAAATTAATGACGTCACCTCTGCTGTTGAGCTGGAAACAGAAAACCCAATAACCGGAACTTCGCCCACCCATTTCAACCCTGCGACAAAGCCAACTGCAGATGGATTCAGAGATACAACGCCCCCTGCCGACAACTCAGGTAAATTACACCATCCTTTGTCTGACTCCTTTCATCTGTCTGTCAAGGAGACATATTAATTCTTTGGGAGGCTTTCTGAGGAAAAGAATGGTCAATCTATATTATAGTCCGTTTCACCACCTGCTGTCCACCTGTTTTTTGTAGATAATTTACTTAAAAGTTTATATTTTTCAATATTTTCCAAGTAAACAACATATGGAAGTGAGAACCTAACAGGGCAGTTAAGAATTTACAATAAATCCCCCGTTCATGTTTCACAACATTTTAGTCTCTTTATCATGATCTGGCAGATATTGTGCGTCCCTCCATAAGCAGCCATCTTTGTTTTAGCTGGTTATATTTTTTAGAGTGTTTACATGAGATCATCCAATCAGCAGCTGTCAGTTGAGGTAGACTGGTACCCCGCTCTATTATGGCACCGCTGCTCTAGGCCAATCATAGAGACGGGCGTACAACGCCATCTTTTGTACTCATGGCCGACTGGTTCCAACTCCAGTATGTATTATATATGATAAAAATAAGCATTTCATTTGTTGAGAGAAGTTACCAAAGGTTGGCTGTACATAACGTGTGACATAATGATAAGATTAATAGGTATTAATAATAAATCACTGCTACATACAGTGGAATATCAAAGATTCAGTATATCGTATTATCTATACATCCATTATTCACTTTTTGTGCAACAACTCATTTTTAAATATTTGAAAACTAGAAATAACTAAAGAAAGTTATTTTATAAGAAATTTTCACGGATAACCAACCAGGATCGCGTGAACGTCCATGGCAACCGGTATGAGCGTGCATACTGGAGTTGGAACCAGTCTACAGGTTAGTCAGGAGTTGCAACTATGAGTACTTAAGATGGCGTTGTACGCCTGTCTCTATGCTTGGCTGAGGGCCATAATAGAGCAGGGTACCAGTCTATCAGTTGAGGCTGTTTTTTTCATGTGACCAATGACCTTGACCGCCATAAGTGGGTCTGATATGTTGTAAAATGTAGACTGATTTCTCATATTTTCAGAAAATTCTGTTACTCAAATATGGCATAAGGTAGGAATTTAGTTACCTAGTTGAAAATTAGGTTCTGTAATCCTCTCCTCTACACTATAATTGTTTCCCTTGAAATGTACCTAATAAAAATTTTCATAGCAAAAAACAGGTGGACATGAGGGGATGAAACGGACTATAGGAACCAGAGTTAGAAACAGTATAAAATTTGTATGTCTATTCGTGTCTCTTGAAAATTAACCAGAAACACCCCTGATGACGAAATTTGGTATCAAACCGAAGGGGGGGGGGGTTGATAATTCTTTACTCCTGGTTACTTCTTGGAAATTTATTTGTCCTTTTTATTTCAGTTTGTTCTTGCAGCACCTTTTCACTGTTGTTTAAGGTTATGTGCCTTTGAGCGCTGCCAGGTTTAAAATTAATTAAAAAAGGTCAATTTAGTTAATCTTTTTATATGCTTGGAACTGGTTCCTCCATTTAAACCATCACCCAGAATACAGAGACTACTGTTTATTGTTAAATTGAAGTTGAACATCATGTGCGTGTATGTATATATAATTTCGCGCTAATTATGAATCTTTCATAAGCTGAAATTGTTAAAATAAAAATGGAATTATCTCAAATTACCTGAATTTCGTGTACCCGTTCGTAGAAAATAGTTAATGGCCTTGACTTATTCTTTATGATCTCTCTACAGTATCCTAAGATGACAAAGTACACACACAATAGTGAATGTAGCTACATCAAAGCGACCTCTGGTGGAGAGGTTTGTCTCTATTTTTGTAGCTCCTGAACACTTACGGCCACCTCTCATCAATGCTGCGTTCGTTACCTCTGGCATTTATGGTGATCACCAGATGTCAATGAGTGCAATCGGCTTGAAAACACTCGGTTCCCAACAAAAGGCCCAATGACCGAATGTCTAATTTGTCATAGTAACCAAACAGAATCTGTTTTATATTATATGTTTCGTGTCACGTTTGTTCAGTACTATTTGTCACTAACACTTGAACGCCATTTTCCATTTGTCAACTCGTATTTACCATATTACCCGGATGTAACGAATCCAGCATTATATGTCAGATTGCAACTGATGAAATGTTTTCTTTTTCCATGCATCTCCATACCTAACATACATAAGTCGTTATTTTTCCTTTCAGGGTCATCAAACAAGGCTTTTCCGTTTGTCTCCCTGCTTGGTGTTTTTACGGCGGCCCTGGTTGGAGTTGTAAGACACTGAGTGACGTCATCCGAGAGAACAAAAATGTCCATATATGGCATTGTCACGTGATTAATAATTGAAAACAAAACATATGATTGAGTACTTGTGAAAACTAAGAATGATGGCACTTTCCATGCATAAGCACAACTGGAAAAGCATATTAACTTTGAAGAAAAAATGGTACAAATAATATTACTCTGATATTACCACTGGTGACAACCGATCTGTTTGATAAAGTTATGAGTTTATATTGGTATTTAATATACAGCAGTTTTCTACGTATCGTAGTGGCATTATCACAATTTGTATATTTGGAGATCTTGGAAATTTTTTTCTTATAAATATTCTTAAATAATAACTTTCTCTGATCCTGTAATTGTAAAAAGGCAAAATATCATGACCAACCCAGTGGGAAACGGAATTGCAGCCCGTGAACATTTTCTGATCTCATTTCCTTCATTATTGTCACGGAATTACTATTTATATGTATAATATATTTATGACAAAAAGAGAACTTTCGGGGCTTTAACGTTTTCTAACATAATGATTAATACGAATTTATACTTTCTTGAATTCATCAGGAATGGTTGTATATGAAATTGATTCCGGAATCACTTGGGCATATGATATATATATATATATATATATATATATATATATATATATATATATATATATATATATATATATATTAATTTGGTAATAGAAATGCCATTACGGATGGCAGGGGAGGATCAAGGGATTTGGGAAAAGAGGAGTTATGAACTAACACTGAGTAACTTACACCCTTAAAAGGCCCAAAACTTCAAGAAGGGGGATGGGTTTAAAAATTCTGTGAAATATTATAAACCGGTTATGATGCCTGGCATTTATCACTGCCGGTTCACACGAGTTATATCGGCCTGGCACGTGCTGTATCAGTTCGGTCGGGTGCATTTTTGCCCCTGGATTATTCCGACAATGAAACCTTTTTGTTTAACGTTCAGGTATATCAGGATTCTTTTCTTTTTATTCTATCTTCATATACGCGTGCGGGCAACCGGTCCTCTGGCCGTAACGACTGCCTTCAGTCCAATATTAAGGTCAAGCATTTGAAGGTTTAACAGGGTATATTGTATATAGTATTTTTTTATGTTACAGAGGATTTTTAAAGAATAACATGTACGAATAAGAGTGTGAGTCAAAGTATATCTCACTGTCTGAAAATTAGGTTGTAGAAATTATAGGAAAATGTGCACTGCTCATAGTGTTACCACACATACATATATGTATATATTATTTTCATCTTGTCATAATTCATTTCACCATTTGATACAAAGAAGGTGTATTTTTTTCATTGATTTCCTTCAATTTTTTCATTGATTTCATTAACTCATTTATTTATGTGTATAGTATTGTATATATCATATATTTTACTATTAAAAACCGGTTTTATTCACTATGTCTTCATTCTCAGTTTATGCTGAAATTGCAATATATTGGCCTCGTTATTGACAGAAACACGGAGCAGCATGCAGACTAGCGGCAGCTGCCATCCTAAACGTCGATTTTTGATTAACTGAAGACGATGGGCCACTGTCAGTTTATTTCAGAAGGCCTGAGTGGCATGTTGTCATGGCTACATACAGATATTAGAAGATACCAGGAAATCAACAAGTCCAACTTTAAAAGTGCTTCTTAAGAGACGGAGAAACGGAGACTTTTTTCAAGTGTTTGGAGCAGGTAATCGCTTCCATTTATTGTATCCCCAGACAAAGTCGGGATACTATATGGTTTAAGTACGGTCGCGCCGCCGCCGAAGACGCAGAGATTTCGTTTGGATAACTCAAAAAATATTTCACGGATCTTGACAAGTGATATTGGTGGGAGGATGAAGCCTATTTAAAATAGGGTCATGACCTTTAATGGATGATTGGTCGTTTTCTTTCAAAATCGATTAAATCTATTGCATTTTTGCATAATCGATTAAAAACGATTATATGTATGCACAAACAAAGAATCTAATCCTGTCAGAGATATTACAGACACAAGGTATCAAACAGCATCAAAACGGAATCTTGCTCATCCAATATCATCCGACGACGGCAAGACGACCTTGAATGCGGGGACTGCTGGTTTCATTATGAATACTGTTGTAACTGTCACGGTATTAACACTATAAATCAATATTTTAGGTACTAGTATGCAGCATATTTGAAGGTAATGTTATAGAAATCACACATATTAAGCAATTAATAATCGATGATCGATCGTTTTTTATCTTTCAATCATCGATTATGATTTTAAAACTAATTCCTATTACTAATAGAAACAGAACGTCATAATGGTCTAGATATCAGTTCTGAGGTACATATTAGAAAATACACTAACAACATATAGATGTGTTTTTGCTGCACAGGAATATCAACAGACAACGCTTAGATATTCTGTATATGATTTTAGAATTTTAGACATACGATCAGATTTGCATTTAGAGTATTAGTGTTTTCATCGGTTTCCTACTATAAATGAATAACACATGTCACCCTGCCCCCCCCTAAAAAAAGGCCGTTGATGTAATTAATTTTGATAAAAATAAAGAAAGTTAAAAGTAAAGGTCTTGAAATAATCTGTGATAGCAAGACATCGGCATCCATAATCTCACAGTATACATTGAACTCTTTAAAAGTGTATTATTCCTACTAAGATAAAAGGCATATGAAGGCAAATATTACCATGTCGACCTTAAATCATGCATATAGTTTCCTAGTGCAGCTTAACTGTCGGTAGTCACGAACATCACACAACTGTAACGACAAGAATACGTAATTATTTCTGTTGCGGTAAATCCTACTTCAAACATTACACTTTCAGTTCACATAAATCTCAGTACATGTATTCACATAAATCTCAGTACATGTATTCACATAAATCTCAGTACATGTATTCACATAAATCTCAGTACATGTATTCACATAAATCTCAGTACATGTATTCACATAAATCACAGTACATGTAGAGTTTAGGGAGGCCGACTAAAAGGAGCTAACTTGATCATATTCTAGTTTTCATTTTTTTATTAAAGTGAATAGAGATAGCTGGTACCACGCCCGCAAGTCTGGTTTAAAAGAGGCCTACTTTTTATATATTATGGTGATATACCATTTTTTTATTAAATGTGTAATTTAATTTACCCATGTGGATAATGTAGATATGTATAAGCACCTGGCCTTATATTACCATATACAATTATCAGATACAGCATAAATATATAAAGAGCCATCTGCATTTCAAACGCACGTAAGTAATGTGAAATAATGAGTGTTTTCTTTTTCTCTCCGGATGTAATTGAGACTGATGAATTGAATGGTTTGCTGTCACAATATTTAGTCAGATAATTCAATACTTTGCTCAACAAACAGAGATCATTTTATGCTGAATCGTTCTGGATATAAGTCTGTTAGCCAAGGCATGCGAAAACAAAGCATCTGTAAGGGAATTACTAAAATGTTGACCCTGGTACACCTGGCGGAAGTCTAGAGGCGGCCCAATCGATCACGTGACCTCAGTCCGATATTTAAACGTTATTACAGATAAATGACCCATAGATACAGGTTAATAACTACCACTTAGTCATTAATGTTAACATGACGTCATGTGATGTCTGTAAACGTCTTGAGCAAACACTGAGACCGTGACCGGATTTTAAGAAGTGTGTCTGGCTTCTTCCGAAGCTTTGGTAATCCATGAAGACTGACCGCTACTGGAGCAGCTGACAATTGGATCATTGACTCTCATTAATGTATTAACACAAAGAGTCCCAGGTCCATTAGCGTTTAGTAAAGGCGGCTCTGGTGACAGGGGTCTAGAGCGTCTCTGCTGGTCATTGAAAGATGTCGCTTCATCGTCTGTTGACCTGCGTTATCTGTTCTCAAATCATCTTGCTCTCTCAAGGTGGGTTCTATGTAATTATAATTTTATATAAAATGATATATTTTAATATATACCGAGCTTCCGAGCCTCACGATCACCTCAGTTTAGCGACCAGCTAAAAAAATCGACCTTTTGTTCACGCGTCCAATTATGTTTAATTTATATAAGGACTCGCTGGGCGACCACCTTGAAAAGCGATCACTTGATGAAGTCCTATTGGTGGTGGTAATTTCGACATTTTACAGTATATATATATATATATAATATTGTCGAAAATATATATAGGGAAAATATAAATTATTTTACCAGGATTTTAAACCATTATAAAAATTTAGTATTTATAGTTAAGATAAAAACGTATTTTAATGTCATGTCGCTCATAGAACATTAATGTATACATTTAATATACACTGCACTAAATGTCCAATTATTTCCTTAGGCAATCATTTTCAAATCTTTATGATAGAAACTGGTTTACTGTAATAAAAAATATGTTTCAGTTATAAAATTATCCATCTTAATTGGATGGGATTTCTGAAAGACAAAAAGCAATGTTAACAGTAATTTTATTGTAAAAATAAACTATGGTGTTCATGTGGGCTCGATAGACCAAGTCCTCAAACGCCCGCAACAGTAAATTTGTAGAACTGCTGGATGTATATATGTTACAATCTGTGTAATCAGTCATTTCATGAAATGCCTAAACATTTTAGTCATTTCGCGTATAACGCCTGTGACAACCAGTCATTACGCGAAATGTCTAAAATGTTCAGCCATTTCATGAAATGACTAAAATTTATGTCAGGCCATTACACGTATATTACACCTGCTATTTTAACTGTGTTATTTACAGATATTTCACCTGAGTTTTATTTATATTTGCATGAGAGACTATACCGTGACAGCGGCCAGAGCATTTGATTTTGTTTTTGAAACACCTCCGTCTCTTAGATTTGTACATTCGATATCCATTGCCCCCAGCACTTTATTCCAGGCTGACTTTCATGATCACATATTTGTAAAACTATCAGTTTTTCAACCATGTAATGTAATATGCATGAAAAATACTCAATGGGAATGCATGAAATCCTCTAAATTATAGAATCAGGAAGAAAGTGTAAACGATCTGAGATATGATAATACATTTATTCTTTATTAACCAAATTTATTAACTAACGTATTCACAGTTTTCAATTGACCGGGTTTGACCCGTATGCACAGGTATTCACTGGTTTTTTCATAGCGTCCAGCATCTTGAAAACTCAATGTTACCCTCTGCACTCTGAGGGACTGTGTTACGCTCTGACAAGTACGCCTGGTACGTATGACCAGGTCGAGGAGACATGTACGAGAGCCGGGGGTAAGCTCGCCCTCATCAAATCTCAGACCATTGCCGACCGTCTCCGGGACGTCTTCTCTCGCTGTCGCTTTAGGTAAGACCTACATACTAGCACTTTAGACTTCAAGAACAGCCGGTCAATTCGAGCGTGCTGAATTTTAAAATGAGTGTTATACACATTTAATGTGTGTTTTCCGGACGCGCGGTATGCGGTATGTGAAATTATTTGTTTTAGCTCTAGTTATTTTACCGTTAACCGTTTGCCAGGATCACGCTATTCTGTATGTTGTATGCCAAAAAGATTTTTTTTTTTGGTTCTATTTATTTTATCATAACCATTTACCGGGTAAGCGGTATGCGGTATGAGGTACGCGGTAAAATGGAATTCGCATTTAAGAATTGAATCCACATACCGCACTAGCCGTGACAACCCGACTCAGTAGGCAATCGGATAATTGGGCTGGTAAACCTACTCGAGCCGTGATACTAGTAATATGGAGGAATGTATCGCAGTGGTCTTGCATCTGGTTGCATTTATATTGTGGAAAACGGCCCATAATCTCAATATTATGCTTGGGATGATGAATAAACACAATAGTATATGTGTGAGCTCGCAACCCAAACTGAAACACCGTCTCCATGGACACGGGTCATTTCCTGTGTCGCCTGCAGATTGACAGTGTACATGTAGCCCATGAAGCGTTGTCAGAAATGACGAAAATATTTGCATCTTCATAAGGCCTTATAATGCGATCCTCAGACGTAGATGTCATGACACTCTGGCTCTAGTAATCTAGTCGTAATGCAAGAGGGTCAATATGACGCTACATACCGCACGCGTTATAGCGCCCATTGGCTCAGCATGGCTACCATAATGTATGACTTACGGATGCAGCGAGATCTAGTAGCGGTTTTTTTACATTATCGTGCCTATATCGCATTGTTTTAACAGCCCGCCAAGTAATTCTTCATCCCACAATCCGGATGTCGCATATCACGCGCTAAGTAAACGCAGTTTTACACAGAAAGATGTCTTTTCGTTGACATTGAATATTAATTCCTTACGAATAAAAGGGCCAAAATCTTGAAACATACGTGCTTACTAAAATGTAAAGCTGTCGAAATATTATAAAATAAAGTGATGGTTTTGCAATATTTTTATGTTGTACCATTATGGGCACCAACAATATATATATATATATATATATATGTGTGTGTGTGTGTGTGTGTGTGTGTGTGTGTACCAAACATAACTTAGCAGCTTATAGATGGCATAATTATATAATATTTCCCATAACACCCATGGAACAATTCCCTAAATTTTGAGGGTACCATATTTTTTTTAATTTAAAGGATACTCTCAAATTGTGACATATGACTCTTTAATTATAATAAGGCTATTGATAGGTATTACTGGGCTCTTTATTCAGGAGATGGCTTGGGATATAGGGTTTGTGAACCAAAGCAACAGTGTAGTCCAGCATTATATAAATCCTTTTGGGAGGTTTAATGTCTCCGACATCTTTTTAAATACTAGAATGCTGCATTCTAATGAATGCACGCCTCCGCCATTTAGTTATTCAGCCCATATTCGCATGTTCAATCGTGCATATAAGTGACTGCAGATTTGTGAATATTCCTTGATGACTTCCTGAATCCTGGTCATGAGCTGGAGCCTCACAAAATCTAATCGATGCTTCCTTGTCCCATTCCCGAAATGCCCTTAAAAACTCATGAGATTCCGTTTGTGATTGCGTGAGTTAAGTTGTGAACAAACACACAAACACGTGGATGCACGCATACCCTCCTGGCCGGGGGGGGGGGGGAACAAAACTGCTGATAAAATTCATGAATCTTGTTTGTCGCCTTATCTTACATTGATATTTGATTGACTCTGTATTTTCGTATTATCTTGCTTTTTCAGTGACTACTACATTGGGCTTAGGTTTAACATTGGCACTGACAGTTACCTCTGGTCAGACGGCACGACCACCGCGCCCTTTAACAGGTGGGGAAGTTCCCCGAATCAGAAGGCCGGATGTGCATATGTCACCTTCGGATCGGCCACCTGGTACGAAACAGCGTGCAACAAGATTGTACGGGGCATGTGCCAGTTCGAAATAACAGGTGTCTATATAACATTTATTGCATTTCAATGTAATTTGCTTTTTTATATAAAAAGGCCCAAAAAGGGTGACCTTTTACATGTTTAGCAACGGCATATATATGAAAGGAAAATTGATATATCTAACAAGTAAAAAGGTAATCTAAGATCACATGAATACCCCCATCAGTATTCTAAAGACACAACACAATTGTCACAGTTCCCTCACTCCATGGCTGATTCATAGTTGAGCGCTTATTGGCCTGGGAAGGAGAATATGTCTCTATCCTTTTTTGTCTCTCTGTCTTGCTGATTTAATGGTTTGTTCTTCATCTAGTCTCTCTAAGGATCGATACATAAATGATTTAATTCTTAAGAGACAACGTGTTCTACAAAAAAGAAATCTTTGTTGAGCAACCGACTTTATTTCTCCATATATAATTTTACATTATTAGGAGAGAGAGAGAGAGAGAGAGAGAGAGAGAGAGAGAGAGAGAGAGAGAGAGAGAGAATAAGAAAGAAAGAGAGAGAGAATCCGCGAACATAGTGCATGGATTAGGTGATAATCATTAATGTTGTAACGAAATAAAGGAATTTCTTTTCTTTCTTCTCCAGGCCCAGAGGATTACTGTTTTTATGATCCGCGGAGTAGTATATGTTACTTGGCCTCGTACGAGGACAACCAACAGTACATGGGTCAGAACGCATGCGCGAATCCGGGTGGAGGGGACCTGGCCATGATTTCCAGTGCACAGACCGTTGAAATGCTACAACAATCGTTCATTTGGGATGGAATGCAAACAGTATGCAAGTATGTGCCTAAACCATTCCAGTGCTGGGGTTGCATATGGACTAAACTGGCGGCAACCCAGGGCCTCATATTATAGGGCTAGCAAAGAAATAATATATTTTACTTCCCTCTTTACACCCGAGATTGCAGCAGGGCGGGGGTTTGCATTATTTGAGTATATGTTTTTTTTTTCTCTGCACGAAATGATAAATTTAAACCAGGCTGGCTACTTAAAGACGGTTATTCACCAACCTTTTCCGTATAATTCGTGTAATTTTTTATTACTCTGCGTACTTATTAATGAACTGTAATTAATTTCTGTTTCCGAGAAGTTCTTACACTGCACGCACATGTTTATCCTCCAGCTGTTACTGAGCGCATTACATGGGCCTTTATTGATAAACAGATAAATCGTGTTATCTTAGGTGTTTGTTTTTGTTTCGATTAAAAAAAAAAAACTTTACAAAACTCTGGTTCGTCAGACTTGTCACTAGATGTCGCTGGTTCATGTGTTTGGAGTATTTTGGCTGTTATAAACATTTGGATGTTAACAAACTGAACAGCCTGTGTGCGGCTATATCGGCGTTTTCTTACATATCTGTATACACTGTAAGAGATTTTCGTTAGTTAAAAGACATCAGACGTCGGAAGTCAGCATAGACCCTTTAACTTATCAATTTAAATTGCCAGTGAGACTGCATAAGTTTGTATTATATCTTCCACGAGTAAAACGCACCAACAAAGATAGTTTAACATCCTCGAAAAGACCGAAAGATCTGTCAAAAACTGAGAATGATTATTATCAATATGCCAAAAATGATAAAGTGCAAGTCCTTTGGTAAGTTCTCTAATGAAGATTCCGAGAGTTGCGGGCTACTAAGCTTTACCTATGATTATAACTGCATACATCTTCTAATGGGTTAGTCCACTTATAGTTAAGGAGGGGTGTTTATATGTAAGGGTATATGGTATATCCTTCACGATATGTAAATATCCAGTGATTTTTTACTTTGTAGACTCTACTGGATCGGGGCAAAGAAGCTGAGCGGCTCTGATCCTTTCACTTGGAATAACGGCGTCCCCTTGTCGTACTATAACTGGGCTCCAGGCTACTCCGGAGGGACGGACCCGTGTATGTATGCAGACGCCGCAAACGGACACACGTGGAAAACCAGCCACTGCGCTTCCATGTACAACGGCCTATGCCAATACAGTGGAGTTGGTAAGTGCAACCAACGTATGCTTTCTCACGCAGCGATTATACAGTGCAGTCGTCCAAGGACCCCTTTCTGTAACCACTGCTTTGAATAGCAAGGTTCTCTTTGTTCGACAACCAGGGGTTGGCACACAGCAAGGTAGTGTAATCAGACCAATGAGAGCGTGGTATGCATTGTGCATCCAGCTCCCACTTTTAATCATGTTACAACCCCACTCATTGGTGAGATTCTTGGCTCTGTACCAGAACCGGTGTTATTAAAACAAAAAAAAACCTTACCATACAATTCTACGGTAAGAGAAAGGGGAGCTGGAGCGAATACAGTGTACAACAGCTGTGTGAGGAGCGTACAGACAGCGAAGCAGAGAAAGCATGCATGGGGCCGGGTATAGCATTAAACTCTCTACTGCTCAGAGCACAGGCACTCGTTTCCAGCACTAAAATGGCTTAGAAAGCGTGAACACATTGAGTATGGGCGATATGCAAGCTATAATATCGCACCCATACTCAATGTGTTTACGGTTTCTAAGCCATTTTAGTGCTGGAAACGAGTGCCTGTGGCTAAGAGGGGAACTCGGTCTCATTCACATTGCGCAGAATCAGACTCACAAGAGAACGACTCTTCTGGTTAGGGTTATTTATGGGGGACACAATACGAACTCGACGATGTGCCGCGGCTTCTGTGAATACACAGATTGCGTAGGTATCAATGTAGTGCAGAGGGTTAAGTAGTCCGTTCAAGTACATTGGTTAAGAATTGTTTCAAGACAAATTACATTATCATTTGTGATTTCTGTGTAAGGACTTCACGGGATCAGAAATATTTTGTAATCATACGCATGCGCGATGTAAACAGAAAGTGTTTCCTTCAAAGTAAAAAAAATTATTATAAAATTGACAGCTGAGACAAGTAGTCCCGGTCGTCCCACAGTGCCAAACTGGAAGAAGTTCGTTTTGAGTATCTGGGTTGGACTCACTTAGGCCCTACACTGAGAACTGCGTTATTTGGCTTGACCCGTTCATGTGCAGTTCACATAGTTCCTGACAGATGGCATTGCAATTTCGTGTCGCGGAAAAAAAAATCATTGAACTCGGGGCCATAATATATACAGAGCCATCGCTATCGCTTTCTTTTTGTTCTTCTTTTTATTAATAGGCAGGCCGAGAAAACAAAAAAAATATTTGGGATTCTGTCAACTCGCGGAGAGAATATAAGAATGTGTTTATTCCCTGAAAGGGTACATGTTATGAACAATTTAAGGTCCAGTTCATCATCCATGATACCTTTGTGAACCTGGGTACATTTTAACGTGCGGTTGACCCAGATTTGTTGCATTATAGGTGATGACCAAGTGCTGTTTAAACTCTTTGCACTTCGGAAATTTACAGTTTTGCTCTGACCACAAACTGGAAAACCTCTTTTATGCCCACGGTCGTGTAAATGCTTGTTCACTAAGGTCAAAGCTCTTCAGCTTATACACTTTGCAAACGTTCTATTATGTGTCTGTAATCATTTTATAAATTGTCATATTTTCACTCATATTTCATTCATAATATTCATTTTATACATCCAGACATGAGATTAACTTGAAACGATTCAGCCTTAAAATAGAAGGCCTCTGTCTGTAATTACACTTGTATCGTACAGATATTATATGGTTGGACCCTACAGGAACGGGAATGCATTATTAGAAGTTTGTGCAGTTCTAACATTGACTTGAAATTTATATTTTTATATTTTGAGATGCTATTGCAATTGCAGGTCTGAAAACCCATTAACAATTTTGTTGTTTTGAAAAGTGTAATTGATCATATTAAATTCCTACAATTTTGCATCAATATTTGTAAGTCATTTATGGATATTTAAAATGTTATAGAGTATGTCAATTACGTTTCTTTGCGAACTAGAGTCCTATTTAATAAGGTTCAAATACAAATACGCTATTAAGCCCATTTGTATTGCATTCAGGTTTGCATTTGATAATATTAAGACAGCATAATTGGCAAAAACCCTGTTACTAAAATCAACCCCAAACTTGTTTTATAATCATTAAAACCTCATAAATTATTCATTATTATAAACATGGTACGGTGTTCTTTCTGTTGGTATGCATAATTTTTAACGTTTCCTTCATTTTCACATGATATTTTTCAATTTTGAAAAATTTCAAATTTTTTAAAGGTACACTATTTTTTGTATCCAATAATGGTAAGCCAAGTTCTAGTGGACTGATATAAAACTACATCACGCTGTCTCAAAAGCTATTTCTTCTTTTAGGTCTATCGTGTTTCTATTTACCTTAAAAGCAAAATTCTAATTTTTGAGACAATAAAAAATTTAAAATTTCATTTTTCAAAGAGATAGAAATAAGATAGAGGAAAAAATGGCCTTTGGTTGAATGGTTTTCAATATATGGTTCTTGCCAAATGACGCTCCTTAAGGCGGATTTGCATTTGCATACCAATTTGATTTATTAGAAACATTTGCATTTATATGGACTGAATCATATTTGATCCCGACTCGGGCAGAACTTACGTAAGCGTGCTCTTTTCCAGACGTGTCATCTCAATGTGCACAGGCGCCATCTGGCGGAGCTTGCTACTGGTTATCGCCGGATGCTACCTACACCTACAACGATGGAGTCCAGTACTGTAACAACATTGGGGCAGAGCTGGCAGTACTTGGTAGCATGGGCGATGTTGAATTCGTAATCAATTATATATTTGACCATGGTTACCCTAGGTCAGTAAAAATCAAAATAATTCATGTTTGAATAAGTTACCGACTTACGTATTAATGTAATCCCTGGCGTCCGTTTCATAGCTGCATGCGCATGCGCATGCAAAGTGCTTACGCATACTAGTGTATTGAATATCACCAAAAAGGAAACCTAAAGGCCCGTTCAGTTTGTAGTTACAGTTTTTGCAAAATTTGTAGACTGTTTTCGGTACCAAATCTTGTCAGAAGCATCGATAATCGTATCGTAACTTGTCAGAACGATTCATAAACATATGGTTCTTGTCAGAGCCGTCGGTAATCGTATCGTCACATGTCACAACGATTCATAAACATATTGGTTCTTATCAGAGCAGTCGGTAATCATGTCGTCACTTGTCAGAACAATAATAATTGCTTTGTTTCTTGTCGGAGCCGTCGAACTAATACCTTTTTATTCGACTGCAGTGAGCACTATTGGATTGGGCTACAGAAAGTTGGCACTCTGTTCACATGGGTGACAGGGGAAGTGGCAACTTTTACGAATTTTGAACTTTCTCCTGGAGTACAGAACTGTGTCAAGGTTCGTCCATCCCAGAGTCACAAATGGGAAACCGATGACTGCGCCACTAAGCATCGGATTCTCTGCAACTTTGGAAGTGAGTAAAAACATATCTTCACGCACTAAATCAAACGCGCGAACACACGTACACACACAAATATATATATATATATATATATATATATATATATATATATATATAGAGAGAGAGAGAGAGAGAGAGAGAAACAGACAGACAGACTGACAGAAAGATTCAGAAGACAGAGAGAGCCTTACTCACATAGGTCACTGCCAACCAAATTGAGCGGGAAAAAATACGTTTGATGGAAGATGAAAGCTCCTTCTGGTCATCAGAAGGTTAACGTGTTTAGACTAAAGATCTTAATGCGATCTTAACACTTGAAACAAGGACTCGGTTAAGATACCCATACAGTGATTCTATTTCCCCCCCCCCCCTCTCTCTCTCTCTCTCTCTCGGTATATTTTTGCAGTCTTGAAAAATGTCAATTTAAATAACTATTAAACCGACGATTTTGCACAATTTAAAGAAAAAAAAACCCTTATTCGGATCAGCGGCCGTTTTTTAATTCTCTTGGATCAGATGTATAAAAATCACAACAATCAGATAAAAAGGGTAACATTTTAAACTTCATCCATTTACTGGTAAGGGACACACTATAGTCCAGCTGTAAATAAACGACTCAGTAGGCTGATAAGCCTGTACTTGGGGTTTGACGCAAGTCATAGGCGAAAACGCACTCTAACAATCATCAATCCTGTCACATCGATATTGTAAACAGTCGGTAGTTTTAACATTAGGCTACCAGTGATGAATTAACACAAAAAATTCATTTGAGCTAATAAACCAGAGTGTAAATCCATCTGTATGGTAACAGGTTCATGAGTCAAAATTTCAACAACCATGCAGTGATAAACCAAAATGCCGGGTTAAAACGGAATTCATCTCCCACATGTTAGATGTTTAAGGAGGTTCACAAATATATCGATCGACTGGTCTGGTTTAATTAATGCGACACCGTACATGTACGTCACGATGTCTTATCTAAAATGACGAAACATTTGCATCCTCAGGGAGCCTTGCAGTGCGGCCCTACATTCAGGATGTAAAGACACTCTGACACTGATCAGAGAATTTCTAATGCCCGAGGGGTGAAACAGCATTAAGTATAGGCCTAGCCAAAACAGAATGACAAAATCCAATAAATAAATAATCAAATTGATATCTATTTATTCAAAAAAGCCACATATGCATGGTAGAACGTAGCCATGACAAATGACACTCAGACCTTCGGAAATAAACTGACAGTCCTGTCTTCAGTCGTCAAAAATTCACGTTTGTGTCGGCGGGCTGTCGCTAGGTAGAACGTAAAACATCATCATCTGAGGATTAGGTATCATCGATTCTGAAGATTAGTTTTATGATTTCTACTAAAAACTTCACTTTCAACTGAATGTTGTACCGTTTTTATGTGGGGGGATTAATCTTTCTCTTCATGTAAGTAAGTCGTCCTAATTTGCATATTATTTCGTATTATTTTTAAAAATACAAATAATTAAATATAACCAAAAAATTAAAGCTTTGATAATTACTTAAATCACACAATGACCACTAGATGTCGTTGAATATCAGTGAAGACATCTTTTGCAGTAAATACACGAAAGTTTTTCAGTACGTCACATTTTTAGTTATGAAATTTTATTTTTAAATTCGCTGAACAGTTTGGTCTATTTCAGTTCTGTTTTTCTATTCACTATTACCTTTACCTTTCCTTCTTTTTATTTTGTTTTTGCATGTTTAATCGTTGTGTATAGCAAGGTTCGTGTATTATAAAATCCCTGAAACATAATGAATTGCAAAGCATTTGACCATAGTGCGCTCCAATTAGGTACGCACAAATTTTGAGATATTTTACACATTAAAATAATATTGAACAATAACCTGTCATTAAATGGCTCATGTACTTCGACAATTAAAAATTAACCATCACATAACTTTAATTAAACTATTATTGAAAAATATATATTTAATATATCAGAAACAGTCTATTTATGTCACGACATATAGACAAAAGAGACTTGGTCAAGGACATGATTTCAGTTGAATCCATATATATGCATGATGGAGTGCATCGTCAGCTAAAAGACGCCATACAGCCCGGTAACCTAATGAAGAGGGGTCAAAAACAGTGAAAAGTATAACATAAGTTAGTTTGAAACAATTAGATCAATCTCTGTCCTCGGACCATTTATCATGTTTTGTCACTTTTACACACGGAAAAGTAAAACGGGCATTTCAAAATTACCACCAAACATCGCCCCGAGTTGATGAATTTTAAAGAAAACGTAAATAATTTCGATTTTGTATACGTATATTGGCTTATGGGATCTAAGCTCTCTCTCTTTCTCTCTCTCTCTCTCATATATATCGCATATATGGTATATAACGTGTACATGTATATATATGCTACTTTCATACATGAAACCTGCATTTTATTAAATGTTCCCCTGCATTGTAAGCACTTTCACTGTGATGTATTTAACTTGTATATGTTTTATATATATATATATATATATATATATATATATATATTTATATATAAACAACAAACTGAGTAAATCAGATATTTACTGCCGGACCACTGCAACTCCCGAAATTCTTGAGACGGTTAAAACCTAGAATTCGTAGCACTATACCCTAAAATACCACTATACCTCAAAATCAAAAACGGTTTATATATGGATTTGGCTCTTAGACGAGGCACAACGGTAATTACCACTAATGTATTTTTGTTAATTTACAGCACAGCCCACGTTTTCACCTCCGACCACCCCTCCTGAGCCACCCACTACCATCGCCGCCGAGACCACCACTCTTCCTGTGGCCAACCTGCCACATGCAACGATTGCCACGTCCCATACCGCCAACCGTACTCGAGGTAAGAAAAGAAGTTAACATATACTAGTATGTTCTATTGTCTAGGAAGATTCAACTCTGCGTCTCTATCAACCTGCCCACGTGATCTCCATGCCCCCCCCCCCTTCCCAAAAAAAGAAAATTATTTTGATTTCAATTGGAATGCTATAAGCTGCAAACACGTTTGCATAAAATAAATAATAAAACTTTGATTTGCTATGATTTGCGTTGACCTATTGAGCTTAACAACAGTTATTGTCGCGTAAATGTAGTTCGTATACCACATGGAGTTTCACTCGAAAATTTGTAATGAAATGGTTAATACTTTTCTCCTCCTGCACTGATTTAGGAAACAAAAAATACCCGAGAATTTAACCTTTTTATGGCCTGAGAAACTTTGCAGAGGGCCGAGAGTAAACCTCTGCTGATTGACCATGGCCAATGGTCTTTGTACAGGGAAAGGGTACAATTAGAAAACTACAACTACCTTGCATCATCATCGTCAGGTGTGTAATTGTCAAGAGCCTGTACCAAGAAAGAACTGCCCACATTTAGAGAAACTAGCCATGTGCACTTAAATGAATGCAAGCCTCCGCAATCGCTTATTTGGCCCAAACTCCCGGCTCATTTATACATAACTGACTCTAGATTTGTGTTTATTCTTTGATGACGTTCCTGGCTTCGGATAATGTTCCCGATCCACACCGAATTCTAATTCTTCGAAATGCCCTTGAAATTTCATGAGATTCCGTTGATGGTTGCGTAAATTTTTATGTTGTGCACAAACACAACAACCCCCCCCCCCCCCCCCCCTGCGCCTCCACATACACATGAACGGGAATAAAACGCATATAATCCTTGTGGTGGCAAAAACTGTTTAGTGGGAAGACACCTCCGTATAAAACCTTTCCCGTTTTTTTTTCCATGACTGCATGCTAAATGTTGATATGTCCTCATGGAATACAGAGCTCAAGCTGTTCCCCTGTTAAAAGACCTGCAATTGCAAAGTGATTCAATTTAGGCCATTAGAAATGTAATGTTTTACTGACTAGTGACTCCTGATTTCGTGGATAACCCCCCCCCCCCCCCCCCGGGGGTTTGCTAATGCAAGTTTATATTGCCGGGGTTAATCTGAAACATAGGAAAAGCTACACCGGTATAAATATGATGCAAAATATTACAGAGCAATTTAGACCATTGGGTTTGTTGTTTTTATTTTTTACAGGAATGGTTTATCGCAAAACGGCAGAGGGCGCCCTGAACAACGTGTTTGCTGAGCACGCCGTGAGGTCGGTGACACAATGTGCTCACTTGTGTTCTACATCTCAAGCATGCCAATCATTCAACTTCCGGAAACCAACTACTTCCGGTAAAGATGGATCATGCGAACTCAACGTCGCCACAGGAAACAGTATCGCCAGTAAGCCTGGCTACTATTACTATCAGCCCATGAACTACAAATAATTGGTAATTTAATCATTATTCATTGATTGCATGAGTTATGATGAAATCGTCTGCAGAACCAGAGTCGCATGCTGAGAGGGGGTGGGGGTTAGGAGAGTTGCCTTACAAACCTTGAAAAATATCAACTTTTTCATAAAATCTCAAAACTGAGTCAAATACATTCATTATTTATTATGTAAAATCATAAATAAATTAACTAGTACTGTATAGTTTGACTTGTATCTTATGGAGGTTTTCTTTCTACTCAGAACGAACTTCTTCCAGTTATGCAGTGTGGGACGGCCGGGACTACTTGTCTCAATTGTCAAACTTCTAAATCAAAATGTGTTACATTTCACGGAAACCCCATCTGTTTACATTTCACATGCGTGTGCTTACAAAATATAACTTATTCCGTGTGATCCTTATCACAAAATCACCAATGTTTATGTAATTTGGTTAAAAGCAGTTCTTGTCCAACATATTTGAACGGACCTTATAACCCTCTTCACTTAATTTGTATCACCACCGCCGATGTAGAGGCCTGGTGCATTGTGGGTGGCAGATTCTGAAGCCCACAAACCCTCACCGGCAGAGTCGTACTCTTAAGATTGCGCAGTGTGCCTGCAGCCCCCCCCCCCCCCCCCCACCCCCACCATTTCTTCAATAAGAAATCTTGGATCCGGCTATGTAATATAATGGGAAATATCTTTTATGAACATTTGCTGAACAGGAACTGAAGAATATTAACTGTTTCTTCATTGTAATTAATCTTAAAGTATTGTAATAATCGTTTAGAAACGAGCGATTCATTTGATAAACTAGAAATATGCGTTCCATTTAACAAAAGCCTCCGCCCGCCATGTTTGCTTTCACTTATTCGAACCATATTCCCATGTTCATTCGTGCACAAGTGACTGTGCATTTGTGAATATTCCTTGATCGCGTTCTTGAATCCGGATCATGCGCTGGGTCTACACTCAAATCTAGTCTGTTCTTCATTGGAATAACTAAACAATGTACAAAACAGGTATCATAACTATCAGTTACCTAATATGTAAGCAAGATCTTAACAATTACATGCGGAGCCAAGAACATTTGAACAAGTGAAATTCTTCATTCATTAGATGTACATTAACAAAAGTATTGGCTTTATTTAAATTATCAATATCTGAATAATGGGTAACATAATATGTATGTTAATATTGGTGATACAGGCACTATATACGTCAGATGCCATTAAAAATACATTAATAATACTTTCATATGTGCATATGTGGCGTCCTATTTACGAAGTTTTTATTTTCGGGATAATTTCCCCTTCGCGAATTTCGAGAATTTAAAACCCTCGCGAACAAAATGGTCACAGTATACTAGTTAGGTATGATGTTTAACATGTTGATTTATCCTTGAACATATCGTGAATTGGTATGTCCAGACAATCAGGTATATATAACATATATCCGATATGTATGTGTGTATATAATATTATATATATCAACCATAGCTGTACTTTATTATGAGAATGTTTACACTCTGGAGCAATCCATCTAATATCTCATGTGAACTGTGACGTGCATCCTTAAGGCTTCACGATAACTTATGAATAAACATATTTTAAAGAAAATTATATTTTCATTTAGAAGAATGCGTATTTATGAGATTTCCTGTGATATCTTGTACTTTGTCAGGCATTATGATAATATATGTCGAAATAAGATTTATATACATTAAGGTACTGATCATTATTGTAAAGTTGCATATATATTATACATATCCATATATTATATCCATATAACCCCTACCTCCCTCTATTAACGCCCCTGGTTTTGAGTATTACAGCCTGGCGGGAGGGTGGCAGACATGGGGTCTATTACAGTTGTTCTATTACTATTACTATTACTATTACTTTCAATTTCTGATATTACTATTACTATTACTATTACCACATTTTATCTTCTATTACTATTACTATTACTATTACTGGGGTATCTATTACTATTACTATTACTATTACATGTACTTAAACTGATGGTAGGATTCTAGACCTTGCGCAGCCATGAGTGCTATAAACTAGCACTACAATCACATGTTTAAATAATATTAAAAGCAACTATATCATCCAGTTACCTACACAATTTTCTTATACTGTGTTATTGTCATTTACAAGAAGCCTAATAATACTGGAGATCTTTATTATTTCAGCTTCTTTAATTCTGTTTTTTTTTAATATTTTGAAACCTCGTTATTGGGGTGTTTCAAGTCGAAATTATAAGATAATTGTATGAACTCTTGAATACATGTAATTAAAAGCAACCCATTGTAAAGGCCTTAGCATATTTAAAATATTGATTTATAATTATATGCATGCTTGTTCATTTTATATTATTTTCATATATATTTCACATAAATTTATTTTATAGTACATACTTCCGTTTCGATTTAATCTTCGTTCTCATAGTCAATAAATAAAGATTTTCAGTGTAACTAAAAATTGTCTCCAGAGGAATTATTCGTGATTATTGCATATTATTATTTAGTATCAAAGCTGACAATTCAGTCCTTTATGTATTATCAGGAGAGGAATTTATGTAGGGCTGTGTCCTGTTTCCAAATCCTTATAAATATATCCAGTAAAAATACTGTTTACGTCAAGATTCTGGACAGAAACAAACTGGAGACAAAAGTACCCCATCTTCTCGAGTGTATTTATTCATTTGGATGTGATGCCACATTTTATTCCATCACATAATACATCTCGAGAGTGACCAGAGAGGTGGTAAATTTTACAATAATGGAAGCAGGCAGGGCTTTTATTTTTCAGGCATGCCCTTCTTCATTGCAGCAAAACAAGCACAGGACAATTTAGGAATGTGGAGAGCGATTTAAACTTACATTAATTTTACAAAACAAATAAAATATTATTTAAATTTGGTATTAAACAATCTTGTACTTAAATTTTGTACATAACAGGATCTAATTATTTAATGTCAAAATTTATATATTTATATATAAATATATATATATTTATATAAGATATTAAATAATAAAATATGAACAGTTACCTATATTCTCATATTATTTAATCAAATAAATTAATATCATGAAAAAATGGTTCATTTAATTTTCAAAATGTAAATTAACATAATTTAAGATACTGAATGAAGGTCTGCAAAATTGTTACTATGAAATAACAGACAAGTATTAAAAGAATAGTTTTAAAAAGAATATGTATATAAATTAACTAGATAATACATGTGCCTGCAGTATGACTTTATCCAAGTGATTGTAGTACTGGTCTGAGTTTATAGCATTGTAGGCTTCAGTACATTATGGGTAGTGAAAACACCATAAGCTTATCATGAACATTTTGGGTCTGCACTGAACCTGGTTCCTTATTATATTTTTCTTGAATGATGTGTTATTGCAATTTGTATGATTAAAATGCAAACTGGCTTGTGAAAACAAATCTAGGTACATTTCAGAATATGCATATGGATTGATGGATGTGAGATAAGATGTACATGTCACAATAATAAAAAACTATATTTATCTGTCTCTTAACATCAAACATGCCTCTGTTTATCCATGGTTTACTAATCAAAGGTCAGATTGTGCCAGGTAACTTATTTGGCTGTGACCTACTCTGTCCAGTACTCTTATGTATTTAGCACCAGTGGTCACCAGCAATGTGACAGCTTGCCAATGCTTGCCTCAACAATAGGCACATCCTGGGCAGTTACTGGACAAGAACTGAGTCTGTTCATGTAGCATTTATATTTGCTGATATGCTTAATGATCAAGGGGCTTACAGGAAGTAATAGAAAGTAATATGTATTACTCTATTACTTTGCCTTCTGTTTCTATTACTATTACTATTACAGCTCAAATTTTTGAGTCTATTACTATTACTATTACTATTACATGGAAAAAGCTGTAATAGTCTATTACTATTACTATTACTTATTACTATTACCCCATGTCTGGAGGGTGGATTAAGTATGGATCGCTGATATTTAAATATATAAAGGTAATAAAGCTAATGAGTTTTAATATCCATAAATGCCTGTGTATTTATCTTTTGCACCTTGTTCTCGTACACATATATTATATTTGTATACGGTATATTTGTGTATATATCAAAGGTACTGTATCGTTTGTTCTTTATCCTCAATATTCTTAATAATACATACATCAATTCGAGAATATCGCATTGTTATTCATAATGAATTTAATGTGTAATTGTTATAAAGAAGGGTGACAGAAAAAGAGATAGAATTGAGAACTAAAAGTGTCCAAGTTTTGAACGAAGGCAATATTTGAGAGAGAGAGAGAGAGAGAGAGAGAGAGAGATCCTTGTTCAAGTCATGCAAAATCTATTAACTTTAAGTCTTTTCATATACCTTATACACTTTACTCTGACACAATGTTGATACCCATGAGTTGAACATGGTATTTTCAAGATGCAAATCATCCTTGACTTGGTATATTCTTGATAAAGAGAGTTTAATCTATACCAAACTGTCCGTCGTCATGGTTACTGCACATGGTTGACTACATTTTACTTTTCTGAAAACAACCTTGGCGGAGATGCCCTTTCCGATGCTTTGCGTTTAAAATCAACTTCATTAATTTGATTTCTCAAAATAAATAAAATCCATTTTATAAAATAATTGTTTTAAACGATTATTACGAAAGGTCCACCTTACGGTAACCTTATGAAATAAGGTTTCGGTATCAGTTCAGAGACCACAATTACACTGAAGTAAAAGAGATTTCGTCACCCGTGTTATTTGAAGAATGGGTTTAAGTATGTGGTTAAATCTAATTATTTCCTGTGCTATACAAATTTCCAAAGTTGGTGCACATATTATAGGTGACCGCATAGTATTCTTGCCAAGATGTGCAACATTACTCATGTTGCTTCAGTTGAAAGAACAGCTAAGGTTAAAAGAAAACCTTCAGAACAAACCGTCTTTCCGCCGAAGTGGTTAATGTTTTATAAAAGTCCAAACAAATATGAAGTGCTTTGAGGTGAGCCATTCTCAGCTGAAGGGTGCGAAATATTTATCTGAACCACAACCTTATCTTAATTGGTACAGAAACCACAGTTTTATCAAAAGCACGCTTAATATGCCCACGCGCCCCTGTTATTTTAGTTTTATAATTGGTCTAGTATCTCTTTAAATCAACGTGTCACGGTATAAATAAAATGTCCAACCTGTTAGGAGTCATGCATCGGTATGGTTCCCTCAATATTTGACGGTATGTGAGACATTAAAAGACGTTTTGGTGGCCATGTACAACTAGTTAGGCATGACATCTCTGGTTGTCGAGTGGAAGTACACCTCAGAGTAGACTGGTATGTGCGCACAAATGACCTCTATGGCAAAGGGAGCAGTCAGGATAATAAGGTTGCCTAGAGACCAAGTATCACTCGTTTAAGTAAGTATATTTAATACCCAAAAAATAACTAGCTTGTACCTAAACTGGGTATACATTAATCGCATAAGCGCATGAAAAACTGAGTTCCGAGCAAATTTTTGTGAGACAAATTGTATATCTTATATAAATTGCCTTATATATTTGTTGAATCATGTATTAATATTTTTTAATTTTATGTAAACTGATGCTCTAAGTATTCAAAAATTATAAACGAAATAATATGATAAAGCTTTCATTAAATGAAAGGGGGAAATCGTTTTGGTAACAGAAAATAATATTAATCCCCAAAATAAGTTGACAATAAATTGCTACAAGACCCGAAATATATATATATATATATATATATATATATATATATATATATATATATATATATATAACATGTTTCTGTGAGAGATCCCGGTAATCTGCACTGGATGACCGGTCAAGAAATCGTTCCGATGCATAGACTTAACAATCCAATTAAAATATTCACAATCAAGTCTGTATTTTTGGAGACGCCATTTTAATTAACCGCTGGATAAATTCATTACAGTTTGTAAATTTCATACTTTAACCCGTTGCCACAAGTACCGTTCAAAATTACTCTGAATTTGTGTAGTTAATTACTTCTCGCTTCTCTCATGTTAAAATTACACTGATGACATATTTTTCATATTAACATAACTTTTCTTTTGCTCATTTCCTAGCCATTTGTAGCACTGTATTAATACAATGTATGTATCGTTCATTTCTCGTTCCCTATATTTTGTAATACAACCGAAGATATGTTATATAAGTCGGGTAGAATGCACAAGATTAAAGCCAGCTAAAAACAAATGCGAGTGAATCAAATGACGAAGCAAGCTAAAATTAAAAAGCATAAGAGACACGTCCATTCATCATAATTTAAGCTTTGAATATTTGAATATTATATATTATAATAAACAAAGTAAATATATGACATCGTTATCAGTGCATGTCGCCAATGATTCCTTGAAGGAGCCCTATCACCTGTCTGACCTTTATAAGTTAAAGGTAGCTTTTATAAAAAGAGGCCAGAAAACGTGGATATCGCCGCACAGAGGCTGCTTGTTTCGTTTATATCAACGTATTTATAATATGACAGGGCCCGCCGAAATAATCAAAAATATTCAATATGGCAGCAAGTCAGATGAGCCAGAGCTTTGCAAATGGCGTTTTGCAACAAGTGACCTCTCTTCATCCGCATATATGCAACCTACCACCTTAGGTTACATGTTTACAACAAAAAATTATCCTTGGATCGAAAATATATACAAAAGGAAGCCTAAAAATCACACAATTTGTTTCAAAAGGTAGGTGAATGGGCACCTTTAAAAAGTATCATATCTGTCCTTTCCTTAGGGTTCCGTCTTCCGCCTACTCACCTGAAATCCGTATCGAAACTCAAGGTAAAAGTGTTTTAATGCTTGCAAGTAAACGTACATTAGCCGATACTTAATGTGCAGTTTTTAATTACATGCCTACAGTGATATGAGAATATGATAAGTTATTATTAAACTCAATACATAGTTCAGTCTTTATACCGATTGGTGGAAGCACCACAAAGTCTCGTGGCGTAAACAATGATTTATGAATTAATGTATTTTATCTTATTGCTAGATCTCTAAGTTCCGAAAAAATCAATCTAATTCAGAAGCATGTAGGTGAATATAAGATGGTAAAAAAAGTAACACATATGAAAAGTAAAGCGAATTAATAAGAATATAGCCTTCCCCTGCATGGTATACTTTTGATTATTAAGTACATGTACCAAGTGACACTATAGGGCGAATCTCTAACTTTTTGACCGGCGCCCTACTCTTAATTCCTGCTTGGCTATTTATTCATCGAAAAGGGTCACATATAAGAATGCATTATATAACCAATGCCGCTTTTGTTGATGGGTCAGGCGGGGCTTCGGGCACCTGCAAAAGAGAAAGTGAGCACCAATACAAAATAAAGTCGCGTCAACAATAAAACATGTGTGAACACAAATGCAAAATTCATTTGTGTATTTGGAGCATCGAACGTACCCGCATTTTAGTCTACTATCTAGCTAACTGGGGGTTAGCCAGACGGGCCATGCGCAATTTTGTTTCAGGATTTATTGAGGTGTACTATCGGCCGGCAGCGGAATTAAATAAAAGGGGCCGGACAATATCCACACATAGGAGCTACCTGCTTAATGTAAAAGATAACTAGATTAAAGCAATCGTCAAGCGATCATGAACCCCCCCCCCCCCCAACTCTAACCCACCCCAACGGGCATGCACTCAAGTGACAAGTGAGCGATAATGGGGGGGGGGGGGGGGGTAATTCTATGGAGTGGACGACCTCAGAAATAAGATAAGGGTCAAAATATAAATTAAAACAAATACTATGCCCAAATTCAGTTTTTAGCAAACCTGTGAGCTTATGCGATGGTGCAGCGTCGTCCGTCGTTGCGTCGTGCGTCGTCTGTACGTTAACCATAGCTAACTTCAACTAAAAAATCGGCAGGAGCTAGTATCACCAAATTTTTTTGCAAATACATGTTATCAGTTATCTGAAAAACTCCATCGGATTTTGTTTATTTATTTCTAACTGCATTTTCTTTGATTCTGTAGGGGGAAAAGCCAAAAAAGCTTTAAAAATCTTCTTCTCCGGAACTGTCCAGCCAAATTGTCCCATATTTCACAGATATAATCCCTGGAACAATCTTTCTTAAGTTTGTTCGAATGGTTCCAGTTCGGAGATTTTTGGCCGAGTTACAGGAGGTTGAACTTAGTCATTTGACCAAAAAAGCACACTAAAATTTCATTCTCAGAAACGGCTAGAGCAATCATCACCAAATTTTATGCCAATGTTTGTCACATATGTCAAATCCAAATTTGAGGTATTGGTGGCGCCACCTACGTTGATCTGTTGTTTACAAGCGAAAATGTAATTTTAGACTCTTCTAGCTTATACACTGTTTTATGATGAAACTGTTAAGCTGATTGGTTTAACCTTTACAAGAATAATTCTATGGTAGAGTTCTGCCAGGTTTATAAAAATAGATTGGGTAAATGAAGCTTAAAAAAAGTAATGTAGCCAATTGAAAAAGGCTTTCTGTGTTTGAAAACAGATTTGACAATATACTGAGTTTCAGTAGCCAAGTCAAGAGGTCACTGGGTACAACCAGGTGGGGTCCAGACATCACCAAGGCAACTGACCTGGTTCTGTCTGGTGTCTAGACAATGTGTCTAGACATCTTGACAAAGCGTCTAGACCTCTAGACACATCGTCTAGACGCAGAATGCCCAGATAAGAACTATTGGAACTATATATTTTAACTATTTGAAAAAAACTTGGTTTGCATTTTTAGCGAATCTGTGAGCTTATGCAACAAAGCAATCTGTGTGGCGTTGTCCGTCGTCCGTCGTGCATCGTAGCTATCTCAAAAAGGGCAGGAGCTAGCATCATATCTCTGCATTGCTTGGACTTATCCCCCTGAAATTTTGCATGTGTATACATCCTGGAAAGCTTTCTTGATTTAATGACAGGTGGCGCCACCTACATTCACATTAACGCTGCAGACATCCAAGCTTATATCTCGGGAACCATCTAACCGATTGGGCCAAAATTTTGCTTGTGTATAGATCTCACATAGCTCTTCATCATACGCAAAGCTGGGGGCGCCACCTGCAACCATTTTTGCACAGCGTCCATCTGTTCATCTGCCTTAGGATAAAATCACTAATATCTCGGCAGAGGTTTGACTTATCCACCTGAAATTTTGCATGTGTATACATCCTGGATAGCTTTCTTGAATTTATGACAGGTGGTGCCACCTACATTCACGTTAATGCTGCAGACATCCAAGCTCATATCTCGGGAACCGTTTGACCGATTGGGGAAAAAATTTGCATGTGTATAGATCTCACATAGCTCCAAATCATACACAAGATTGGTGGTGCCTCCTGCCACCATTTTTGCACAACGTCCTTCTGTTTGTCCGCTTCGGGATAAAATTACTCATATACAAGTAGTGGCTTGACTAATTTGCCTAAAATTTAACATATGTATACAACTTGGACAGTTTTTTCTTTCTGGATTTTGTGGTAGGTGGCGCAACCTACATACAAATATCAGCTGCAAACATCCATGCTAATATGCAACACACATCACTCTATTTCCCCTTGCCACTCAATCCATGCCTCACTTCACCTGTCCCACTCTAATTTCGGCGGATACACGTAGTCGCTTGTCGACTACCAGTATTCTAGTTTTAAAATATCCAAGTCCGAAACTTGCAGGTCCGAAACGTCCATTTTGCTGAAATCATAATGACTAAGGAAGATATGCAGGGCATAAGAGGATTTTAAAATAAACCTTCATTCATACTCCCAAACTTTGCACAGGTTCGCATTAGGCCTGTAGGCCTTGTTAAAAACCAGCTTGTTCCAGACTAAATGCCGAAAAAATGACAGAAGTAATATGAAAAAAAGAAAACATTAAATTAGTTGGGTTTGCACTCGGGTTGGTGGACCTAGGTAGGCCAGAAATGTTTAACCCAAATCTGACTTTAGAAATAAACTCGTCGACCCCTGTAATTAATGCCTCTCCATCCTTTGGGGAGAGGCGCAAATTTGCAACAACAGATCCTGACCCTGCGTGGAGGTTGGAGTCTTGCAAAGGATTTGTTACCTCAGATTTGTTACGTCAGATATCATTGTTCCACCAATGTCTGTCTTTTCATATCTGTTTATTGTTGTTGTTTTTTTATGTGTTTAATAATTATCTAATGGCGTATGCTCACGTTAGCTAAAACTTGGAGTTAATCTGCTTACATGGTTTTGTCCCCTGTGTTACTTTACACAAAGTGTCGAAAGCTTTTTTATATATTGAAATTAAATAATGAAAAACAAAGGTCTTGCAGAAAAGAGGACGCGTAAATAGATTAAAATGCATCTGGAAATAGAAAATCACGTTTTGTCTGTTTGTACGTTTCCCAATTTTTTAATTTTATTAAATTCCTCTAAAAGTTGATTACCTTTTCATTTTTAGGTAGAAACAATAAAAAGAAATAAAAATAGAAAATGAACAAGAGCTGAAAAAATTTCGACATGATATGTTAAAACACTAAACCAAGTACCGTAAAGTATCCATACATCATTTTGGAATAGTTGTATTGTTAACTATATTTCACGCCCTGTAGTGATTTATTGCTTTATTCATTACTTACACTGTCATTCTGAAACTATAAACTTTGTGCCAATAAGAACAGATATACTAATATGAGCCAGCATTATCTATAAAAAAATAAAAAGGAAACCATGGGATCACCTTATGGCCCACTTTAAGTGGAAGAATCGAGGCTCTCCGTGACAGCGTCATGCATTTGAATCCCTTTACATGCACCAGGGTTGTGAGTAAAGTGTATCTAAGAAAAGTCAAAACGTAACCGAAATCATGGTGTCCATAAAGAGATTTTTTTGTGAGTATATGAGGTTGCCAGTTGTCTTTAATATGGTTGTGGATGTTCAGCATCGACGGAGGGATTTGCGCTCTAGGGAAGGCCCTCGAATTTATGACTGGATCACAACGTCTAAATTGGCAACAGTGAAAATTAACCTCACGGATACACCTGACAAATATGGGAAAACTGTCAGTTTTGTCACGTGATACAGACATGGAAAGGCTGTCACGTTGTTCCGTGAATTCGACCAGATGTTACGTAAAGCTATGTGAAGCTTCCACGAGGGCCCCCGACTTACCGTGACTCGTAACGTAAGGCGGCGACCTGAATGGAACCAGCGCTTAGCAAAGTCTTCAGAGATACAACTCCGCAAGGATTATCAACAAAGACGATAAAAAAACTTGTGGCCTCACCCGAAGTTTATTTATTATATTCTAGACTTTGTATTTCCGTCTGTCTGTTTGTCTGTTTACAACTAAAAATGCGAAAACTTATTATGGAGAACACAGATATTTTGTCCACACGTTTGTGAAATTTCTTGAGATGAAGGAGTGGAGGTCGATACTTCTATTCCACCATCTAGTGTATAGTGCTCGTAATGATCGCCTACTTTCGATTCCTGAGAGCCAGCATTTTTTCGGGATTTGTTAAAAGAAGCCATTACATGTGCTTGGTAAGTTGTATTACTTTTGTAATAAAAAAAAAGATATAAAAATACGATCTTTTACGGACCCGAACACAGAGTGTCATTCGTCACCGACAGGTGTTGCAGGGTCTATTAATCGGAATTCCCGCACGATCACGATTGATGCATTGTTAGAATGTCCAATTATAATGTAGATTCACTGGTGCTGATATCTAGTGGTCAAATTTGGTACTAATCAATGGGACTCTCATCCCAGGAAACATTTTGTTAGGAATTACGTTGGGTTCAGAATGAAACAAGAGGCATACATTATGAGTGATATTTGTTTAAGTGCATCAATCCAGCCTAAAATATCAAGAAAAACAAATCACTCTGTAAGGTAAGGTGAAGTCTGTTGGGCTTTTTCACCCGAGCCTAATGACCTGTAGTTATCCCGGTTTCTCTAGCGTGAAGCGACTTAGAGAGACTTCGGACGCCAGTCCATCGCTGTAATATCGCAGGTTACCTTCCAAGTATTTACAGGTACCCATTTCTACGGCTGGGTGGACCTTGCCTAAGTGTCTTTGCACGGTGGTGTCTGACCGGGATTCGAACTCACCCCCTCTCGGTTATGAGCCCGGCACCCTAACTATTACACCACCGCCCCCACCATTTGTATGGTAATCACAGAAAACTCAATATTTAGTATATCATAGATAGACTCTCCGTGCAAGTTCAAAGGGACTGCTGCTGTGACAGAATTAGGTCCCTGCTTTTTCAGTAAATGGAAGGAGTTTAGTGTCCTAAAAGTCACTTATGTGATAAAATCAACGTTTAAGCACCTTTGTTTTCAGGCATCCTTCCGTCAGAGTTCGTTTCTACTCAAAACGATTCTTTTCCCGATAGTCACCTTGGGATGGCCGGGGCTACAAAATTCAAAATAAAAATTTGTTACATTTAAAGGAAACATCTTCTATTTTTATTTAATAAGCGTACGCTTACAAAATATCACTTATTCCGTGAAGTCCGTACCATAAAAAAAAACACCCATGCTTATGTTATTTGCCTTGATATAATTCTAATCCAATATATGTGAACGGACTACATTACAGTCTTCACTATATATTAACCTATACGCCGTTAGTTAATGTATGTATAAGCCGGGGCCTATACATACCGTATTGTATTGTCGGGGTCAGAATGTGACGCCCATAGACCCTGAAGAGCAACGTTTTACTCCCATGAGTCCGAGTCTGCGCAGTGTGCTTTGCCATTCAGCAAAACCGTTGATCTAGTGCGTAAATTAATAAATAATACCTTGACAGGACAGTCCCCCGACAAAGAACTGAAAATATTGTAATCTGATGAATTTGCGAGGTGTATCCATGGCAATTGACATATACACTGCAGTCATATCTCAGGCAAAAAAAATTTATTAGACTCTGAGAAAGATAAGTCCAAGATGAAAAATAAAATAAAATACAATTAACCGGGGGAACAGTCAACAGTAATCTAAAGCGCGTTAGGCCGGTAAAATTATGAGGACAGTCAAATCATTGAACTAGGAGAACCAAAATTTGATTGTAGGCGTGAATAAGGGATCTATGTTAGTGTAGCGCGCTGCTATGTACATCAAAATATATCATTGGCTGTATCACATAACATTTCCCCATATATAATGAGATATCGTAAGTCGTTCATTGGATAGGTCACCTCCCCCCCCCCCCCCCCCCCCCCAATCATCGAATATGATTTTAAGTTTAGCCTCATTTCCCCTAAAATGATACAATATGAATCACATATAATACTCCGTTTCCTTTATGTGAATAACATAAAAGATGAAAAAATAGACAATTCGTAAGCCCTGATTGATAAATAAAGTAAGCCCTTGTAGTTATATCACCTACATGACTAATAGTACAGGGAATTATAAAGGAATGCCAAGAATGCAGATAACCTCACTACATAGGGGACATGAAATTTGATATTATGGGCATGAGGCCTAAATTCTCTAGTTTCACTATGCTATCATAGTACAAACTCGTCTAAATTAAAAAGGGTGACTGGGTCACTTGTTGGTTAAAATGCAACTGATTTAATAATCTTATTTTACATAATCAGCAACAATTTATATATGCTTGGCGTTTTTTCTTGTAATATTATCATTTTCAATTATATTTTTTCTCTAGTCAGGTCGATATGAATTCATAATAGGCTGACTAGGTTATCGAGAAAATGGGTCGAGATTATAGTTAAATAATTAGTTATTATAGTAAATAAATTATGTTCTTGTGCCACATCATGCCCTCATGTACATGTAGTTCTAATTGAACAATTTATAAATCCATCTAGATTGTTTGTTTTTTTTCAGTTAGAAATAGACAAGCAAAATGCTATGTAAATTTCCCCATAAATCTTTAAAAAATGCAAATAACACATCATTCATATTACACTGTTCCTTTTGCTGGAGAACTGGGTGAATTGAACAAGCGATATGTAGCCTAATAAAATGTGCCTATTACAAGTGAATGATTTTTTTTTACTTCACTGTGTCATTTTGAGACCACCAGACGACCGCGCCACCTGCTGGACAGGTAGTGACTCATACCTTTAAACGGATGTCGACCTAGTTAACGAGGCTGGCGATAACACGGCGAGTTGAATACATAAATACCGGTAGTTAATGATTAACTCATTCTGTACCTGAGGCCTGAGGTAAGTGAATACTTTGCTTATATTCTTATCAGCTTATCAGTTTGAACGCTTACACCTTATTAGTAACGGGTTACCTTTAATAGACAGGTGTGTTCAATGATTAACGAAACACAGAGAGCTGACCGTACAGACTCCAAAAAGATAACGCTGTGCACAAAAAAATCAACGCAATATTTCAGACGCCGCCTCACTTTACCAACAATCGAATAAAAATCAGTTATATGATTTGGAGATATTTCTGTGTTAATATAAGTGTGATATATTTGAATTTGTGTAGCATATTTGACCAATACCTGTCCAAAATTTAAAGCATTTTATGCTCTGTTTAGGTCGACCCAGTTACAAAATACTCCGCCATTTTCAAATGGTCTTTCTCTCATCTACTTCACAGATGTCTGAATTGTTTAATATAACATTAACAATCACAATTTTAGGATATTATTACTTTTTCCTTTGTTATTTATCATATATTTGATTATTTTTCCTCAACTCTGTTTTGGTTTTGAAAGCCGTCTTCAAAATAACTGCATTGTCTCTAGCCCGAATTTGCAGTTATGGTATTGTATACAAAATCATGTTTAGCGTATGATATAGCATTAAAATGACTTTTTTATTACAATATTCAGTTTGTATTAATGACATAAAATTGCATTATCAAATGATTATAATGCATTTATTTCATACATATTCTGCATAATCATATATAATAATGTTAAATATTCAAAGTTGGTTAAAATGGTTTCATAAACATTGGGTATATATATATATATATATAAATATATATATATATATATATATATATATATATATAATATTTATATTTATAAAAAAAGTTTTGTGTATAAAATATCCCAAATATGTGTAACTATAATTTGATATTTAAAAAATCCTTAATACTGCACTTCTTTTTAGGTCTGTAAGAGAGCAACAGATTTAGTGGTGACTAACAAGTGTTGATGATGAACAAGCAGAAGGATTATGGCAGCGCGGCGTTCTGCCTGCGGTACCTGATGATCATTATCAATATCATCTACCTGGTAAGTTACAGCCACAGGGCACAGGTGAGGCCAAGGCTTGGTCCACAGCCAATCCCATACATTCCTGGTATCATACCACATGACCCAGCATGATTGGCATACATTGCACCTGTGCTTTGCTTGTCCTCATTGTACAAGGGGAGGTCATTCTGGTCATCATATAATTTTATTATAATGTTTTTTTTGTAATGATTTACGATTGAATAATTACAGAAAGTACAAGTTTATTTTCCACTCTTAATTCATAAATCTATTTTCTCCAACTTTTATCATTTTATAGCTTAAGCAAGGTCTTGAATTCAGTAACATATTTTCTGTTACTTTTTATATAAATTCATAATGTCACCTTTAGATATTAACATGTTTTGTGGGGGTGGGGCAGGGTTACTAAAAATCAGGCTTTTGTTTTTATGAGAATTAATTTTCAAGTGATGTTATTTGCAGTAAACATATACAGATAATTGCTTGTATACAGGTCATCATTTGGACTGTGTAAAAATTGTCCTATATTGGAGAAATGTCCTCAATCATGGAGTGAGCCTTCAGGGGGTAAAGAGTTGAATAGGGACAAGGAGACTGACCTCAATATTGGACATGCATGGTTAACATTCAGGAGAGACCTGAGTTTATAATCATCATTAACATTAACCAGAAAAAAAATTTTCATAATTTCTTATTTTGTCACCTTTTTTGTCAGAAATGTGCAGCTTATAAGAAATCAACTAATTGAAATTAATTTTTTTTAAATACAGGTAAAAAATTCCTACAAAATCTACACAGTTAATTTTTGTTTATATTTTCATTATATCTCATATTTTACCATGTCATTTACCAGATAACAAATTATAGTCATTATATCAAATACATATTTTAACTAACCTTAATAAGGCTTTTCTTTTTGTTATTATTGTTATGTATTGTTATTATTAGTATACCTCATAGGGAATGGAGTAATTTTCTTTATTGTATTAATACATATATAGTCCTCTTCATACTTTTTATATGCCCATCCATAATGGGACATTATAGTATACCCACAGTCAGTCTGTCTGTTAACCTTTAGTGTAACCGTGATAACTTACCAGGGTTGTGATTGATTTTCACAAAACTTGCCATGACTTCTAATCAAAAGATTATCTTGCCTGGGTTTGATTATAGGCAAAATTCCATGCATACTTAAGGTCACCAAGCTCATAATAAATATAAACCAATAAAATGATGTCAGTATTGCGTAATTGTTGTATGTCATGGGCCCGAACATAATGCACTTTTGAAAAATAAAGAAATATATTTACTCCCTTAACATAAAAATTGCTGAAGCTAGAGTTTTTTTGTCAGGGATGTAACATTATTCAGTGGAGATTCAATTGTATACCCAAAATAAGTTCTAAATTTTTAAAAATTTCATAAGTTATTAGCATAAATATAAAATCAGTACTTTAAATTTTGCCTACTTTTCCCATGGCATGTTTGTTTCCTGTAAGCACTATTGATATAATTTTCATATCATGCACACATAAGGATTTGAGCTTGTTAGTTTTGAAGGTTGAAAGAAATTGACCAAACAACAGTAGCTTTTATTAAAAATTTTATGAGACCATGTCACATCCAGGCTCTACCCAGCCCCTCTTCAGTCAGCTATATGTCAGCTTGTTGACCTTTTAGGCACATTATGCATGCTTGAGGCAGGCATACTGGTCAGCCAGGCAGTTTATAGCTGGCCACTGTTGACCCAGGTGTCCAACTCAACTCATCTAGTAAAAAAATTTATTGGTTGAAAATAACAACTTAAAGAAAAATTAATAGAAAAGGAATTGATAGTTGATGAGTAAAAGGGAATTACCTTGCAATTACTGATGTTGTGTAGGATGGATGCAAATGTATTCCAAATAACACCATGCAGTCACCTATGGTGATTTCTATTTCAATTTTTATTATGAAAAAAAAATTAAATTATATTATTTTCTATTAGGGATTATTTGAAGGAATTTAATGATAGACAAAGATGCAGTTTAAAATATTAATCTAAATTTCCAGGTCTTTTCTAAGTGTTTCAGCTTGTTAATATGTATTTATTGCAAAAATAAAAAAAGTTAAATATGTCAAAATTTTAAATTTTACTCAGACAAGTACTGATTTAAAATGTCAATATGTTTCACTTATGACATTAAAGACTTGTGGCTGTATCAGCTGTCACAAGACTATGTAAATGATCAAAATTTATATTATTGGTTCATTTATTTCAGTTAATAAAATTAAATTTGCCCATCTTTAGTTTGCTCCATGTATAATTTATAGGGTGTCTTATCCTGAGGTTATTTTTTACCCATATATGGTTTTATAGCTGAGATTACTTTAATTTTTTTTCGGATACATTTTTTTTATATTAAATATATTTGAATATGATAAAAATCAGATCTTAAACAAGTTCTCATTATGATTTCTGTAATGTTAATAATTGTCAAAAGACTCTAGCTATGTCAAGTGTGTAGATTTATCTGAAAGTAGTCCAAAGTGAATATAATAATTTTATTTTTTAAATATAAATTAAAGCCATAAAACCAGGTACTTTTGATCATTATTTAAATTTTTAAAATTTGTACATTCTGAATTCTCAACAAATTTGTTTGGCTAAAAACTGAATAAATACCAGGCATGGTGCAATACTTGGCAAATGTATTTGAATAATAAATAGTTTAAACTTCTATCTTGTTTGTGCTAGTGCTACTCTTGGGTAGGGATAACCTGAAATTATTAAATAATAGTTAACTCATTTGTAAAAAGCATATTTAATATGACTGATACCAGACAGTTTTTATTTTCAAATACTTCTACTGCAATGTAGTTAAATTTATATGGCCAAGTCAAAACCTGTGTAACACCATTTCCAAAAAGAAATATAAATGACATCCGTCCTCTTCCCTCACTCCAAGGATAACAATTATCATAATCTTACATAACTTGAGTTAAACATCATCAATTATAATACAGCTTATATTACCACACAAAACCAGCATTTGCCTGCCTCCTCTTCCAAATAATATTTTGTGATCATATATAGCAGCTGAGTGCCATGACCCATGGGTCCCTTGTTTGTCATCCTTTAAGCTGTCTGTCTTCCTGTCTGTCTGTTAACAGGGCACAAATCTTAACTGTTTGACCAAGAAGTTTCTTATTTAATATCAGGGGAGGTCCTTTGTGTTTTGAAAACTAAAATTCTGTCACTGTGACCTTTGTTCTAAGAGTTAAGAGGCCTGTTTAGCACACCAGATTTGTTGGACAATTAAAACGTATGGCCATTGGCCCAAGTCATATCATCTTCTTATGGCCACACCCAGCAAACCCAACAAAGTGAAATCATGCAGTACAAATGTATGGTTGTGCATAAAGTATTGTGTAAAAAACATGAGTCCATTATAGGAGAGTTTTCTTGTCTTCAGTAACATGACGTATGTTTGTTGTTTACAGCTGTGTGGTGCGGGCCTGTTTGGGATGGGACTGTACTTTCAGCTGGAGAGGAATTACATCGCTGGCATCTTGGGTCCTCAGCTGTACACCGCAGCATGCTTCATCCTAATTGTCTGTGGCTGCATCCTCATGTTGTTGTCCATGTTGGGATTTGCAGCATTTGTTGCCCTTCGACCAACCCTTATTATTGTAGTAAGTATTTTTATACACCTGTCATATGATGGGATTATTATGGTTTATGCACTTTCGGTCCATCTGTTAACTTTTAGTATCACCAGGATAACTTAGAGGGGCTTTGGTGGATTTTTGCACCATAATTACTTACCAACAGATTACCTGGCCCACGTTTGATTATGGGCAACGTCCATGCATATTTAATAAGGTCAGGGGTCACTCAGCTACTTTGTGGTATTGGCATGATAACTCCCAAAAAATATAAAGGATTTTTATAAAACTAATTAGAATTGTTAATTATTATCGAAATCCAGCGAAATCCATGCATATTTAATGAGGTCAGTGGTCACTGTGAGGCACCTTGGTGATTTACCAAAAATCAGATGGATTTTCATGAAACTTATACATATTAACCACTAGACTTTCTCTCCTGATTTTTATTCTCATCAAAATTCATGCACTTTTAATGAGGTCAGAGGTCACCATATTTTGGAGGTACTTTGGTGACCTACAAAAATCTATTGATTTACATGAAACTAATTATACATATTTACCAGTAGAGTTTCTCACCTGAATTACATTCTCATTAAAATTCCTGCATATTTAATGAGGTCAGAGGTCACAAGACAAAAGAAGGGTGTATTTTGCACATTTGCATTGCTCATGTTTGTTATGTTTTCATCTTGCTGGGTTACTTTGTTGGTTTGTCTGAATTCAACTTTATTGATAAAATTTATGAACAGAATATTTTGATGAGTTTTGTGATGGGTTTGATTAATATTCAAGGTGAAGTCCATTACATTTTTTTATGATTATCTGGATCACAATTATTTGCTTTTAATTTTAAGGGTTCTTTACCAGTTTGATATTCCCATGCATTCTTAATCCCAGATTAGGGCAAGAGCAGTTCTGTGGTATTAGGGGCCACATTTGTATTAGAGCTAGAATATGACCCGAACATTGTTGGTGTATTTTTGTCTGTGTAACACAAAGCAAAATAAGGATTCTGGCAGGGGTATGCATATTATCTCAGACTGCTATTCTTGATTTAGTAAGTATTTCATACACTATGTTCTTCTTGTGATATTGAAAGAAAGTCACTTAAGATTTTTCAGATCAAATTAAATTCCAATCCATTAAATGTTATGAAACTCCAGTGTGTTGAGTAAAATACCCCCCCCCACATGTTGTAAACATGGATATACACAATCTATGTGTACTATAGTGTGAAATTTCCTTATATAAAGAAAATGGAAAAGTTACTATATTTAGTGTTGTACATTTTCAAGAATTTTGATACATTCTTATATCCCTTCAATAATTAAGTGTCAAAAATTTAAAAATTGTTGTCTCAGTCAGTAAAAATATGAAAAGAGGATAAAAACACCAGCTTCTGTAGCTCAGGGGTAGAGCACAGGACTCAAGGCCGGGAGATCGTGAGTTCGAATCTCAGCCGAGGCTGTGAGATTTATCACGGTCGCCCCCACCCAGGGTCAGCACTCTGCAGGCTTAATGGGAAGGCTGTGCCGAACGGCCGTGGTTCACTCACAAACAAGGGTGACTTTTGGGGGTTCCTCCGTGGTATGACACAGCAATGGGGATGGTTACGCACCAAGGACCCACAGATGCAGTAGTCACCGGGCCTGGTTAACACCTGGATATAAAATGAGAGAAGGAGTGTATTCTAGCTGAAACTGGAATGGAATCCTGCTGATGTACATATACTTTGTTAAGTTAGCCTTAAAAAATGATGGGGGTTACCTCCGTCAAAGAAAGAAAAGAGGATAAAAATACCCACACTCTTTCCATATATTTTGTATGATGTGGCCTGATCTTATTTTTTTCTTCTTTTTCAGTATGCAGGTGCTTTGATCATCATCGCTCTCCTTTTGATTGCTGGAGTCATCGTGGCTGGTATATTCCATATACATGTAAATATGTATTTCATTATTTTTAGGCCAAAAGAAAAAGGTTTTAGTTTTTTCAGGCACTTTGTGTATCAGATTTAACCCCTGGCATCAACAATATTAATTAGGTTTTCTGGTAGAAAATATACTGGTTTTGAGCTCCAGCTGCTCAGACCATTCTTTCCAAAAAAATTGGTTAATAAAACATGATTCCTTTGTTGTGTGGTTAGATTACACCTTTTTAGCAAAATTATTCTGTTATTGTCATGTTGCCCCTGATTATATGAAATAAACATGAAAAAAGGTACCATATGTAGGTTTGAAAAAATTAACCAGCCTGTGCTGAAAACAAGTGCCTGAGAAACCTACCTTTTTGTTGGCCTTTCAGTAATATTACACTAGTTGATGATGCCCTCAGTTTAATATTAGTTGTAAATATTAACATTTTGGTTAAGTTATAGAATTAAAAAAAGAGTCATAAGGATCTCTCTAACACGTTCTTGCAAAGGTGCACTCAAATTCCACAGCAGGTGTTATATTTGTTAATAATTAGGGCCCAGCTCAACTAGTGGTGCCATGTAGTGATCACTGTGTCAGCCCATCCTTACGTCTTTCTGTACTTCTGTACTCAGTGACACATTCTTTCATGCGCAATAACTCAACAACAACATAATTCAGCTTTCTCAAATTTCAGAGACTATTGGTAGATACAAGAACCTTAAGACCTATTGAATTACAAATCTGTCGGAATTCCAATATGGCTGTTACAGCCCAGTAACTGATTTTCTTTTGTGCGCGATGACTAAACACCAACATATTTTAGCTCTCCAAAATTCACAGGGTATAATTGATACATATGAGGGCTCCAGACCTATTGAATTACAGACCTGTAGGAATTCATATATGGCCGCTGAGGCCAAATCGCTGATTTTCTTTGGTGCCCAATAACTCAACAACAACATGCTTCAGCTTTCCCAAAATCAGGCGATGATTTCAGTGTACATATGATGGTTCCAGACCTATTGAATAACAGACCTGTGGGAATTCCAGTATGGCAACAACAGCCCTATCGCTGATTTTCTTTCGTGCGTGATTTCTCCACAGCAACATTCTTTAGCTTTCCAAAATTCACAGGGATGATTGTTACATATTAGGGCTCCAGTACTATTGAATTACAAACATGTCAGAATTCCAGTATGACTGCCACATCCCAATTGCTAATTTCTTTTGCGCTCAATATCTCAACAACAAAATGCTTCATTTTTCCCGAAATCACAGGGATGATTGGTACATATGAGGGCTCCAGACCTATTGAATTTCACAAATGTCGGAATTTCAAAATGGCGGCCATCTCAGCCCGATTGCCCAATCTTAATACTGTTTTAAGTAACATCTAAATACACCATTTCTCACTTTAGGGCCCTCTGAGGACCATGGTCCAATTACATCTAGTTTAAATGGTGTCTAGCATAACTGGAACTTGTAGCTAGAAGCTATAGTGATGCCAGTGTGGAATTTAATATAAGCAAGTTTGGCATAATAAGGTTGAAAGCAGCATCATCCAGGAATTAAATGTTGCAAAATTTAATTAAAAAAATAAAATATTATAAAACATTGTCAGTGACTGTGAAGTATTACTTTGTCTGATGGATTAAAAAAAAACTATCAAAAGAGGTTTCCTGTAACCTTTCCCTGGTTCTGAATAGCCTGTATTATTATGTGTGATAATCATTCTTTGTATGCGTTTATTAAAGATTGAGGAGCGTGTACGAAATGAGATGGAGAGGAACATAGAAGATGGTTACGGTGTAGATTATGGTGTCACGGAAGCCTGGAACAGGACACAGGATATGGTAAGTTTGATTGCTGGAGCACAACCAGTTTCTCAGGGGTGGAGCAGTACTACCATATTCAGGGGGAGGGGTTGGAGCTGGAGTACAACCAACAATTTCGGGGGGGGGGGGGAAGTGAGTAAGACATCTCAAGCATTTCTGTTGAATCTATGCTCCTAATATCAGAAAATATATGTAGTTTTAAGAAGCATATTATTTCTGATTTCTCTATAGTAAAATAAACTTAGAAAACTCAAGTTCTTTTTCATACTGATTATTTAAATTTTATTTAATATATTTGATGTTTAAAATCTTAAGAGAATTCATTTATATATAGAAACACAGTTTGCAACATGAGCCCAGATGCCAGAGAGGGTCACATAATCAAGGTTTTTGAGTTTGAGTTTTGGATTTAGGAAAAGAGGGTGGTCCAACCCTGGAGGACTAGTGGAAAACTTAAGAAAAGGTCCCCAAATCCAGAAAAGGGGTTCCATTAAAAAAATTTGGTCTGAAACCCTTGAAAAAGGTTGTTTGGATAAAAAAAGGGTGGGTCTGGATGCCGGGCCCCTGGATCCACTTCTGGTGGTCATGTTACAGACCTGATTGTAGGAAAAATGGTTATAACAAACAAAAATGTAAGATATTTTAAAATGGTTCAGTATCCAGATTCAATGACACACATCCTATTTGTCCATTCAAAATGAAATGCAAGTGTAGCATATATTGTTGTGGTTTGGATATAGGATGAGCATGCCCCCAAGATTTGCAATACTGCATAGTCACATTTAGACACACCTATTATATTTTAGTTTATTTTTATTTTTAATGTGTTTTCAATCACTACAGTGAGAATTTGAAATGTGCTGCAAGTGCATAGGTATATACACATACATACTGCATACACACATATGGAATCACTCCCAAGAGAATATAATGTGTGCGATTTCTCGCTGCATACACATACATAATACATACTTACTGTATAGGCACATATGGAATGCTACCTTTATACAGTTATTCTCAGTGGTATATTTCATTGGTTTCATTTGACTTTAATATATATGACATACATTGTGTGAGGCTGATTTTTGTTCTGCCTTGATCAGCTTGGCTGCTGTGCTGTGAGGAACAATGGATGGTCGATCTACAGAAACACCAAATGGTTCCGTGATGAACCTGGAGTTCAGGGGTCAAGTGAGTATACTGTCAGTTTATGTCAGTGTGGTTTTCATCAATGAAATTAACTAGGATACTTGCGGTCATTTTTCTCTCCAATATTAGAGGGTCTAGTGAGATGTCATAATGGCAGCCCATGCCATAAAAAAAAGTCAGTTTGAAATCTTAATGAGGAAACAAATTTTTTATTATGTTTGCCAATATTCCATTCAAATTAAAAATTTAATGGCCTTAAACTTAACCAACTGTTCAGTATATTTGTTAACTATCAGACCACACCCTCCATGTTTGTGAAAAAGATGTTATTTTATCTCAGTATGTTGTTAAATCAGCCTGCATTTTTGTTGAATTGGGATCTGTATACATGCATGTCTTCCATGGATTTTGTGATTGACACTGAGTCAAGGGAGGTGCAGAAAATGATTGGTTACCACAGAGATGGTGGTGTAGACTCTGTAGAGCTTTGCTGACATAACAGGATATGACTGCTCAGTTATGCCTTTCCCCATGCATATGAAACCTTTGTGGGAGTTTATGGGTCGGATATCACCAACAATTTCAGTCAGTCAACTTTACATTTTGCCTCTCTGGTCTTTTGAGCCTGTAAATTCTTATAGCTTTCAGGGGTGAATCCATGATTTAGGAAAAGGGTGGATGGGGGGTCTAACTCAGGAGGACTAATGACAAAGCCAGAAAAAAAGGTGCCCAGGTCCTGGTGGCAAAAATTGGTCTAAAACCCGAAAAAAAAAACTTGTGGAGGCTGTAAAAGGGGGGTTCTTGACCCCCCCCCCCCCCACCTTTTGGATTTCTGTGCTCCCTTGGGAGCATATACAACCTAAGCAGCCTTAAGAGGCGCTAGAAGGTGATACATTCTACATTTGCTGCCACTCATGAGCAGCATTCATTCACTCTTGGGTGAAGAGCGCACACCCTTGTGGTAAAGACTTGGGCCAGGAGTCTCACTGAAGAGGGCAGCCAGAACAAGATGCAAAACCACATCCTTGTAGTCACAAGTCCTGTGCCCTTACCATTGTGCCACTATATGCTCTACAAAATCCAGAAATCCAATATCACATAGTAAATCCATTACCTATATTCTAATTAAATGTACAGTGCCACCAACAGGCCATAGACTCTTCTTTGAAACAGACCACTTGATTGTCAGGTCCTTTACTTCTCTTAAATAGACTCTTTTCTATCAATGCATTAAGGACAAAACCACAGTCCATCCATCATCCATATTTGTAAGGTTTTCACATATATATATATATATATATATATTTATATATGTATGTAGTAACTAGCAAAAATGCTTTTACTTCACAGGTGTTCCTATTAGACAGGTATAACCAATGTCAATTCTTTTGATTCACTCAAAGGTGGTCTCAATAGACAGGGGGTCTTCTTTGATAGGTGATTTCAAATGGGTTCCACTGTATGTATATAACATGTATATTTTTTCTGTTGTATTGCAGGAGGAAGAACCTTAAGAAAATATGTACCTGTTCAATGCTGCAAGAAAACAACCACCATGGACAGCGAATACATCCAGACATGTACAACAAAAGAAGACCGACCCCCAGGCATAAACAGTGGTCCTCAAAACAGGGCACTACAATACAGGGTAAGTAACAGTTCTTATCTCCATGGGGGAACAGTGGTCATGTAAACAAGGCACTGCACTACAGGGTTAGTAACAGTTCTTATCTCCAGGCATAAACAGCTAGTGGTCCTGTAAATTAAACAAGGCACCACACTACAGGGTAAGTAAAAGTTCTTATCTCCAGGCATTAACAGCTAGTGGTCCTGTAAACAAGGCACTACACTACAGGGTTAGTAACAGTTCTTATCTCCAGGCATAAACAGCTAGTGGTCCTGTAAACAAGACACCACACTACAGGGTTAGTAACAGTTCTTATCTCCAGGCATAAACAGCTAGTGGTCCTGTAAACAAGGCACTACACTACAGGGTTAGTAACAGTTCTTATCTCCAGGCATAAACAGCTAGTGGTCCTGTAAACAAGACACCACACTACAGGGTTAGTAAAAGTTCTTATATCCAGGCATAAACAGCTAGTGGCCCTGTAAACATGGCACTACACTACAGGGTTAGTAACAGTTCTTATCTCCAGGTATAAACAGCTAGTGGTCCTGTAAACAAGGCACCCTACTACAGGATTAATAACAGTTCTTATCTCCATGGGTGAACAGTGGTCATGTAAACAAGGCACTGCACTACAGGGTTAGTAAAAGTTCTTATCTCCAGGCATTGACAGCTAGTGGTCCTGTAAACAAGGCTCCACACTACAGGGTTAGTAACAGTTCTTATCTCCAGGCATAAACAGCTAGTGGTCCTGTAAACAAGGCACTACACTACAGGGTTAGTAACAGTTCTTATCTCCAGGCATAAACAGCTAGTGGTCCTGTAAACAAGACACCACACTACAGGGTTAGTAAAAGTTCTTATATCCAGGCATAAAAAGCTAGGGGCCCTGTAAACATGGCACTACACTACAGGGTTAGTAACAGTTCTTATCTCCAGGTATAAACAGCTAGTGGTCCTGTAAACAAGGCACCCTACTACAGGATTAATAACAGTTCTTATCTCCATGGGTGAACAGTGGTCATGTAAACAAGGCACTGCACTACAGGGTTAGTAACAGTTCTTATCTCAAGGCATAAACAGTGGTCCTGTAAACAAGGCACTGCACTACATGGTTAGTAACAGTTCTTATCTCCAGGCATAAACAGTGGTCCTGTAAACAAGGCACTACACTACAAGGGCAATGACAGTTCATATTAGCATCCACGCATAGGTAACTATAGGTATAGGCAATTAGGTTATAGAAGGAGAACCTGAAACACATATCAATGCATGTAATTTGAATTAGCCTGAAAATGCAGGGTGAAGTTTGTGACTTCATATTTCTTTGGAGTAAATATATCAATAGAACGCATATTTTGTTTTAGAAACATAAGTGGATATATTTATTATTTTCCACACTTGTGAAGAAATATTTTTTAACTTGATCAAAATATAAATATAAAAAAAAATAGTGTTAAAAAGCTGAGTGATTATCAACAAGTTGAAGATGAAGATGAAGATATATGTGGCATATGATTTAGAGTAATCCTATTCTAATACTTATTTTCAAAGAACTAATGGTAATAATAATGGCCAATTATTGTGATATGCAGCCTGTGACGTCTGGGTATTAGTGTGTCTGCAAAATGTTAACCTATATGAGAAATTATGAGAAACTTTGAGAACTTTAAACTGTCAGGGAACAATAATGGTCTGAGGATGCTGCATGAAAGTACGCAAAGGAAAGTATCCAGGTGAGGAGCTAAAGGGTATCCACAGAGAGAGATTGATCAAATGGAGGAAAGTATCGACAAAGTTTAGTGTGGAATAATGCTTTTCTTGGACCATGCCCAAATCCTCAAGTTTAGAAGGATGCATAAATGTAAAATACTAGTATGTTCTTAACATATTTAAAGATATATACTTTATTACAGGGATGCTGGGAGGCAGTGAAGGAGTTTGTACACAGACAAGGAATGTACATTGTTGGGTTTGGTGTTGCTTCAATTCTTTTACTTGTAAGTATCTCAGGAGAGGTGCAGGGGTGCAGAGTTTGCCCTCATGATCATTGCAGTTTTGTATATACCGTAAAGTTCCATGTACAAGCCAGACCCAGGTAAAAGACGTTCTGGATTTTCTGGTATTTTGGAAAGTATGAAAACAAACAAAGACTAGACCATACACTTTTGATTGCTGTTCACTGATTTGCTTTGATTCATAGCGCATTAAATATAATTAAGTCAAATTCTCTTACCATAGACAAATTGATAATAAGTGGATTGGTAACAAACATAATGGCCCTCTGCTGTAATCTTATTTGAGAGTAAATTGTAAAATTCTTTCCATTATTAAGGTGACCAGAAAAAAATTGAGCAATTGGTATGGAATAATTATTATGATAGTTTAAAGACTGTATAATGTCTTAAGGGAAAACAATTGATTATCATATTCTTTCATATGATATGAAATAGGTGTTTGAGAATATCTTTGGTAGTGAAATTGATTGTTAAGGGAAATTTCAGTTCCTTTGTTTAATTTTTAAAAAAATTTTTGAATTCTTAATTTTTAGCTCAGCTGACTAAAAGTCATCTGAGCTATAGTCGTGGTCCATTGTCCGTCGTCCGTCCGTCTGTCCGTCCGTCCGTCTGTCCGTCTGGATGTCCGTCCATAAGACTGGCACGTTTCGACACCATTGGACCTACGAATCTGAAATTCGGCATACAGTTAGATGTCCCCAAAATCTCCTACCGTGCCGAAAATTGGGTCAATATGACTTTGTTTCTTCGAGATATTAAGGAAAAACCTCAATTTTTTTATTAGAAATCTATTTTCACACTTCACGACTGCCTAATATCAAAATCACTCATCTGGTTTTCTTCATTTTTATCATACATATTCCTCTATATGATTCCTATGTACATGCCAGAAATTAAGTCAGTATTTTTTAATTTAAAAAAGTTATGGGCCCAAACATAATCGACTTTGTAAAAAAATGAGGAAAAATATTTTGTCACTTAAGACCAAAAGTGTTAAAGGTAGGAATTTTTTTTCAGTAATACTACTTTAAATAATCAAAATTTAATCGTATACCAAAAATTAGATCAAAATCTGTTAAATTTGTTTAAATATTGGCAAAAATATAAAATTGGTACCTTAAATTTTGCCCAAGTTTGACCATGGCACGTAACTGCTGTGGATTTAATTTTCAAAGCATGTTTTTGTTACCATTTCAACTGTTAAAAACAAAAAATTTGAAACCAGTTGATCAAAAACTGTAGATTTTATTCAAGTTTTTAGGCACCATGTCACATATTGTTTACATCAAGCTAGTGTTATGCAGTTTACTAGAGCTCAGCTCCCCAGCTTCAGCTCTAAGTTCCTTAAATTTTGCATGCAGTTAGATGTCCCCCAAATCCTCTACCATACTAAAAGTTTGGTCACTAGGATTGCATTCCTTCAAGATATTAAGAAAAAACTTCATTTTTCCGTTAAAAACCGATTGTTACACTTTAAGATTGCCTAATATCAAAACCACTGATCTGACTTTGATCATATATAATATAAATATTTTTCTATACATTCGCTATGCATATGCCAGAAATGATGTCAGTATTGTGTAATTGTTTTAAGTTCTAGGCCCAAACATAATGCACTTTGTAAAAAATCAAGAAATATATTTACTCTCTTAACATGAAAATTGCTGAAGGTAGACATTTTTTGCCAGGGATATAACATTATTTAATCAAGATTCAATTGTATTCCCAAAATTTGTTCTGAATTTTTCAAATTTTATAAGTTATTAGCATAAATATAAAATCAGTACCTTAAATTTTGCACAACTTTGGCCATGGCATGTTTTTTCCCTGTAAGCACTGTTGATTTAATTTTTATATCTTGCACACGTAAGGATTTTAGCTTCTAAATTCTGAAGTTATAAAAGGAATTGATCAAAAACTAGCTTTTATGAAAGTTTTTATGAGACCATATCACACCTTGGCTGTACTGAAGCCCCTCTTTTATGTCCCCACATTGACCTTTCAGGCCAATTATGCATGCTTGAAGCGAGGCACTGTGGAGCCAGCCAGCTCTTGGGTGGCTTCAACTGGATCTAACTGTCCAACCCCCTCCACTAGTATTTGTTTAGGCCATAAGCATAACAATGAACTTTTTTTTAATGCTTGGTTTATGATAAGAACTTAAAAAAAATAAATGGAAAAGGAATTCATAGTTAATGAGTTACAGGGGATTACCTTGCAATTACTGATCATTTATGGATCTTCCATAGATGGCCAAAATTGTATTTCAAATGACACCATGCAGTCACCATTGGGTATTTTTCATTTCAACCATAAAAATGAAAAATAAATAATTAAAATAAATTGTTGTTTACTATTAGGGATTATACGAAGCAAAATAATGATAGACAAGGATGCAGTTGATTATATTAAATTAATCTAAATTTCCAGGTCTTTTCCAGGTGTTTAACTTGTTGGTTTATATTTATTACAAAATTAAAATAATAAATAAATATGTCAAAAATTTAAAATATTACTCAGACAAGTGATCATTAAAGATTTTAATTTGTTTGACTTATAACTCATGGTTGTATCAGTTGTTACATGATACTGGCTAAATAATCAAAATTTATATTGCTGGTCCTTTATTTCAGTTCATAAAATTAAACATTCCCAACTCCAGTTTGCTCCTGGTATGATATATTGGGTGTTTTGATCCTTGAATTAATTTTAACACATGTATTAGTTTTATAGCGGAGAATACTTTTCTTTTTTTCCTGATACCATTTAAAAAAATATGAATATTCAAATTTTTCCTGTTAGTGCTGTGGATTTAATTTTCACAGCATGTACACATTAACATTTCATCTGTTAAAATCTGAAATTTGAAACCAATTGATCAAAAACTGTAGATTTTATTCAAGTTTCCAGGTACCATGTCTTCATTGTTTACATCAGATCAGTATAAATGCAGTGTACTGGGCAGTTACATAACACCTTCAGGTCTGACCTACTGCCACTATGAGTGTCTGGGGCAGGCTGGGTCAGGCAGTAATTACCAGAGAGCCTCTCTTTCTCTCTTTCTCTGGCAGTCTAGGTCTCTCTTTCTCTCTCTCTCTCCTCTGCTTTTTCTCTTTCTTTCTCCATCTTTTTTCTCTCTTTCTCTCTCTCTCTCTCTCTCTCTCTCCTCTCCCTAATTGCCTCCCTTCCTCCCTCCATCCCATTCTGTTGACAGGTACTTTAAACTAGATACATTAGCTATAAATGTTGATGCAATTTAGAAATGTGAATCAACTAAAATATTCACAATCACATGTATGTTATACTGTAAATTTATTGTAACATTCGGAAACTTATGATTAAAATTATGTAATGAAAAAAAGGAATAAATGCAAATATTGTTAATTTTTTCTTGGCTCAGTAGAATGGGGAAAAATTATTTGCTTTGTTTCTCCATCTTTCTGTCTGTTTTAAATATTTAATGTTCATGAATAAACTTTTTTTATAAGCACTGTTGAATTAAATTTCATATCCTGTATGTATATGCAAGGGTGTTGTAACTCTCACCATCCCCTTCTTCATCCCACTGAGGCTTTGCTCCTTGGCACTGTGAACAATAGTTCTATGGCTATAGCATAAAATTTAATAATTAAAGAAAATATCTACAGAGAGACAGAGGCATTGTAACTCTGATCATAACACAACACAACACCCCCCCCCCCCCCCCATCAAGTCATTGCACCTGTGGAATGGGGACGTTATGGAAACTGTATACATATCATAAAATTGATAAAAAAGGTTTACCAAATAAATTGGATCTCATCAGACAAATGTGTAAACTGTTGAACTGTCAACAGCTTATCAAACAGGTAACCAATGGAAAGGCATGGTCAGGTCTCAAATATTATTTGCAACATTGTCTTCAATCATATGAACCAACCATGGCCCAGATTACCTCTTCCTCTCAAACATTATCTACATTTCATCATATTTTTAAGATTTTTACCTTCCAGGTGGTTCAGTATTGTTGACCATTTGTCCATAGGTACCTATGTACATGCCAGAAATTATGTCAATATTGTGAAATATGTAGACGTGAGGGGCATCAAAATAATGCACCTTGTCAAGACAGATCATGTCAAGATATTATGTCATACAGTCACAAATTCATAAATCCCCTCATCAGCATAGTTAATCATAACCTTGTATCTGTCAAGTTGAACTCTTGCAGTTTTCCATACACTATAGATCCTTCAACAAATAGCCTTATCATCATTATACCACTGCTTAGCATACTGTCATTGCATTCATATTTGCTCAAATAAATTGCTTTTTTCGACCCCTCCCAAATAAATAAAAAATAAACCACTATATTTTATTCCGTATTAATGCATCAGTTAGGTTATTTCATATATCATTTACTCACATATTACATTATATTCCTTTATAAAAGCCCAACATGACCATGATATTCTAAGCTTTATCTACTCAATATAGTATCACAATGGTGATACATTTATAGTCCAATCATGATCAGCTGAGCGCCGTGACCCATGGGTCCCTTGTTTTTGGTAATAAATGAGAAAAGGGTATATTTCTGACTTTTGAAATATGAATTTAAGGTATATCAAACTTTCCTCTTTTTTATCAGGTAATCGGCATACTTGCATCCATAGCCCTCTTCTTCAAAGTCAGGAAGGAGCCGTATGACCCAGCCATAATGATGGGAGGCCGAAAGATGTAGGAAGTTATGGAGAACAGTCACTCTCCCTGCATATGTCACTAGAGAATAACCGATCTCCAAGCAGAGGTTGTTGTCACTCTCTTAACACATGTGTAATGCCAAACAACAAATTCTCCACTTTTTATTTTATTTTTTTTTTACAATTCAGTCATGACACTTGATTGAATTTCTGTCAGAACATGTAATATGACAGTTATTAACAGATCTTTGTTATTTTCAAATTGGAGAGTTTATTTATATCCAAAATAACCAGTACCAAACTTTGTAGCTGTAGAAAGATATTAAAAAAATCTGGTTTGACATGCTTGCCACAGAAATGTTATACATGTATATTGCATTCAAGTTGCAACATAATAATTACAAATGATTTTAGATTTTACAAGCAGGATTTATTTCAAATTATTCAACCACGACTGTTTTAATATGTAAATTCCACTTTTGTTTTAATATGTAAATTCCACTTTTGTACTCTTATTTATTATTTCATTTATGCATATTAAATATATTTGATGCAGTAGTTGTAAGTAAACCGTCATAGCAAACAGTACAAACGACACACTGCTGATATGACTGGTCGTCATGGAATTGTAAAATGCAAAGCTCTGTTGGAAAGATTTATGTGTGGCAGTGACATCTGTTGAGAGTGAGGAGAAATCAGGATGGTTAGAAAAGACGTAGACACAGCAGTTTTCTTGCTCATTCAGACACAGTTAACATATTGCAGCATCAGTTTTACAGAAAAAATACTGGGACCAATTTTACCTGTAATCTCAATATGTAAAATACTCATTTTATGAAACCAAATACCAGTCTTTGCTTGAAGGAAATACATTTCAAGTAATCTATAAAAAAAATAACATTATAATCATGGTATACATTGGTTTATATAATGTGCACAGCTTGTATAGAATGTAGAAAAAGTTATTAACAGCTGTTTTTTTTATATTTTTGTTAGACTGATGCAGTGAAACATACCTGCACATTCTAGTTATATTTTCTGCTTGTGATGCATGATATTAATGACCATTTGTTAATGGATATTAATGACCAAAGAACCCCTTATTTACCCAGGTAGATGACATGTATTTGTGACATTTTCATGTTTGTAATTAAGATAACAGAGATTTAGATATAGGATTAGGAACATATGAAAATACAGTTTGTTCATTAAAAAGTCATAATTGAAACTATTAACTGTTATTTCAGTTCTAGTTGCTGTAAAAATGCAGAATGCAACAAAAAAAACATATTCTTTGGATAAATGATTTGTGCAATATCTGAAAAAAAAGAACATTCATGTTTGGTCTTGCGTCAGCTAAAAAGTTAAACCCTACCCCTTCAAATTTGTTGATATCTTGTAAACAGAGAAAAGCAATTGCTACTCCTGATTCCTCATCCAACACACTGCCTCCAAGCCATAGTGTAATCATTTGTTCTTTCCTCAGACCTACTTTTATAGATGTACAGTAAAACCAACCCTTAGGGGACATTTACAATTTATATAGGTATTTAGACTTGGAGGACTCTAACCTCTCTAGTCCAGGTACCTCTGTAATAGGGAAGAAATCTCATGTCCCACTGGTGTCTGTAATAGAGAGGTTCCACTGTATATTACATGTAAATATCATTGACCCATGAACTGCTTCAAGGTTCTGTGTTATTTAACTTTGGTATGTAATTTACACAGGGAACTCCACAAATAATATTTGCATTAGTTGAAGTGCAAAATCCATTTTAGTCATGCTTCAGTCGACTGCTTCTGTTAGATACGTTATACATTGCACACATGCATTATTTGTAAATTTTATTGCTTAACCTAGAATTACATGAGTATTTTTTTAGGATGTAGGTTATGGTGTTTAACAATAGTCATACAGTGTATTAAGGATACCTTTAGATTTTCTTTAAGTAGAGGAGGGAGATCAGGGAGAGTTCCATTTCATGGTAAACTTTTACACTGCTTTTTCAAAATCATTGTGTGAACAGTCAAACATTCCATAAGTAAGGTATAGATCTGAATATGTTATATATTTTTCAGAATTTTATATGATGTTGAAATCTTGTATAATCATTTTGGAAAATATATACAAAGTGCTTAAACATGATTATGTATATAACCATTTCAATATAGTTCCCAATTAGCATTTTAGATATTATCAGTGTACATATAAGTATTTAATTTTTTAAATAGTTTTAGTGATTTAGTGCTAGCTTAAGCCTTTAAACATTCTTTTACGATTGTATGTCCATTCGTGGTTAAAAGTAAAATATCAGCATTGGGAGTCACAGTAGACAGTAGACTCGAGCAGAGTAAAATTTGCATTTTAAGTGAATCTCCCGGGCCATGTAGCCTGCATTTACGGTGATTTTTTATATATTCTTTTGTGACATGTTATTACAAAGAATGGTAATATAAAGAAGGAAAGCTAAATGTTGTTAAGTAGTAATTGCTTTGAAGATAAAAGATATATAGATTGAATAGTGAATGTATCCATTACTTTAAAACAGGGCTCAGATTTATAGGGCTGTTATATAATCCAGGTTTAAATCACACAGGAATGTAACTTGTTCAATCGTAACCCGAAAATTACGCCCAAAACGAGGCTAACCCACGATTGGCCTAGATTCCCTGATGACCCTGCTGATTAAAATATTAGCACCAATATTAGATGGGCTAATTTAAATATTAGCACCAATATTAGATGGGCTAATTTCTATTATTTTACATTGTTACTGTGACTGTAATGAACTATCTTTTTTGTTATCTGGGGTAACTTCTCATGCTGAAACAAGTTAGCGAATAAAAGAAATCGTTTTATTTCACTAACTTAAAAACTGTGTACATTTAATACAATACCTTTCAGCTATCAGAATATATACACAAGAAATGTAAACAGAGGAGACCAAAAAAAAAAAAATCATCATGATAGAATTAAGCCGGATACATATTGTTTAACTGTTAAATACATTATGAGTAGATACTGGCTGGAAGAAAATTTTTGCAAAACTGGGAAAACTGATAATTATACTGAAGCTATACGGCCATTTATGAAATTTTGATTATGCTCCCCATTCAGAGCTTGAGATGTAATTTCATTCATCAGATAAATGGTTGACGACTTTCAAAATTACGCGTCTATTTAAGTCTATCAGTATTTAATACATGGTGATGTCCACACCCCCAAGGGCTTCCATAAATTAAAAAAAAAAGGAAATGGAAGCATATGAGATATAATGCTAGGTAGGCTTTGGTCAAGGCGTGCTTCATTTCACGTTTATGGGCGAAATGACATTGTAAGGGGAACACTTAAAGAATGACCACAACTTGCTTAGGAATTGTGGTTGCATACATTACCGCTATTTGATGAATGGGATATTAGATAAAAAATAGATCTGTGTATATATAGGTGCATGCTCTTGGAGTAGTGCACGATAAAGTGGAATGTTGCAATAAAGTTACTTAAATCGAGAGGCACGTGCAAGTTTGTATGGTTATCATTATGACGTCACAAATACAACAGTAATATTACCATACAATTTTATAAAGGTACTGCAGTCATATTTTGGACTTTGGTCGTGAGGCATTAGTGAGTCTGTATGATAATCAATGTGACGTCATAATTACCAGTAGTAGTGGAAATTAACCCCGCTCACAGATCCAAGTTAAGGCTATGAAACTCTAAAAGATCGCTTTTTACCGGGTACCTGTAGGGAAGCCCAGTTTTGTTGTGACGTAGCCTTTTCGTTTCAGGTAGTTTTACTGTGTTATCAAGCGAGCACTTGTTAGAAGTACTATATATAGTCTGAGCGATGTCCAATATATGTGCGATACTGGTGACTCAATATCTAGAAGATTTACATATGTACATATTTTATTGAACACGTGGTCGTATATGCATTGTCTTTTCAGGCTTCAGTGAATTGACTAAAACGTATTTCATAATCTTTTATTTACATCTTGTATAAATAAATATGTCATAAACAACGAGTTTCTCGGCTTTATTCTGCTATAATCGGTTTTCTTATCAAGAATATTTACAGCGGAGAGATGCCTACACTCCAGGGGAGCCTTTGGTCTTTCGGGAAGGAGATGGGTGTTGGTAATTTCGCCGGTTGAATGGATTTTTCCCCTCCACTCTTCATTTGCTGGTCTTCTCTTTCCCTGCGCCCTCTTTTTCTTCTAGACTTTCCAGAAGGACTGTAAGACCTCTGTGACTCGGGTGATTGAAATGACAACTACTTATTAGAATTTTTGTCAGTTGACCATTTTAGTTATAGAGCACACAGGGCAGTCACATTCAGTCGCTGTGTGTTTAAATAAAGACAGGCTTTAGTCCTTTATCAGTTTGGCAACATGCATAATGTTGTTACTAGTATATAAACGTATGTATATAATATATATATATATATATGTGTGTGTGTGTTTTAAAATGCACTTTGACAACGTATATTTTTTTTTTGGGGGGGGGGGAGGGAGTGGTCCACTCAACAAAACCCGCCAATAACATGGGATTTGACTTTGTTGTTGTGGAAAATATCATGGCACGCCCGATGTTTGAAAACCAAATTAGGTGTAAAACCCAATTAATATTTGGTTTAATGCTTGTCACACCTAGACTACATGACCTACTACATATTTATACTCGGGGATCTAGCCAGGATTGAAAGAAGGAGCGTGCATGCTGCATATATATATATATATATATATATATATATATATATATATATATATATATATATATATATATATATATATATATATATATATATATATATATATATTCAGAGGGGGGGGGATGCGGTGGAATGTGACTTTCTACCCAGCAAAATTATGTAGATCCTTGTACATAAATTTTTGTGTGTGACAAAATAATTATTTGCCGAAGATCAGCTTAGAACTTTAATATTCTTGTAACACTTTTCATATTAAAAACAACATTAACGAAAATTGAGAATAGTTGCATGGAAAAGTGCCAGTTACGGCCAGCTTGGTATTTAGACTCCATTTTCATTATGTGCAGCTTTGTAGTTATCTGATGAAAGGTCGGAACATGCTCTATGTACGCTCCTGATACTTTTATAAATGTATAGTGGTTTTTAAGGGTTATGCCTCTATTTTATAAATATTCTCAGAATTTTACAAGTTTTACTAACAAAATAACACTACAGAGTTAGGACTACATGCATACACACACAAACAGACAGGCACGTAGCAGACAAACTCGATCACAATATCCTTACATCCCGGATTGCGAAGCTATAAAGAAGCAACCATTCTATTAATTATATGATAATTTTCAGCATTTATCAAACCCACGCCATTTTTGCTTACCCATTACCATGACAACAATACAGATATGATGTATGTAAAGTTTTATTTTGAAAATGTTAAAAAATACATTCTTATTACACAAGAACGTGTAATTTATGCCATAAACATCATTATGTGTATTTACAAAATCGGAATTACCCTATTCGATGGTTCACCACCAAAACAAAAAATCGCCTCAACACGGTATAAATGTGAGACAGGGACGAGTCTATGGCTCCACTTTAGACAACCCGTCCAGACATTTGTGCATATTTTGTGTATTGCATAAATATATTTGTGCAAAATGATTAATATTTTTACAAAATGATTATCGTATGCCTAGTCTAATGTATTGTGGTTGTGTATATTTCTAAAGTCTACGCCACCGCCAGATATCAATTAAATCCGACTAAGTTTTTGCATATTAAAACAAAAATGATATAATATTACATACAAATATTTACAAAAAGTGCATAATCGTACTGCAACGAATGAATAAGACAATGGGTTAAGCCGATACTACAGTATATGTAAAGCTTTGAAAGTGGAAACTGTCCCAAAGACCACTCACCAAATAAGACCACAGGTCAGTTAAATAAGTTGAGTGAACCGAAAACATTCTAATATTGCTTGTAACTGACCTGTCTAATAAGACCACCCGTGAATTAAGACCACTTCTGGCCAGTCCCTTATGTGGTTTATGATACAGGTCACTCTATTTATAAATAAGCAGACTCAATGCAAGTTTAACCAAATTCACCATGATGTAATAAATGTGTTAAAAAAAGCATGTCTTTTAAAGTTAATCTAGAACGACCTCAGGCTGTTGGGGTACTTGCTTTTTGAATCACAAATGATACATGAGCCTAGTTTGATTCAGCAGAATATACAGTGTGTTATTGATAGTTAAGTTTTAACCAATTTGAGCGTTTTCGGTTTACTCGAGGGTGGTCTTATTAGACAGATGATCTTATTAGACAGGTGGTCTTGCAGATAGGTTCGATTGTATATTCACTTGAGGGATCCTCAAAAACACTTTTATAACCAGACTCTGTGCAGAATTGCCACGCCATCCCCACGCCGCAAACCCTTTCTATCAATCTCACCAGAGTCGCTACGAAAGCATGTAGGGGAGTGTGGAGTTTGCCGACACATGTTGGTCTTTACTGACACGAAGTACTAGTGTTCATACTTGTTTAAATCTCAATTGAATAAAGGAGAATCTTATCTTTAAAGGTGAGGTCCCTGTCGCTCGGTGTCTATGGCATGGATCTGTTTTCCTGTTCACAGCAGACGACAGTTACACACTATAACGTCGAGTATGCTCTTTGAAAAGTCAGTTATCTCTTCTTTTTTTTATTTCAGAATGTGGTGATTGAAAAATTGAACTCATTACCAGTTAACCTGTCTCCATGAAAACAGCAAGAAGGAAATATAATGTACCTATTTATAAAATTAAAAAAAAATTAGTATGATTTTGGCTGTTTGTATGGAGGTAACCTTATTCAAGAAAACATACCCCTGTGACAATAATATTTATAGAGTTGATATATGGGAATATGCTTCTAGGGTAACCTTAACCCATTCCATTTAACGCTAATTTTATGGAAAATATAAAATCATGGGACGCAAAATAAATCTGTAATGCATATGGTTACTGCAGTTTCATGAAATAATCATGAAAACTTTATCATACAGTACAGGAACAGGTAAACATGCACATGCATAAAATCTCATAAATCTCACAAACAAGTCCACTGTCTGTGAAGAAAAATATAATGGTGAACATTATGTTTATATGGGCCATTCCTTCTTTGGTCCCTCAGCTGTTTTACTGTATGTACACGAGATCACGTGACATCGGCTGAATAGCTTCAGGTAAGGTCCGTAATGTTGTTTCCTGGACGAAGATGCCATCATTGCGTCATATCATTGATGACGTCACATATTTTCCATAAAGAAGAACACCACACCGAAACAAAGTATGGTGGCGAAGTACTTCTGATTGGCTAATCCTGAAATACATATTATGTAAATTGAATATGTGCAAAACATATTCTTAAACATTTTGAAAATATAAGGAGCATATAAAGAGAAATATTTGATTTTAATAATATAAATACAGGAAAGAACTGTGGAACTTAATCGTTTCTGCCGTTATACTCTGTTCTATAGTTTCCTGGAAACAAGGGCATAAATTGGGTTTATAATCTGATACCACTCTTTGAGAGTCCCATCCCACTTTTCACTTTTCCTTCTTGGTCTCTCTTCTTGTAATTTTCCGGCCCCCATTTCTGGCCAATTATTATGAAAGGTCTAAGGGATTTTCTTTAGTTAATAGACATCGGTAAAGGCCACTTTAATGACAATTGTCATAATAAACATACAAAACCAGTTCTCATACACTGCCACTATCAAATTACTGGTTTAAAGAGATTTTTAAAGTGGTGGAAAATTGTTTTTATATAATATGTTAATCCAGCCTTATGCAATCATTTTGAGAAATGTCACAGTAATTGTTTCTATTGACCATCTTGAATAAAGATTGCTTCAAGTAAAGAATACCGGTAATTGTTCTTATAACCACATGTGCTCTTCTACAGTCAAGTCGGAGCGAGACAGATGGATGATGATGATAATGAGGTTGTTAATGATGATGATTATGATGCTGATAATGATCATCATAATCATCATTGTAATTATGAATATAACAAATAACAAGAAATTTGCACTCAGACAGTTCAGACCTTCATCAAGGTCTTTTTCATTGAAAAAAATCCTGGATCCAGACGGTGATCCCCATCACCCCCAAAATTTATTTAATTGTTCTTGTATCATTGACGAGCTATCTTGAAAATTTCATCAAAATTTGTTAATAACATTTTTTTAGTAATGTTGCTAAAACACAAACAAACCTTCCTTGGCGGAGGTAATAAGGAGAAGAAGACTAAAAAAAAAGAAAGAAGGAACACCATACCAGCGGTACCGGAAGGTGACGTCATATCTCTCTCTGAAACAGGACCCTTCTTCACAAACTTATTTGCAGTCGGTCGCAGCATCTTAATTGACTCTACATCAATCACTGTCAAAGAAATATCAGCTGTCGGAGGAGGCGATGAAATGACGTCACTTCCCGTGGAAGAGGAACTGCGCGGCTCTTCTGTTGTTTGCATTACCGAGTCACATGCCGATAACATTTCTTTGACCACTTTGTCCCCGCTTTCTTCTGTGAAGGCCAAAACAAAGAAAGACTGTAACATTATATAGTCCGTTCTACCAGTTGGTGCCCATTGAAATTGGGAAATAGTCTCTTGAACTATATGTGTTCCCACAGAGCGTGACTAAAGCTGATGAAGGACTATAGGCCTAATATGAAACTTGTCGCCAAGTTATATGGCGTCTATAATTGGGTACCAACTTAACTTTAAAAGTTACTTTTTTAGAATATTTATGACACTTAACTAAAATGTAGTTTGTTTGATCATGTGACCAGTGACCTTGACCTTCATCAGTGGAGTTGAGATGTTAAAAAAAATATACTGTTTTCCATATATTGATTTTATATTGGAGTTGAGATGTTAAAAAAAATATACTGTTTTCCATATATTGATTTTATTCAATCACTTAAATATTTTCAATGTAAGGTTTTGGTTTCATTCTAATTAAATGAGCCTGTGCCTCATTTCTTCATGTCAGCTTACTCTTTTTTAAGTGATCTGACATAATTCTGAAAATATCCCCACATTTCAGTAGGCACCCCTTCGTGGATCTGGCTATAATACATTTTATTCCTTCTTAACAATTCTTAAACACTTCAGCCGTTCTATACTTTTCAGTATTGCTTCCCTTGGCAGGATTTGCCTGCATATGCGCTGGCACAGTCTGGGCTCCTTATCAAACAAATGACAGCGAGGTGTCGCAGGTTTAATTGTTTGGATTTGGATGCACAATACCATATCATTGTTCTGAAAACTATTCTAGACTCTCTGCCAGAGCGGGGTTGTAAAACCCGACATACTTTTTATTCAGAAATCACTATGGGCGGGCGGTATTTTATTTTTCAAGTTGACTTTTTTTGTATGTTACGATAAAAATGTCAAATGATCAGGGAAAAGCATGAAATAACAGTTTGTTTGCTAAACAGGTAAAAGCACTACATAACAATGGAAATCGTGAAAAAAAGTGTATTACTTTATCTTCTTGAAAGATGTAAATAAAAATAAACATTTTTGATGCGGAGGGTTAAAATTGACGCGGGTGGTGCTTGAAACCATACCTTTTATTTTATTTTATTTGTTTTTCCTAACCACTGCGTAAGTGCGGTACGCGTAGTTTGTTTCATCGAGATAGATTCGATCTATTCTTTTTAGTTTGTGCTCTTTCTTTAACATGCTATTCTATTCAGAACTTAGCGTCAATCCTTTGCTGAATCCTAGTAAACCAAGAAAAGAAACATTTTGACATACTGATTGTTCACAGAAGAAAATCTAATGTTTTAAGCAGCAGTTTGCATTTGAATGGAAATAAAGTAAAAGTGATGAAGAATAAGCCTGATACAAGTGTATTCTTGTTCTTTGACCTAAGATAAAAAGTAATCTAAATTGTTCAATTTAGAGAAGTCATGTAGACAAATTCCACGGAATCCACCGTTACCATTGCAATATTCCAGAATTATATAATCATTTCCTTTGTTTTACCTAATTATTGTTGTTGTTTCAAAGTATATGTATATTTAACACTTCGTTATCCCTGTCATTTAAATACTCTTACCTGGCAGGCATGCCTTTAACCAACACTGAAGAACCTCCTTGGGTTGGTCCAGTTTGTTCAACGATCTAAAATAGTTTTATGCAGAATGTACAACAGGGTATCAAATTGTCATGTTCATTAAATTATAGATCAGTTATAAATACAGAATCTGTTGCATATTTTAGCCTTTTCCTTAATTTCCCTTTACGCCTCTAAGGCCTTGCTTGTTGAAAAAAAAATGTAAGAGTGAATAACCACCCCTACCACGGACAAAGACCCCTCAACGAATTACGGAGTCCGCTTGAAGTCTTCCCAAAACACCCCCTGTGAGCAAAGGGGTTTGTTAATAAAATACTAATTTTTGTCACATGATTAGTGTAAATATATATTTTGGTTGTATATTTGTGCTCAATTTTCAAGACCAGTGTGTGAAGAATCAAGACTAGCGTGTAAAGAATCTAGTGGGGCGTGTCAAGAAACAAGACGAGCGTGCAAAGAACCAAGGCGTGTTTGTAAAGATTCAAGAAGAGCGCGAGAATTATGATTATCATATAAAGAATCAATACGAACGTGTAAAATATCAATACGAAGGTGTAAAGAATCAAGACGAGCGGGTCACGAATAAACACGAAAGTATAAAAAATCAATGTGAACGTGTAAAGAATCAAGACGTGCGTGTAAAGAATAGAACGAACGTGTAAAGAATTAAGACAAGCGTGTAAAGAATCAAGACTAGCATGTAAAGAATCAAGATGGGCGTGTAAAGAATCAAGGCGTGTTTGTAAAGATTCAAGAAGAGCGTGATAATCATGACGAGCGTATAAAGAATCAAGACCATTGTGTTAAGAATCAATACGTACGTGTAAAGAATCATGAAGAGTGTGTAAAGAATCAAGAAGAGCTTGTTAAGAATCATGACGAGTGTGTAAAGAGTCAAGACGACCTTGTAAAGAACCATGGCGAATGTGTAAAAAATCAAGATGAGTGTCTTAATTATCTTGATGGGTGTGTAAAGAATCAAGACGAACTTGTAAAGAACAATGACGAGTGTGTAAAGATTCATGACAAGCATCTAAAGAATCAAGACGATTGGGTCAAAATTAAAGACGCGCTTGTAAAGAATCATGAAGAGTGTGTAAAGAATCAAGACGAGCTTGTAAAGAATCATGACGTGTGTGTTAAGAATCAAGCCGAGCTTGTAAAGAATCATTAAGAGTGTGTAAAGAATCAAGACGACCTTGTAAAGAACCATGGCGAATGTGTAAAGAATCAAGACGACTGTCTTAATTATCTTGACTAGTGTGTATAGAATCAAGACGAACTTGTAAAGAACAATGTCGAGTGTGTAAAGAATCAAGACGAGCATCTAAAGAATCATGACGAGTGTGTAAAGAGTCAAGACTCGCTTGTTAAGAATCATGATGAGTGTTTAAAAAATCAAGATGAGCGTGTAAAGATAATGACGATAGCGTAAAAAAATCAAGACGAGCTTGTAACGAATCTCGATAACATGTAAAGAATCATTATGAATGTGTAAAGAACCATAACGAGTGTGTAAAGAATCAGGACGAGCTTCTTAATATCATGACGAGTGTGTGAAGAATCAAGACTCGCTTGTAAAGAATCTTGACGAGAGTGTAAAAAATCAAGACGAGCGTGTAAAAAATAACGACGACTGCGTAAAAAATAAAGACGAGCTTGTAAAGAATCATTGTGAATGTGTTAAGAATCAAGACGAGCTTGTAACGAATCTAGACGAACATGTAAAGAATCATTATGAATGTGTAAAGGATCAAGGCAAGTATGTAAAGAATCAAGGCGAATATGTAAAGAATCATTGGGAGCGTAAAAGCGTGCACACAATTATATTGTTGAGATGGTCCTAAATGATTCGGGGAAGTTTCGGCCTGGATAAACTGTTTTTAAAGGGCCGTTCATGCGACAGGGTCCAATACATAAGTTACATTATGAGTGACCATGTGAATTACAACACATTTGCACATACTTGCATAGATCTGTTGAAGACATGTCGAACTCTAGTGCATGGAGGACTCGTCCGGCCTCTGGTCTGGACAAAGCCCCAAGAGGTGCACAGCTGGTTACGTCACCCAAGTGACAGAAGTCAGAAATCACTATGAATAGAATACAAATAAGGTATTATAAATATGAATATCTTATTATATACATAGTAGTATATCAGTGGTATAACATGGACATTATCATTCTCATTTTAAGGTATGATTAAATTAATCAAATGGGACCTACAGTTGCAGAGTTCACAAAATCTACATATATAACATGTCACTGACCGTCAATGCACACCCCGCTGGTGGTGATCTGACATGAGTACTCGTAGTTGTAATCGTCAACACGACAGGCGTAGTAGTCCTCAACCTCATGTTCCCTGTCACAACCCTCTGTCTCGTTCTGTGCACAGTAAATCTCACTCTGTAGCGCCCTAATGATAATAATAATAATAATAATAATAATAATAATTACTTTATGTCTGAAATCGCAAGGAAAGCCTCCCCGCTCCTTGACCCTTATCCCCTCCCCTGGTATTCCAACTTATCCCCTCCCCTTTATCCGCTAGTCAGCTTGAATATTAGGTGAAGATCTAAAAAAAATATCAAGTGTAAAAATAAAACATGGCCAAATGACAGTTTTGAAAACAAAGTAGATTTCAGAACACACACACCTACATTTACACACACACACACACACTATATATATATATATATATATATATATATATATATATATATATATATATTTATATATATAAATCAGTCAATTTGTAAATTGCCTGATTCACTCAGGCATTTTACAAATTGACTGAAAAATCAGTCCAATTATTTGACAGATGGATGTTGTTGTTTAGCAAGTAACTCACGCAATCATGAAGGAAAACTCATGAAATGTTCAGGGCATTTCGGGAAAGGGCCAATGAAGAATCGATTAGTTTTTTGTTCGGATCAAGGAATATTCACAAATGTAAGATCATATATGCGGGAATGAATTTTTGAATATGGGCCGAATAAGTGAATGCAAACATCCCACAGTAGGAACACACCATATGGCGGACGCTTACATTCCTCAGAAATTCCTAGTTTCTGATTTTGTCATGTTAGAACTTAAAAACTTCATGACTGAAGGAATCTTGTTCCACACAAATGATTATTATTATTATATATATATATATATATATATATATATATTATATATATATATATATATATATATATATATATATATATATATATATATATATACATTTATAAATGAATACTCACCAACACCGCTCGTTTTCAGAGATGTCAGGAGGAAGATCGTCTAGTGCACAGTCTGCGTGTATCTTCTCCATGTCTTTAGAACAGTGGTCTGATTGGAAGAACAAACAGAACATGCAGAAGTTAGAATAACTAGATGTTTAAGTCATCTCATCATTGAAGTACCTTCCTATATAATGCATATGGGTAATTGGAGCTATTTACAAAGCAGAGAAGCTATTAAAAATCTCCTCTATGAAACATTTTCGGCAATAAAACTCCTGTGCATAACACAATGTATTTGACTGTAAAATAAACCTACCGGCATACATAAGACTCGTCAATGTCTTTTATTATACATAGTACACCTTAGGTGTACCCTAGTTGTTACACCATGGCGCCTACATATATATAGTCACGGGTAAAGCTAGGATTAATAATAAAATCGTGGTACATATATTAAGAGAAAAAGAGGGTGCCTGTTAGTCGGGCTATTTCAGCATGAGAGTTTATGTTCTGATTAATGCTAGTATAGTCAACATGTCACAAAATATAATCACCTCGTTCCATATATTATCGACGTGTGGAGCATCACTTATAAAGTTGTTATGTATATCTTAAATGACTGTTAAAATGGCGATGCGCAATATTGCTCCATGAAAACTGATCCTAACTTCAGTTTGACAATGTTATGACGATATTAATTTGTAGGTGATAACATCTAATAATCAATTCTTAGAGTGTTTCCGTCTGTTGTTTCCATATACTAAGGATGTATCATTATGTATTGTACTGGTGCTACTGGTGTTATGACAATTTTAAGTTCTATCGACCTTGGGCGGGACGCCAGCTGTCCAACCGAGGTCGAGGCCATAAATAATCTCGTAATAATCTCGAAACGTATTGCGGTTTGACATTGGACAGATATCCTCAGACATACACAGACATATGTCACTAAGCAAGTTTCAAGTGGTATAGGCCATGGAGCCCTTTGATAACGGACACGTAAGATAAAGCTGGTATCTCGCGAAGGTCATGGCACACTTTATATGAACTCAATATGCAGACAAGGTTTATGATTTTTTTTTTAGGAGGAAAGTCAGAAAATGTTCAGGCACATGTAGGCCTATTTTATATTCTTTAAACATAAAAATCATATATATAGGATTTAAATAAAGAGAAGATAATAAAAACTCGAATGTGCAGTCTGTTTTTTATTCCTTTACCCCAATCAATCCATAGCAGTAATAGCTGGTCATCATCTTGTAAGATATTATGAGTAGATGAATATTTTAAAGAACTCTAGGTTTTTCCCACTAAGAAAGATTCTTATAATAACTCCGTGGCGTATATATGACATTGTTTATCTACAGGGTGTTAGTACACACGGTAAATGCGCGCATATCATGACAAGCAGAATTAAAACCCACATCTTTGAAGGCATCTTGTTGCATATGTATGTAAAACGAAATTTTAAAATATGCAAAACGCCATTTGGAAAACTTGGGTTCGTCTGGCTTGCTGTCAGACAGCATTTCTGAATAAGCCTGGTTTATTTAGGCTTGTCCCCCACACCTTACCAAAAGCGGATATAAACAAAACCAGAAGCCTGTGTATCGTGAGATCGGTGTTTCCTGGCCTATTCCTATGAATGGTTCAAGGGATTGTCTATAGTTAATATATGTCAGATATCTTAATGGGCAATTTTAATTTGGAAAACTGGGCAGCGAAACATTGGTACATAATATGGTCGGATACTAAAATAAACTGGATATGCAATTGGCCTCAGACCATGGAGCCACAACTATGTAATAAATCTAGTATCAAATGAGTAAAACCTAGTATCAAATAGGTAAAACCAAGAATGAAATGGGTAAAACCTCGTAGCAAATGGGTAAAACCTAGTATCAAATAGGAAAACCTACTATCAGATAGTTAAAATTAGTATCAAATAGGTAAATCCTAGAATCAAGTATGTAAATCCTAGAATCGAATAGGTAAAACCTAGTATTAAGTAGGTAAATCCTAGAATCAAATGGGTAAAACCCAGTATCATAATAATGTGTAAGAAGTTTTCACCTGCATTATTTGTAGATTCAATGTCCTCATTTATGACTCACTCCGGTACATATTAATGAACACCTATTCCTGCTAATAAATGGTTGTTATTATGCCCCTGTGACGGCGGTATGAGCTTGGTCATCTACAGGTTGTTAGTAAACATGATACATAAGCCCACGTTAACAAACAGAAAAAAGGAACATCCAAGCAAAGGTGGTGCAAGGGCGGAAGTTGTTGGTTCAGGTTAAAACATAAGAAGAAACCTTTTTTTTTGTCAAACTCAGGTTCGATATCCCCCCCCCCCCCCCCCCTTGTCATTGTTGGGAGTTTTTTTTTTTGGTACAGACCAGCAGCCATTTTGTCATCCCCATTTGTTATAAACACGTCGATATAAATAAAAGGGACAAGTCTATTCAACATGAGATCCGCACTTTTTGGCTTATTTGTATAAAAGATCCATGGAAGCATCTTTATTTGGTAGACGTCTGATATCGGAATAAACCCCTTTAAGAAATGCATGGTATGTCTTGACCAGGGTTGCTGTGTCTCGGGCCCCCAACAGCCTCCCCTTTTGGGTTAACTAATGTTTCGCCCATGTTTCTATATATTCATCAAATTCCACAGTGATATGTATTTAAAAAATACTAAATTAGAGGTTTGGGACCGTATTAATAACTAGAGTTTTGGGACCGTCTTAATAACTAGAGGTTTGGGACCGTATTAATAACTAGAGTTTTGGGACCGTATTAATAACAAGAGGTTTGGGACCGTATTAATAACTAGAGGTTTTGGACCGTATTAATAACTAGATGTTTGGGACCGTATTAATAACCAGAGGTTTGAGACCGTATTAACCAGAGGTGTTGGACCGTATTTACCAGAGTTTGGGGACCATAAAGGTCCTCAATTAGGGTCTCTAATTTCCAGTTACTCAAAATTGCAGCCCTGTAACACTATTGGATATCAGATTGATCCGATTAATCAAATCGATCACCACGAATAAACTGAAAGTGATAAATTTTAAGAAAAATCACAATTTTATATAAATAAACATTGCGAACGAATTTTATCATATATGCCTAGTTTGACAGAAGTCTGAAAGGGCAGTTCTGATATATGATAGGACTGGTACGGAGCTCTGAAGGACACCAATCATACCTCTGAATGTTAAGAAAGTCAAATGTAATATCTTTTAAACAGTGCGCGTGATTCAATAGGGCTAGAGTCTCTATAGGCACCAATCATCCCTGTGAATTTGACAAAGATCAAAGACATCCTTTTGAGATAAGGCGCGAGAAAGAAAATCACCAATTGTGGTTTGCAGCCATAATGGATTTCCTTCGGGGGGGGGGGGGGGGGATGTATTAGTCGATAGAGCGGGAGCCTTCATAGGCACCAGTCATCTCTGTGACTTTGGGAGAGATGAAATGTAAACTCAGAGTTAATGCGCACGATAACTATGGGCACTGCTTATCTTGCTGGGCCCTGATTAAAAATAATAGATAAATAATACGTAATATTAACTGATAAAGATGATAACGTAAAGGAATCTTACTGCATTCATGTGAATCGTTGTAGCCGTCTATTTGACGCTGGACGTTGGCTTTATAATGGCTGGCAAGGCTGCAGTTTTCAAGAACGCGCCGAACACAAGACAAGGTCTCGTTGAACACTAGATCTTTGATGCTGAAAAAATGCATATATATATATATATATATATATATATATATATATATATATATATATATATATATATACATAACCGCACCAACCGTTGACAGATCACATCTGAAGATTGCGAATGCATGAAAACACGTGTTAATGTGTAACTGAACATTTTCGTAAATTATCAATATATATATATATATATATATATATATATATATATATATATATATATATATATATACAGTGAAACCTCGAAGTCGAAGGAACGCTCAGAAAACTTCGACACATCCGAGATTCGACACAACCGGGTTTGGTAATAATTTATCTTGAGTTGTCCTTAATATCGAGTCTGGAACTTCGGTATTCAGGGTATTGGACTTAAGCGAGTCCAACACGAGGTTTCACTGTATATATTATATATATTAATATATTCATTATGTATATTCTTAAATTCCCCTGCATAAATGTTGAATTTTCAGACCGTATGAAAAAAATGGCTTGCAGGGGATACTGGGCGATTTGTACGCAACACAGGACATGGCACGTTTCCAAAGAGATGAATTTTCACCACGTGTGGATTGTTTGTATCATTATTTTATGAATAGACTGGTTAATAAAAGACATTTTCAGGCTGAAATTTATAAATACTATGGACACACTTTTGAGATTAAAATCCTTTCCCTTCTCAGTGCCTTCTCAATCTATAACATACATAAAAATAACATACAGGACGCGGGGACCAGTCTGGTCCTAATCATTAAGCTGTTTCCATCAGCGCGTATATGCGTAAACTTGCAGACGTATATATTTACGCAATGGATCTAGCAGGTTTTCCACATAAAGATGATGAAATGCCGTCATTTTACCCCGAATCCCTGAGTTCAAGCAGACCCTATGCGTGAAAATCGTTCCTGTGGTGCATATACACTGACGGACACAAAGAACACCCCAGTTACAAAATCATATGAGGGATTTTTCACGCATTTACGCATGTACGCGAACATAGAAACACACCTTACACTTTTCGATGCATTTCGGCAGCAGTTCTACTCTAGGCAGGATATATAAATTGGTATAAACACTTAATTTTTTAATTACTTACCGACAGAATTCCTTCTCTTTAGTCATGACTGGTCCTAATTTATTTCTCATTGGTTCCAAACACTCCGCTCCCAGGGAGGCGACATTGCAGACGGCCATAGAAGCGCTCCGAACTGCAGCATCAACTGCATTTCCATTGGCTGAAAAATAATTTGTTACTTACAGAATATATCCAGATTGCCCTCAGACTGCGCATCCTTCGAATAAAATCTTCCGAAGAAAATATAATTGATATTATACATTCTGAGTTTGCATACAGCTAAAGAAGTACACCGGAATGCAGCGTCAACTACTTTTCAATTGGCAGAAAACAATAATTAAATCATTTATGTATCATACCTAGAATGCCCTCTGAGAGCAAAGAAAGGGTAAAGGTTTTTGGTTTATAGCCTGACATCACTCTATGAGAATCTCATCCGACTAGGACCTGTTCATTCTTGCAGTTTTTTTCGGTTCCCTGGGGGTACGCACCCTACACACGTTTTTGTACACGCAATAGGGTTGTCCATTCCACATTTTGCCCGTCGCCCATTCATTCCGGGTGGAGAGAACGCACCCTCGTAGCAAAGACTTTGGCCAGGAGTCTTAGTGAGGACGGCCGTCGAAACAGGATTAAAACCCATGCAACGCCTTGCGGTCACAAGTCCAACTATTATGCCACCTCACACATACCAACATACAAACTTGGAAAACATACATACACCTAGAGAGATGAACAAGACATGGAGTTTGGATTACCCTCTCCTTTACAACTTTACAGCTGTTACTACAACATTTAATAAGAATGTCATTGTATGAAAACTTACTGATATATATTTACTACCACCAATCTGCTTAGGAGAAGGTTTTAATAATTTGTAAGTTATCTATTTATTGCTTAACTAGGAAATCCTACGTATCATTAGGTTAAGAACACACCTCGATGTAGACCGTGCTTAATTAAGGATATTTACCTGTTGCGGGTCTATGCAAAAGAGCTTATGAAACAAGATAAAATAGCTAAACATATATATATATATATATATATATATATATATATATATATATATATATATATATATATATATATATATAGTTTAAAGATATACTACATGTGTGGCAATGATGGGGGATTGTATAAATATATATATATATATATATAATATAAAATTCTACTCACCATGAGCCACAATGACCAGTATACACAGAATCTGTCTGAGGGAATCCATGTCAGCGTGAGCAGCCTTAAAAGGCAGGACTGCAACAGACAAGCTAGTCCCTGCAGTCTCTGAAGTGAGAAGGCTGTTACAGCCAGTTATATATGAGGACAGGACGCTGATAACACCCAGCTTATTGTCCTCTTGCAGTAGATCAAGTGTGATTCACGATGCAAAGAGACAGAGAGACAGAGAGAGAGAGAGAGGAAGAGAGAGAGGGAGAAATAGAGATTTAATGAGAGAGAACAACAAAATTAAATAAAAGATTGTTTTGACAGAAGAAAATCCTCTTACTATTGCCTTTCTCCTAAAAGTAATGTATTATCCTTTTTAATTTATAAGTATGCCTCAGGAAAATCTTTTTTTTTCACAGCTAAAACACATATATAAATATAACAAATCCTTACAATTTTTTTTCTCATTTTCCTGACATTTACCAGGGTCATGCCTCCTCTCTCCCCAAAAGATTTCTGATGGTTCACAGGAGAAACTCTAAAATATTATAAGGGCATAATTATGAAAGTTTCTTCAGAACCTTAAACATCCTCGAAATCTTAAAGGGGCCTATTCATAACTCTATATTAATTGAATTAAAGGGACCTATGCACATACCAGGCATGATACATATAAATGACGTGTCGTGTTTTCTGCTTATTATATTATTGTATATGCCAATATACTGTTCTGAAATCGTTTGGTTATCCCAACACCTGCAGAATTCAGCATGCATCGGGCGGGGTCAGTAGCGCTAAATATAAATAAAGCGCACCCTCTGGTGTCTGTACCGCGCGACTTCACAAATCAATATTTTTCAAGCTTCCAACCGGTGCTTCTTTTGTGTTTCCTCTTTCGTGTTTTCTCTTGTGGTTTTGATGCGCTTACTGGACCTCTGGTATGACAGCCTTGTTATGGATAACATGTACACACGTGGACCGTGTTTACTCGATCACAAAACCATATCAAATTAATACATTTATATTGATGCAAATATGACTTTAACTGCAGGTTTTGATCTGTTAAGTTTTCCCTCTGAATTATGTTAAACCTTGAATCTAGAGGGATTAATTATCATATCATTCTCATGTTCATCATGTTTCAGTGAACAAAATCACAGATGGACCATAAAATTATGTTTTAAAAATAGGCACTTCAAGTGGGTTGGATAAAATATTTATTCCTAATATGATTAATATTACACCCATTTAATTAGGTAAATAATAATTGAAACATACATACCCACGGATGGCCCATAAAAGTGTATAAGGAGTCATCAAAAAACCTTAAAATGCAACCATTTATAAGAATTGACGGAATCTGATTGTGTCACCAGATCGGTTAATCTTTGCTAAGTCTAAATACTAGAAATTTTCATAATGTTAACTTATGGCCATGATGACAATTTATATTAATTTGACATAAAAAAAATTTTTAAATTTCTCAGTACTATGGCCCATATTAAGCTGTATGCATACTGTGTTAGAGGGGTGGATCCAGGATTTAGGAAAAGGAGGGGTCTAACACAGGATGACTATATAATGACAAACCTAAAGAAAAAGGTCCCCGGGTCAGAAAAAGGTGGGATCCAGCCCGCAAAAATGGGTCCGAAAACCTTAAAAAAAGGCTGCGTCGGCTAAAAAAAGAGGGGTCCGAACCCCCTGGAACCTCCTCGCCCCCCCCCCCCCCCCTATCCGCTTCTGTGTTAAATATGAAAATCAGCTCATGAAGCATGTAAGATAGTAATGAGCAGTTTTGGATAACAGAAGGTAGTATTGGATGATGTCCTCCGTGGTACTCGGATCTAACGCACAAAAAGAAATCCATTTACATCATTTTATAACTTAAGAGACATTTTCACTACATGGTGACATACATTGGCTTCGACTGAAACTAAGATTACGGGTCCATTATTTCAAAAAAGAAAGGTAGCATTTGTTATATCTTAAACGATAAAATTATAAGTTAAAACCGAATTGATCCCTAATGGCTATATTTCTGTCGGGGACATTAACGTTTTATTAACAAAACTAACAAGACACGAATACAAAGACGGTCATTTGTTTTCTCTGTCTCTATACTTTTCCTCTATATACTAGTACTTCTTTTACTATACTCAACTGCTTTGAATTTAAAAATCGTTTGCTAAGGCAGCGTCTATACAGACATCGTTCCCGCGCGTCCTTGAATCGGAGTTACGTAAACATGATTTGTGATGTTGTGTTCGACCAAGCACAGTTAATAGCAACAAGCCACTTGAACTGTTGTCGCGCCACTTGGCTTTAAGTTCGGCCCGGTCGACAAACGGCAAACATGTCAGCTAGCAGCGCGTCTGTTACTTCGGATTTATAGAGGTTTCTCGTATAAAACATCAAATGTCTTATCTCCATGTGCGCGGACACGTGACGGGAAAGTCCCAGATTTAACGACTGAGGATTTTAATCAAAGTCAGACTTGGTAAAGTAAGGCATATATTTTGTATTATCTCAATTTCCTGAATTAGAAAGAGTTTTTATTTTATTTATGCTTTTTAAAACGGACATAAATATAACATTGAATGGAAAATTAAAATTTTAAGATTATATATATATGGGGCATGATATTAAGAAAAATAAATGTAATGTATGTGAAATAGACATAACCATTTTTATGTTTAGACGTATACTGTTTCTCAATGGAGAACTTTGCAATACATGTATAAATGTTGTAAAATGTTACCTTTTTTAAAAAAAAAATACTGCACCATTCCTTTGTTATCGTTCAAATGTGATCATTTTTAAACAAAACAAAAAAATTCGGAATTGTGATTTTTTTTATATAAATAAAGCAATATTATCAATAATCTATCAGCCAACCAGGGCTGCTCGATAGTCCATATTCCCATTTTTCCGCATTGCCAACCCACTTAATTTCTGTACAGGTGATGGACCTGCTATGCCTGTGACTAACTTAAAGTGCATGAAGAGTTTCGCGCGCGTTTTCCACAAAGGCTTTTTCATAGTACTGTCATCATATTGTAAATGCTATAATTACCCCTACGAAAAGAAGATATATAAGATAGAAAAGTAAGGGTAATAAGCATGTTGAATTAATTTTACTTTATATTTATGGGTGTGCAATAAAGTCTTAATTGCTACAACATATGATAGTCGGCCATCACATTATTTAGTGGCGACGATTTATCTGGAAAGGTGTGTTGGGGAAAGAGGGTGGGGGGGGGGGGGGGATGGATGATGCAAAAACGCAGGAGGGTTATCAAAAGTATATATATATAAAGTATATATATATATATATATATATATATATATATACATATATATATATATATAATGTCTGTGTGAACCTCTACTATAATTAAAAAGTATAAGACGATATAAATTAAGGTATAATGTTTCGGTATAGGTTAATTCTTACCCAGGCTCATATGTATGATATTTTATAATAAATACTCTGAGCTACCATGGGGATACGAAATAATCGTATTTCCATAGAGCTACTGTTAGGTTCGGCATTGTGATTTTTTATAGTTTGAAGTGTATTTAATGTATTTTAAAATGAATTCGAATTGGTAGCTACTTCAGAATAATTTGAGTGACGAATTCATGATTTTATGCATTTTCATGTAGCAGATGCCTGGGACACAGCTGTTTCATTTGGTAAACTGCTGGGTCACAGTAGACCGCATGAGGTTGGTTTTACTGGCTGGTTTGTAAAACTGGTGTGTACAATGTAAAGTATGGCTGAAGTCATTAAAAAAATAACAGTCTGTTAAGGTCAAGCAATGCATTCCAAATCTCATTATTTTATTATATAACACAATTGCCCATGAAAAAAAAAATAATATAGACTTTGCATAGATTAGCAATAAATATAAGTTATGCCTGTGGATAAATTCCGGCATCGCTAATTAACACCTTTACCTGTGACCACCAGGGACGGATCCAGGATCTAGGAAAAGGAGGGGTCCAACCCAGGAGGACTAAGAAAAAAAACCTAAAAAAAGGTCTCCAGGTCCGGAAATGGGGTTCCAGGCCACAGATTTGGTCTGAAACCCTTAAAAAGGTTGCTTCGGCTTAAAAAGGGGGTTCCGGACCACCTGGAAACCCCCCCCCCCCCCCACACCCCACCTCTCCGAATATCCTTCTGATAACATACTAGTAGTTGCCTGTTATTCCTGTTAAGGGGAATCTACGATTCGGGCATAGCTTAGAGACCTATTCACATGCAAGATCTCTTAAATACACTTGTACAGTGTAGTCACCTTAGAATATCATGGTATCTGGTCATATTTCGCTCTTAACTGTTTGCCTACCCTGTGCGCAAGTGGAAATAAACTCGCACCGGTCGCGATCAGTAGCACAATATATAGTCACCTGATATACCGTACCACGAAAATTTTCAAATCGAGATTTTTCAAGCTTCCTCTCTTGCTTCTTCTGTGGGTTTTTTTTTTTTTTTTTGTTAATATTCTTTTCCTTGTTTTAGAGTTTTCGCGTGTGCACATGATCAAATCTCTGGCCACACGGTTTTGTTATAATAAACAGATACACACGGAAAATTTGTTTAATCACACGGAGAACCACAATAACGTACATGGTAGGTGTACTGGAGATAGCTAGTCCATGTGTGATGGTTTTTCTGGAAATCATTTAAATGAAGTAAAAATC